>BSBK01006294.1:257500-532500 GCA_027943335.1 Chamaecyparis obtusa | reverse complement strand
AAACAACCACAAACTTGACTCATATAGAAATTTTTTGGAGCACATCCAACCAAGAACTCCAATTTCCCAAATCAAGAAAAACATGAAACCTAGCACTCGCAAAACATGAAGAACATGTGTATGTACATATGTATGTATGTATACATGTCATATATATGTATGTGTATATGTATATATATGACATATACAAGTACATATGTGCATACATATACATATATATATATATATATATATATGACACACACACACATATATATATGATATCTGCCATATATGTGTACACACATGTATATATATACATGTCTACACATAAATATATATGACATCTATGTACATACACATACATATATATATGACATGTATGTACATGTATATATGTATATGTACATGTATATATGTATGTATACACATACATATATATATATATATGACATGTACATATGTATATACACATACATACATACATACATACATATATATATATATATATATATATATATATATATATGTATGTATGACATATATATGTATACATGTATGTACAAATGTATGTATACATGTCATATATATATATATATATATATATATATATATATATATATATATATATATATATATATATATATATATATATATATATATATATATATATATATATATATATATATATATATATATGTACATATATACATGCATATACATGCATATATACATGTATATATATCAAAAATATTAAATAATCAAAACCAAAAATAAAAAAACTTGAAAAATGATGGTCGAAAAATCGAAAGCCAACAATTTCTACCCCACCAAAAGTGACAGTGAAAGTGACTTTTGGCAGGTTAAAAACCCCACCAAAATCCCTAATATTTGACTTTCAATTGAAATTTTGAACCTAATTGCTTTCGATCGAAAGTACTTTCTTACTTTCAATCGAAAGTAAGCAAAGTACTTTTGATCATAAGTAACTTCCGATTGAAAGTACAAATTTTCTATACTTTCGATTGGAAGTTACTCACTTACGATCGAAAGTTCTAGTTACTTTCTATCGAAAGTATGATGGGTTTTTTTTTCCCAATCACGCTTTTTAGGACATTTTTCTTCCTCCGAAAAAGTGTAACCCACTATTGTGGGTTCACCTAGCACCAACTTATGAAGTTATGTTAGATCAAATATATAACATCCCAATTTAAAGAGATCTGTTACATCAAAATATGATATACATCCTTTGTAGAGATATCAGTTAGCAATAAAAAAAAAGACATGCTCATAAATAGAAACATATCAAGTAAGTTTTCAGTACATAAAATGACATCATAATAAATCTTGAGAATTCAAAACAAGAGGACTTCAATAGCCCACAGCCATAGAAGTAGCAGGAGAGAAGATACAAAAGATGAAAATTAGCACAAAATCAATACAAAAACCTTAACAGAGAAAGGTGACCCCACAATAGTGGGTTACACTTTCTTAGACATGTTGATTTTTGCTGAAATGACACATTTTTAATAAAATATGATTATTTAAGCCTTGAGAGGTTCAGTTTGAAATAATTAATTAGAAATGGTTAGATCAAAGCCTCTTAGATAAAAAAAATCATTGATATAACTATATACTCCTCATTCATACCTACAATGGAGTCTCCTTCACACCTATTAAAATGCTGATAAAAAATCACTTCGACTTTATCTTTTGCCAAATCAAATGAATCCATTCAAAAAACCTATCTATGTAGTAAGGTACTACTAAGAAAACTCTTTCCAATTATTATAATGTTAATATATATTAAGTTTATTATGACTTTGTATTTTTTTTTTTACTAAACATAGATATTTCACCGTATCTCCACCTCTATGTTTGATGCTTATGGAAAAATAGTAAATGAGAGAAAAAAAATTCTAAAAAATATCTTTGCCCTAGGTTTTGAAGTTATCTTTCTATCAAAAAAAATAAAAATAAAATTGGACAAATATACAAAAAGTTATAAGCTATGTAGTCAAGGTATGTCAAAATTACAGCTTAGTCAACTTCAAACGTTAATAAAATATGAAATAATCATGATAATGTCATAAAACCAATTGCATGCCCTCCATATGGATGTTAAAAAACTAAATTTGAAAGAATCACATTGATATCTATTTTAGAAAAAATGTTATGCTCTACGAAAACAATGTAAGTCTTTGAAAATGACATTTTTAGCAACATACCAATTTTTATGGAAGAAAGAAAAAACTGATCAAATCAATTCAAAAATAAAAATAAAAAATATATTTAGAATATAGATAGAAAATCCTAAAAGACTCTAATTTACTTCATCTTCTGATTCTTAACGGTTTAACAAAAATATGCATTCGAATCTAAAAATTTTATTCAAAATTTAGAGTATAGTGTCCGTTTAGGCAAAAAAGTGTAACCCACTATTGTGGGTTCACCCAGAAACCACCAAGTCATCCAAAAAGAAAGGAAAGGAATGCACAGTCAGCAAGGCATGACTCATTAAAACCCCAAAAAAGAAACAACCACAAACTTGACTCATATACAAATTTTTTGGAGCACATCCAACCAAGAACTCCAATTTCTCAAATCAAGAAAAACATGAAACCTAGCACTTGCAAAACATGAAGAACACATAGAGGAGAAAAGAAACCCTAGATACAAGATTAAAGAAACAACTAGAAAGGAGGAGGCCAAAACCCAAAAATCAATCAAGAGAAGCCAAAAACATACTAAAACCAAACGAGAAGAAAAGGAAAAGTAAACAAGAAAACTAAATCAAACATTTACAATCAGAGATATTTCATCACCCTGAAATTATTTAAAAAGCTATTCCTCTCTAAAGTTATCCTTTATTTAAAAATATATTCCTCTCGCAAGTTATCCTTTATTTAAAAAGTTATTCCAATGATTTATTTATTTTAGCTATCCTTGAATTTAATCAATAAATATTGTATAACTTCAAAATTTAATTAACAAACTATATTATGGTATTAATGGGTTTAACTACTATCATCCATATTTAAATCTTGTATGGCTTGATGCAGTTCTAATATCAATATACATCTTGTGAACACACATTGTTAGATTATCCATACTAAATCCAATTTAACAATTTACAAGAATTATACAAAAGATAGATAAGAACTTTATTTAAAAACCTTAATTTTATTATATGTAATGATAATTTTTAGAAACAACATTCTTAAGTTACTACTAATTACAAATAAAATTAGAATAAACAAACTAAGATTCACACAATATTGATATTAAGAACATTAAATAATCTATACATGGGAAAATGCCTTCAAGATAGATAATCTAACAAAACATCACTACATTATAAAACACATATAAAAAAGTACTCTATTAAAATTTATACTAATTGTCCAAGCATTTCTCCTTATTTCAACATGACCAATAGTTGTATCTTGTGTATAGAGAGAACTTTTTATTAATCTCCAAATTATCATTCCCTCTTAATTATCTATAGGACATTTTTAAATATATGACATGGGAGTCAAAAAAAATTGAAGCATTATAAAAACTAATTTATAAATAGCATGTAACATAATAGTTCGAAATAATGTTCCTTGGGTGTGTGTGTGTGTGTAGATATAGATATATATATAAATACACACACACACACACACACACACAGATATATATATATATATATATATATATATATATATATATATATATATATATATATATATATATATATATATATATATATATATATATATATATATATATATATATATATATATATATATATATATATATAGCTGGCATTGATTGTCATTGATGTCAAAACCTCCATAATGACACTCTGGCGGTATCAATTGGTTGTTGATAGTATGGGGTACATATTTTGTCAATCATCGGTATATGCATAGGAATTTTGGTTGGATGTTTCTTATGTTCAGCAGTGCTTCAATGACAAGAATATTGTATTCTATCAGTTCTTTCATATACATCAGTACTCTTGTATGGTTTTGATGTTTGGCTATTCCTATCGATTTTTGGTGATTATTGATGTTCTATTCATTAGATAGTTTTGGTGAGCTTTTAGATATAGCATACAAGGACATTTTTGGTTGATGGTAACAATTATTTTATGGATTCATATTTTGGTCCTGGTTGTGGTATTCATATGGCTTCAAAAAATAAATTGTAATACCTTAAGCCCCGCCTATCTATGGGTTGTATTCTAGCGTGTTTCTTATGTATGTCTTAGATTTAGGATCAATACTTTGTATTAAATATAAATGCAATATTTGTTGCATCAATTTTGGCACATGTTTGGTGTGAAGTCAACATATGTAATTTCAGATACAGATATAAATAAAGAAGAACTTTTTTATATCTAAGTGTGTGTATTATGTGATCATATGTGAAGTGGCTAAGAATATATCTAAAGGAGATCTGTGTTTTTGCTAAGAATTGTGTTGATATCAATGATGGATTCTATCTCTTTTCATATCTTCTAGAAGTGAGCTTAGGTGTACCGGCAATGAGCCCCGGTATATTGGCAGTGAGTTGTATTGTATTGGCAGTGAGCCTTATTGTACCGACAGCAAGCCAACTTGCAGTGAGCATAACTAGAAGTGAGCCTTTGTAAAAATTACCATATTAATGTCACCTTAACAAGTATTTTTACATTTCATGAGAATTATTTTCTCAGTGGTTTTTCCCATGTTGGGTTTCCACGTAAATCCTAGTGTTCTCTATGTCGATGTTTCTATGTTCTTAATGCTTACATTTTATGTGGATGTCTAATGTGCATAACCGAAAAATCCAAAGCTATTAAAATTGTTTTTTATGAGTTGACCAACAAAGAATTTTTTTATAAGTAGTGTAAGAATAACTGATTCACCCCCCCCCCCCCCTCTCAGTTATTTGGCATGTTCAACAAATGGTATCAGAGTGTGGTCCTTTGCAAATAGAGCTTAACTGCTTGAGGGAGATCTTGGATTATTGAATAGATGGAAGGAAGTTATTACACGAAGGAAGATTGGAAAATCATGATGAGTTACTTTCAAAGTACCAAATCAGAGAACAAGGAGCTAAAATAAAACCTGATGGAAGAAAATTCTTGCATTTTTAAATTGAGAAATCAAATTAGGAGGTTCAAAGAAAGGCACAAAGAGGTTATTCAAGAGTTAAAGGAGTCAAATGATAGAGTTGCATCTTTGGAAAAATAACTAAAGGAATTAAAAGAAACAAAATACATTGATATGGACTTGGATCAAGAACTAAAAGAGAAGATAGTTGACCTTGAAAGAAAGTTGGAAGAAAAGAATCAAAGGAAAGAGTTTCAAAAAATTGGTTGGAAATACAAGTCGAAGAATGCTAGGTTAGAAAGAATGGAACTGGAAATGGAAATGAAAGAATGGAAAGATACTAAATATAATTTCAAGGTGATGATCAGAAAGAGTTAAGAACAAATCAAAAAACTACAATTGGAATTGAAGAACCCAAGGTCAGAAACAAAGGCATGTTAGAGAAGTGTTATCTTAGATCAATTATTATCCTCTCAAAAAGGACTTGAGGATAAATAAGGATTAGGTTTTTCCATTGAATGTTCAAATCAGATAGATAAAGGCAAGGAGAAGGTAATTTAAGATAATGTAAAGACTGAGATGATAAGCGAGGTCAAATATAAGAACACATCATCAAGAAGACCTTCGGTAAGACAACCAAATGCAGAAAGGTATTTATCTTACAATGATTGTTGTTATATTTATAAAAAAATTGGTCATAAGGAATTAGATTTTAAGATGAGAAAGGAGCATAAGATTGGTTATAAAGCAAGGCAATGTAACATAAAATTGCCTAGCTTGTGTCATCCATGATTTTTTTGATCTCTCCTCCATGGTTCCATACCATAACATACTTTTCTATTTGACTGGATCACGAAGTCTTATCTTACCCTTTTTGTATGTTCTCACTCTTTTCAATTGACTATCTGTGCTCTTGCAATAAATTTGTGAGTATGATATTAGTGGTTCAGACATTTTCTCTAGCAAGGTCTCTTCAACTAGTTGAATTGGAATCTTAATAAGCTCTAGGCATTGTTATTATTTTCTTTATCCTTGTATGTGAATGTACGAGTTGGTATCCTTAGCTTGGGGGCTTATGTCCTTAAACATGGCGATTTCTTATCTCCTTGCAGTTTTCCCATGATCTTCATATTTCTCTCTTTCTTCTACTTTATCATGAGCATGAGGTGGACTCATACTCCTGCTAAAGTGTAGGTCAAATGCATCATCTTAAAAACTAAACATGTTAGGTGCTCATTTTTAGCCCCATTTTAGCATTTATGGGTTCCCACATTGATTTTGCATCTTTCTATCCCTTTTGCATCCTCCAAATCAATTTTATTTGTTCAAAACTCAATAATGACTAATTTGTATGCATGATTTCCCAAATATCCATCCATTCACATAAATTGTTTTCCCTCTAGGACCTATTAGGCCCCATTTTGTGATTTCAAGATTTTGGAGGATGTGTTTATGCTTGATTTTCATGCTTATCTTTCTATTTTTTCCTGAATCACCTAACACTTCTCAAATCCTGCAAATTCACCTCAAAATTTACACTTTTTGGGTATAGGTCGAACCTATTTCAACCTATACCTTGGGGGTTAAATTTTGGTGGGTTTAGGTCCCAATGCAAGGTGTTTTCATTTTCTCACCTAGCACAATCGGCCTTCGCAAATTTGGCCACCGAAATCACTATAAAAGGAGGTCTCTTCCTCTTATTTTCACATCTCATGCCATGAACTACAATTCATGATCTCAATCCATAAATTACAAGACACATCATTCCAATCAATCAATCCACAAGTAAGCTATTATGAATTCAAGGAGTTCAAGAAAGCAAGAAAACATCCATCCATTGAAGGCATCTATTATCAAGAATCCTTCTTCTCTTCCTTCCTCAATCCAACAATGTTGAAAACTACAAAATTCATCATTCAAGGGTTTGGTTTCATGATTTCCTATTTGGTTTTTATGGATTCCAAGATATTGCATCAACACTTGTGATCATCTCCAAAGTGGCATTTCATAATTGAGGTATAAGGTAATTTATGTTTCAGATCTATATTACATTTCCTCATGCACTTTAGATTACAATCTTCCATTTTTCTAAACTTCCCAATTTTGGAGTGTAGATTATAAGCTATAGATCTGATAAGCTAATCAGAAGACTTGTCCAAATCCACTATTATGTTCTTGATTTGATAGTATTAGGCCAGGTATAGATTGAACATGTTTCAACTTGTTCCCAAAGAAAAACAAAAAGTTACAGGTTGTAATCTTCCAGATTCATATATCCGATCATTTTAGGACTCATTCAGTCAAAGTTAGCCTCTATTGGTGTAATTAAATATTCCTAATTACACTTAACTTAATCTTACTTAGGATAATGCATTGCATAGTAGTTAGTGATTGAGACACCTAGGAGTGTGCACCTCATTCAAGCACATAGTGTAGGAGAATTTCCACTTTAGGTGTGATAGTTGTCATCACATACCTCTTTGTGTGTGAGATCCACCTTTCTTGCTCTTATCACATTATCATCCTAATCCATTGCACATACTTTATTGCATAATGGAGGATGATCCACATTTGGTGGACATTTGATTACACCTAGCATAGGTAATAGCTTATTAGCTCCTTATCATTATCTCTTATCTCCTTTCCTATATAAGGAGGCCTATTATGTACATTTTAATCATGTCCATGATCAATAAATCATTATTTCATCTTAATGCAATTGTCTTTCCAATCTCTTGTGGAAGTTATCTTGGTCTTGCATTCAATCCTGGGGGTGTTGTAGAGTCACCTAAAACTCTAACATGGTATTAGAGCTCTCAAGGTGTGAAGACCTCTTCTCAAGAAGTGTAATCTTGGCTTGATTCAATTGTGGGTGTAGAATAAAGGTATTTGGACATCACCATTGCATATTCTATTTGGAGAAAATTTAGGGTTTTGTATTTTGTGGCTTTCTATTGCAGGTCAATATTGGTGCTTGCTAGTGCAAATCAGAGGTTGGCATCATATTAAGGAGGTCCAAAAACCCCTAAATCAAATTTTATTTTATCCAAATCGGACACCCGAGGCCAAATCTAGAGCTATTTGAATTTTGGAAGTGTGACAGTGGAGATTTAGAAAAAATAATTTCAGAGGCGATTTTCTGATCTCTATTCCTAAATTTTTCTGAAAATCACAAATCTCAGTTTTTGCAACTTCCAAGGCCTCATTTGAGCTCATATGAACTCCTTTTTAGGTGCAATTTTTTTTGAAAGTGCATAATTTTTTCTGTATTTTCTAGATCTGGAATCAGATTTTAGTGACTATGACCAAAAATTGTACTTTCAAAAATTGGCTTAGTTTTTTCATTTGTAATGCATAAGCCTTAGCTCGGTCTTTTGCATAATGATCTAAGTCTATTATAGCTTTATTTTGGAGTGTAATAATTTTTTGATCTCAATTTGTAATGAGAGAAGTGTATCATTAATGTAATCATGGGTTATGAAACACATCCTGCAGTAGTACTTTTGACTAAGGATAATTATGAGTCATGGGCAAAAGGAATCATCACACATTGTAGATGGCTTAATCTCTTGCCTCATCTTTATGGACTCAATCCTGAGCCAAAGTCACAGGGGAAGCAATATGTTTGGTGAGAAAAGAATGCTCATATTATAAATTTGATTATTGGTAGCATCAGTTTGTGTCTCTTCTATTACATCTACCCCAAATTTAGAGGTGTTCAATGTCCACACATAATTTGGATAATCATTTGGGAGATTTTTGGTTATCCACATGTTCCTCCATTCCTAGATGATATTTCTTTAGATTGCCTCATTCCTCTTGATGATGCTGATAATATTCCCTATGCTGATTATACTTTAGATGCAATTGAAGAATTTGCAGCAATTGAGAGCGAGGATGATCTAGTGGCTCCTCTTGTAGCTCCTACTTCTCTAGTTGAGATCACACAATCATCTCTTGTTTGTGATTCCAGTGATTCATTGCAAGAGATATCTATTTGTCTTCCTGATTGGGATTCTTACTTGCTAGATATTGGTTCATTATTTGTGGAGTCTCATATTTCAGATTTGGGAGACATACTTGAGGGGGTTTCTCTTCTCTTTGATGATAGTTTCATCATAGTTTGAGATACTTCTTCACATTCTTTGGAGATTGACATTCTTGATTCTTCTTCTTCACTTGGTTTGTCACATGATGTGATAGATTCTTTGAGATTGGAGAGGCCTATTCAGTCTTCAAAGCTGCATATTTGGAGACCTTCTTCCTTCTTTCATTTGGATATGGATTGGTTCATGGCATCATCATCATACTTCATTTTGATTCCACTTCCTAGTTCCTATCCAAAAATGGAACCACACCTACATTTGTATTTGGTATATCTTCTCCCCAAGGGGAGAAATGTTGTTTGTAGTCATTGGAATATACTTTGTCTTCAAGCACTCACCATTTTTGTAGGAGATTCTTCATTATGGGGGGGATATCATGTCTCCAACTATCCTTCTTATGGGGGGATAATTATTTGTATATACATGATGTATGTAGTTCTTGGGGGGTCTTGAGCACTCCATCCATCCATGCATCTTGTTTTCTTCTCTCTTTTTGGGGGAGGGTTTTTCCCATGTGGTTTTCCCTTTTTCTCCACTTTATGAGAGTTATGCATTTTGTACATGGGTACCTAACATGGCCTAGTTGTCGGGACCCATCTTGCATTGTGATTTTAAGTGCATTCCCCTAAGTTTCACTTAAGGGGGGGTGTTGGTGTAATTAAATATTCCTAATTACACTTAAGTTAATCTTATTTAGGATAATGCATTGCATAGTAGTTAGTGATTGAGACACCTAGGAGTGTGCACCTCATTCAAACACATGGTGTAGGAGAATTTCCACTTTAGGTTTTGATAGTTGTCATCACATACCTCTTTGTGTGTGAGATCCACCTTTCATTCTCTTATCACATTATCATCCTAATCCATTGCACATACTTTATTTCATAATGGAGGATGATCCACATTTGGTGGACATGTGATTACACCTAGCATAGGTAATAGCTTATCAACTCCTTATCATTGTCTCTTATCTCCTTTCCTATATAAGGAGGCCTATTATGTACATTTTAATCATGTCCATGATCAATAATATCATTCTTGCATCTTAATGCAATTGTCTTGCAAATCTCTTGTGGACGTTATCTTGGTCTTGCATTCAATCCAGGGGGTGTTGTAGAGTCGCCTAAAACTCTAACAGCCTCCAAATACCTTCTTCTTCTCTCATTTTTAGGTGCACACATTCCTACTTTCATCTCTTGCATCATAGATCAAATTATCATTTGCATAATATTTACGATTCCTTTGACTCTTAGGGAAAGGAAGACCAATCCAAAACCCTACATTATGAAGATCATGAATTGGCACCCTATCTTGTGCTAATCAGATTTCCTTTGTTAGAAGGTTTTGGATCTTCCTATAGTAACCTATAATTTGGTGAGTGATTTATCCTAGCATTTCTCACCATTTTATATGATACAACAATAAATCCATGCTACACACATTAAGACCAGATCCATTATCAACTAAAGTTATTCAAATAATATTATCATTGATAAGTACAAAAACCATAAGAGAGTCATGTTGATCTTGAAATAATTTAGGAGGCAAATGATCTTAAAAAAATATAATTTGAGGTTTGTTATTGGTCACATTCATGTATTCCAATATGGAATTTATATTAGCTTGCATGGGAGGTGGGACAATCATGTTTCTTAAGCTTGTTGCAATGTTTCATGATATGTAGGTGAAGTTTTAAGAATCCCGCAAAGAGATCTTGGTGATAGTAGCATGGAGTTGTTCTACTAAATCATATTCTTTTCCAATATTTTGAGGGAGAAGGGATGTAAGAGGAATCACTGGTTGAGAAGCGGGAAGAGAAGGAAGAACAACTAAACTTGTAGGTTGTCTATTATTTCTTGTGCTATAAGTGTGAGAAACCATATGATAGACAGGTTATTGAGCACCTTTCACCACAATGACTAGTTTATTTTGAGGTGGAGGGGTATCTTGATGAATATGAACAACAACCTTAGGATTTCCAATGCCCAAAATATTGAAAATGTTAGAGTTTTAGGTGACTCTACAACACCCCTAGGATTGAATGCAAGACCAAGATAACTTTCACAAGAGATTGGCAAGACAATTGCATTAAGATGCAAGAATGATATTATTGATCATGGACATGATTAAAATGTACATAATAGGCCTCCTTATATAGGAAAGGAGATAAGAGACAATGATAAGGAGATGATAAGCTATCACCTATGCTAGGTGTAATCACATGTCCACCAAATGTGGATCATCCTCCATTATGCAATGAAGTATGTGCAATGGATTAGGATGATAATGTGATAAGAGCACAAAAGGTGGATCTCATACACAAAGAGGTATGTGATGACAACTATCACACCTAAAGTGGAAATTCTCCTACACCATGTTCTTAATGAGGTGCACACGCCTAGGTGTCTCAATCACTAACTACTATGCAATGCATTATCCTAAGTAAGATTAAGTTAAGTGTAGGGTGGTCCCACAATAGTGTGTCCCACTTTTTGACCAACTTTGACACAAAGATCAACATTCTGAGAAACAACTTCACTTTCAAACACATGTTGCCACAAAACTATTAATAATTTGAAGATGATGTAAACTAGAGTCTTTTAGAATTTTCTTTCTAGTTTCTAAATATATTTTTCTTAAAAAAATAAAAATTTATTTAAATTCATTTTTCCTTCTCCTTCGAAAAGTGGTTTGTGTGAAAAACTGTGTTTTTAAGGAGTAACTGTCACTTGGATCAACATAACTTTTTTTAAAAATAAGACAATGATGTAATTATTTCAAGATTATATTTGTAGCTTTAATATCTAAAGGATGCAATTGGTTTCATTCATTTTGGGTTAATATTTCATAGTTTATTAAGTTCTAAAGTGACAGTAACTGTAATTTAGACATAAGGTCACTTGGATTGCTCTAACTTGATCTGTGTATATCGAAATTTATTTTTTCATTTTTTTATAGAAAGGTAACATAAATACTCTTTTCCTACATATTTTTCATAATTTTTTTTTGTAATTTACTATTTTTTCCAAAGTCTTGAAGAGACAGGTTGTTGAATGTGAGGCCCACCTTCGGCCCACATAGTGATCCTGATTTATAGATTTAGCCTTTCTTTTTTATTATGTTTTTTTTGGAGATACTTGGACTCAGATGACTACTATTATATTATGATGGACTCATTAGACTATTTATTTTGTTGACTCTGTATATGGAATCCATGATGAGTGGATTTGGATTTGATCGTGTTAGCTTATATTATTATATGATGTTTTATGAACCTGATGACTAGATTATAGATGAACTTGATTTCAATTGAATTACGCTACTAAATTTCAAATTAAATTATGCAGATTAAATTATGAATTATGTATGCAATTGAAGTATGAATTGAGTTATGCAAATTGAATTTATTTGATGTGATTATTGAATCCTATATGATTACGTACAGACAATTGAATTATGACATTTCATTCTATGTGATTGAATGTTCAATTGAATTGTGTTAGATCATTACTTTTTGTATGGTTCCTTGTATGCAATTGAGTTAAGATTAATGTGTGGATATTACATCTTGTATGTTTATATATGATGGTTTTCTTCCTTGAATTACTGATGCTGCATTTAGGTTTTGCAGGTGGAAGGACTGTGGAAACATTCGGGGAAACCACATTGAATGCTTGTGCTATCAGTAAAGCCAAGGCCCCGTCTATTGAAGAGACCAGGGCCTCGTTGTGAAGTGTTTTATTTTGTAACCGTAATGTGAATGTATGTGTAGGACTGTTAAGTGTTGTAATATGTTGGACATACCTTAATTGTGATGTTAATTATGTGAGTGTCACTTGACACTAGAGTTATTTGTTAACTAAGGTATGTCGTGTGATTAGAGTGTGAGAGCAAGTCCTAGAAGCTTCCTAGAGGGGGGTATTCTAAGTGCATCCTCTTGTCTCAGGACCCCTAAGTGAAGTCATACCTTACATTTTCGTGCATTAATTGAACCATAGTTTTTGGAGAGTTAAATGGGACCCTAGGGGGTAGTTTCATGCTTTTTTAGGTAACCCATTCCACGTACCCATGGGTTAGGGGTATTTTCACCTTATGTGTAGCCTAAAATTGACTTTTTGACCTCTTTAAAATTGCATGTTCAAACTTGAATGAAATTGCAACTTGCATGTTGGACTTAGAGTACTTGGTAGGACCTTATTTATGAGGGTTGTGGAGAGTTGGTTTGGGGTCCCTTTTAGTAGGACTTTTAGAGGGGTTTGGGGTTGTTCACCCACTCTCTCTACCTTTAGAGACCACTAAACTTGGAGAAGGAAAAAGCTAGGGATAGAAGAAGGAGAAGGCTCAAAACTTCATCATTTTGCATTGGATCATAGGTTGAAGGATCTTGCTCTTCATCTCTCTCATTTTTTTGTAGATGAATCTTGTAGTTGTAATTTTTGTTAAGTGTTTTAGCTCCCCATGGTTGGTCATGGTGAGAGCATGAAATGGCATTTGTATTTTCTTTTGTGATGGTGTTTTGGGTTGTTTACTCTTGGCTCAATCACCCTTGGGAAGGGAGAGCAACCAAGAGGGGGTGTGGAGATGGAGGCAACATTATGTGCAGAGTTTCCTCTAGGTGTGGGGAAGGATAAGCTTGGGTGTGTTGTCCCCAAGTAGCCTTTGCATTTGAAGCCCAAGGGGCATTTTTGGGGTTATAAGGAGGGATTTGGCCTTGTGTGCCATTGATATGTGATACGTTGTTATGGAGGTCCATGTGTGGCCTTGACATCACTTATTGTGGTCCATGTGTGGCCTTATTATGGCATTGGCTTCTCCATGTGTTGCCCATTCACACCCTATTAAAGGATCGGATTTGATCCTATGTTTTATCCTTGAGGGAATTTGGGATCTATTTGTTTGATTTCATGTGAGTGCTTGAGTTTGTGTATGTATCCTGTTCTTTGTGGTTTCCCCAAGCTCGGGGGTGGCCTCATGAGAGGCCTAGGATGGGAGGTGAGCATCCCATGGTCATTTCCCTTTTTGCCTTGTATATATTTGCAGATTTGTGGAAGCTCAAAGAGGAGCTATCATGGAGGTTTTCATCCTTTGGATGGTTGAGAGAAGACATCCTTCTTATTCCATTGTGGATCATTCTTTGTATTTAGATTTCTTTTGATGTAAAAGAGAATGTAATGTCTTTCATTTGGAGCTATTGTGAAGATGAAATGGATGAGGGACTGTTATTATCTTGATCTTTCATTGTGTGGAATTATTCATTGCAATGCTTGTTGAAACTAGAATGTTGTAAACTTTATTGATGTATTTGTAAATGAGTTGAAATGGATTTCTTAATGATAAGATGAATTCTTGCAAACATGATAAAAGATCTCTCTCTCTCTCTCTCTCTCTCTCTCTCTCTCTCTCTCTCTCACGATAATTGAAAAATAATCTCTCTTTGCAAATGAGTTATCCACAATGATAGATTAAATATTGTAGCAATTTCTTTATGCTTCCATATTTGGATTGATATATGAATATCGCAGAATCATATATGATGAACTAAATGTAATGATCGTTGAAAACAATCTCTAAATGTGATTCATATCTCATTTTTAGACCTATCAATTGTAATGAAACATCTATGAAGGAATGAACAAATTAATTTATATGTTGATATCTCAATTGATTTGCAATCAAACTATATTTAACCCTGATTGATACTCTATCAATCTTAAGACAATAGACTTCCTTATGCATTAAGGAGACTAATTAAATGATTAAGATATACTACTCATAGTTTGCAAGAAGATGTAAAAATAGTGCAAGCAAAATAACACTCTCCAGATTTTAAGAGAGCAAAATGTTCTCTAGATTTTGTATGGGATAAAAATCCCATACAAAATCCATACCACAGTCATTTTAATATAATAAACTTGCCACCTCAATATATATTAAACAAATAAAATATTAATCTACTTTACCTCTTACCTTCTTAAATATCTCCCCTTTTCTAGGCGCATGTGAAGAAATGCAAAGTCAATGTTTTTAATTCCAACCTTTTTATTGGATGGAATAGTGTCCTTGAGTGACACATCACCTAGACTTTTTTATTAGCTTTAACCTCTTTGTCTTCAAAACTCACGCACGTTTTAAAAGACCATACCTTGTTTTAAATTCAAAACTTGTTGAGGGTACTTTATTTTGACATGGAAGGGAGTGGGACCCACCTTCCGCTTCCCTTTCCATGCTTCCCTCTTCCCTATGCATTCTAGGCGCAGGTCCTTGAAGAGGGCATTTAAATTTGTTTGAAAACTTTTTTTCTTCCTTCTTGGAACGCACCCCCATGTACTTGCATGATGGGAGGTGTGAGTAGGGGGTAGGCTAGGAGTTGATAGGTAAATAGGTTGTTTGATATGAAGTTTGAGTAGGTTAGTAGATAAGAGTAATTAGTAGGATGTTTATTTTAGTAGGTTAGATAGTTTAGTGTTTAGATAAGCTAGTTTAGAAAGTAGATTTAATGCTAATTAGATATTAATATCATGTTAATAATTTTAGTTTAGAATTAAGATAGTTAATGTTAGATAAGCTAGTTTAGTATGTTTGTATTAATATTAATTTGTAAATGATGATATAGGTAGTTATATTTTATTTGTTCATGGTTATTTGATTATTTTAAAATTGTTCAATGTTTATAATGATATAGTGTGTAAATATTACTAATTAATATATTATGGTTTATTAATTTAATTAATAATTTTATTAATTAATTAATACATTATAAATATTAATTAATAATGTTTATATGTTATTTAGTAATAATCATTGGTTATAAATCTTTAATTAATATACGATGGTTAATGGTGTAGTTGATTATTTAATTTTATTTACAATATTTTCATATATGATAGTCAGTTTGACTTTGATTTATATATATATAGGAAATTATTTACCTATATATATAAGAATGCTATATTCGTTTACCCTTGAAAATCTTTATGACAAATAGATTAACGTTGATATTGTTCATAAATTCGAATTAACAAAACCTCTTAACTTTGAAATAACTTAGTATCTTAATTAAACTAAGTTATGTTATTAAGACCTTCCTTGATCGAATTCTTGGTGGGAAATGGTTAACCTAAGTATAGAACTACACTAACGATTAACGTTCCATTCCACTTAGTTAACCTTTTAGCCTGATAGACTGTCGATCGACGAACTTCTTTTGATCATGTTCCAACTAGCATCTTTTAGAAACTACCATGTTGAGGTGTGACCACCTGTCTCTTGAGACGTTGACATATTCACTCTTATCCCGCATCATCGATCATGACAAACTTATTCACCTTTAAAATAAAAATAAAAATAAAAATTTGTTGGTTGTGTTTTGACCCGAACTTTTGGGCATCACATTGAATGACCAAACAGTCTATGTTTAGTTAAAGTAATATTTAAAAGTGATAATGAACTCAATATGTATTAAAATTATATTCATTAGAAAGATTGTTCCAAATAGCATCATACTACATAGATAGGTTTTTCAAATGGTTCATTTAATCTTCCAAAATATAAAGTCGAAGTGATTTTTTGTCAACATTTTAATAGGTGCGAAGGAGACTCCATTGTAGGTATGAATGAGGAGTATAGATGTTATGTCAATATTTTTTTAATCTAAGAAGCTTTGAGCTAACCATTAGTAATTAATTCCTTAAAATAGAACCTCTCAAGGATTAAATCATCATATTTTATTAAAAATGTGTTGTTTCAGCAAAAATCAGCATGTCTAAAAAAGTGTGACACACTATTGTGGGACCACCCTGTAATTAGGAATATTTAATTACACCAATAGAAAATACTAAATTGATCAAGCTCTTGATTGTTCAAATTTCTATCACTAGGAGCGAGAGCATTAAGGATAGTATTAATAATTTTATTCTCTTCTTCCAAGGTGTCCTCATGAGTAGGACAATCTTTAGAATGGGGATTGGGAATTTTCATCAATGATTCATCTCTAAAAAGGATGTCAATTAAATAAGGTAAGGTGATATTAAGAAAGGTGTTATATTATCCTCCTCTTACTCTAAAATATCCTCATAAAGGGGGTACATCTTAGGAGAAGGATCAACGTCATGCATGAATATGTCATCTTTAGAGAGAGTAGAAAAAATGTTAACCACAGTATCATCTTGTTTTATCAAGGTTGCTTCACGAGGGAGAGAATAATCGTGATGTAGGTTCATCTAGGGTGTAACAGCAATCTTGCATCATCCAAAAAAAAAAGTAAAAAAGTTGAGGAGAGAGAAAATAATGAAAAATATAATAAAATAAAATAAAAATAATAATAAAGTTACTTTTTGTAACTTTTCATTTATCAAGGTGCATAGATGGCATTTTAGAAGTTTGTGAAAAGTTCCTTATTTAATAAAGGGTAAGTGCACCAAGATGGTGGACAGTTTAGTGGCCACATCCAAAAAAAATGAAATTTTTCATAACCCATGCGCGTTATACAAAATTCAAAATTGTGCTAGGCTTGGTTTTACCAAGCATATCCAAAAATATTAAAAAATGCCAATAGCACCTCAAAACACGTATGGGTTTTGAGGAACATTATATTCCTCAAAACCCACAACTTTGGACCATTTCCAACGCCATAAATGAAGGAACAGTCAATTGACCAAGCCATTTTTCTTCATAACACGAGCATGTTTTGGTTCTATTTGCATTTTTCATCGATTCACAACAATGGCACCTCGTCGGAAAGGTAAGATTTTAGTGTTTCGAATGTTTTTATTTGTATTTTATTTGAAGTAGGGTTTTTTAATTGATTTATGTTGTTGTTTTTTTAACTTTTGATGTCAAATTCTATAAAGAATACTCCAAAATGAAAAAGAAAACAAAGACCTCATGCACAAGCAACAAAAGAAAACATTGAACATGAGCAACAATCACAACCACAAAATCCTCCACCACAACCACAAAATCCCCCTCCACATCCACCGCCACCCATAAACCCTCAACATCCTCCATTAGATCATGTAGATACCACACAAAATGATCTCATAAAATGCCTTACACATAATAGTGCCCAAATTACTATGTTGGTCAATAGGTTGAGGTCCTCTAGTCTTGACAACCACTCAACCCTCACCTCGATGTTAGAAAGAATGGCCAATAGTGAAAATGAGGTTTCTAGAGAGGTTACCAAATGGAGTTCATGGAGGGATAGGTGTCGAACATTTTATGTGGATGGCTTGTCATATGATGAAGTGAAAAAGAAGGCCATTATTAAAAGTGATATGTGTGCTCTTTTTACCAATCCTAGTACTAGTAACACCCTGGAACTTAACATGACTCAGTTTCATATACATTGGTGTGTTCACAATAGGATGAAATCATCTTTTTGAGATAGGTTTTATATGGTCTTTGACCAAGCACCTTGTAATAATTGGGAGGTGCCTCTATATTTCTTGAGAAAGCTATATTGTGAAATTATCCTTGGTGAGAAGTAAAATTAATTTGACATCTGATAGTTCTAGGGTAGAGGGAGAGGCTCTATGTGGGATAGAGCTAGGACCTGTAGGGTGGTACAACCACAACATAGGAGGCCTCTAGCTAAAAACCCCATGGTTCATGTTGCGGTCCCAATAGTTGTGAAGGAGTCGATAGATTTACAAACCCTTCATGCATCCACATCATTGAATGATGTCATCATTGAGCATGGCACACAATTTTTCAGAGAAAAGGTTGTTTCAGAACCTATGCCACCTCCATCATCATCAGATGCACCATTTGCATCAGCACCTACGCCACCTCCATCGTCATCATATGCACCATTTAGATCAATCCAACCCATTGAGCATATGTGCCTCAAATGTCGAGGTATATGTGTTGGGGTGCATAATGACACAAATGAGGATGGTTCAACATCTCATTCATGTATACATTGCGGGGGTAGATGCCATTCATTCACTATTGAGGATGCAGCCCTCGTAGATGACTTGATGACAATGGTATTTTCTAGAGAGAAAAGACACATGTTTGTTTATTTTTGTTTTGATATGTTATTAATTAATCACCTAAATCTTATAAAAGTAAATAATTTTTTATTTAGATAATAATTTAAATTGATACATGAATAATATGCATTGTAGGGTGCAGCAGGTGATACGAGCACACCACGAAGTGTTCGTTCGAGTAATGTACATGTACATGTACACATGTAGCTTCGACACCTAAGGTAATTCTTTTAAAATATTCCTTAAAATA
Organism: Chamaecyparis obtusa; assembly: GCA_027943335.1. Lineage (NCBI taxonomy): Eukaryota > Viridiplantae > Streptophyta > Pinopsida > Cupressales > Cupressaceae > Chamaecyparis > Chamaecyparis obtusa. Next base: position 513,086 of record BSBK01006294.1, on the reverse strand, counting down.
GAATAATATGTATGTTTCAAAATATATTTTGTTAATATATGCATATTTATTTGGTGTTTTATAGGGCTTGTCGGCTGCTCAAATTTTTGAACTTGATGATATCACCCTTTTTTCCATTGACTTTGGTTTTGAAAGCTTTAAGGTATAATATTTTACACATATCTTGTTTACAGTTTTAATTGAACCCATGTGGTATCATATTTGTAACTTATCTTATGTTAATTTTTTTTCTAGGGTACCTCACCTGACTTGAGGATATCGGGAAAGAGAAAGAAATCCTCGAGGACACCCAAATGACAAAAGGTAATTCAATAGAATATAAGTTTATTTGTTGAAATGTATTATTCGTGATTAAATATGTGCTTGTAGTCTATATTGATGAATGTGTCTGACTTATTTGTTCTATATATAGAAATAATTGGGTTTTACAGAATTAATGAATGCACCTAATGTCGTTGATGTTCAAGAGAGAGAAGAGGTAACATTTTTATTTACTTTCAATTGCATTCTTGATCATTCTAAATCTCTTAGAAATCCTTCCTCTATGAATATGACATATGTTATGATTGTTCATATAGGAATTGGTCGTAGCTACCTCAGCAATGGTGATGCCTCCTAAGAGTACAGGAGATCCATCTAAGTTTTTGGTACATATTTTTTCTATATACATGTTAAACATATGCGTTTAGATATGAGTAGATGCAATTTTATAATTTATTTAGTGTTTATTTACATATATGTTATTAACTTGTATTGATTTTATTTTACCTATTACAACCCTCTTCACAACCTCCCATGGATCCTTTGCCTTTACATTTTGTTAGGAGTCTAGATCGCACAAGATGGGGACCATCAGCTTTAGAGAATGACCCAATTGTAGAAGAAAGAGATGAGGTAACCAACAATTCAACTGCTAACAAATTACAATCCAATATTTAGTTATTTTGATGTTATATTTTGAGAAAAGATATTTAATTTAGCATTTGAATTGTTCTTGTGCAGACACCTAGTGAGCCACCTACTACTTTGAAGAGGCTCAATTTTGATGATCCACCAGAGTCATAGATATTGATATAGATATACAGATCTAGTTGTGGTTATTGAATGACCAAATTTTGTATATATTCCACATTTTTATTGTATATATCGACCTTGACATAGTCGATGCCACATTTTTGTAACTCTATTATTGATTTGGCATGTATGCCATTTTTTGATATGTACAAAATTATTGTTCATTTTGATATATATGAAACTTGATATTTGATCTAATTTGTTAATTGTGTGTTCATTTTTTCATTGTTAATATATATAAATATAATTTTGTGTATGTACTCATGTGTAGGATTTATGCCTTAAGTATATTCATGTGTATTCAAGTACATTCTTCATAACCTAAATTCATGTGTATGGACTACATGCATGACGTAAGTGAATTCATGTGTATGCTTCATAATCTATGTGCTACATGTATGCTTTGTGACTTAAGAAAAATTATGTATACACTTTATGTACTATGTGTGTTCACATTTTTAATTCATCATTTAAGTGAATTCATGCGTTATTTGCTACATTGTATTCATGTTTATCTGATGCTCTCAACCAAGAAAATCCTTCAAAGTTCACTTCACAAATCTGGTGATCACCTTGTCAAATCAACTCTTATGCAACATGTATCATGTTAGAAATATATTATACATGTAAAGATGCATCATTCCATGAGAATCAGTAAGCACATTCATCGAATGATGCTTCTATATCAAGATTTTATCAAACTTTTATTGAGAAAATAGTGACAAAATGCAATCAGTCAATATAAAAGGATTGAAAACTAAACCAAATAACTTCCAGAGAATTCAATAAGGTTTGAAGGTTATTGATGTAGAGGAGTGTGATATCATTCTTGAGCCCATATCATGATCATAAGGAGATCAATCAATAATCATGTGAGATGCAACTTCTCACATCAAATCCCAAGCAAGGATTCACTATCTAGGCCATTCTCATGCACCTAGAGCCACCAACTTGCCCAAATCTTCAAGAAAAGTTCCTTCACTTGTTCTAACACCCTATAACATCATAATATGGCCAATGTACCATGTTCCATCAGCCCTCCAAGTCTGGTTAAGATTTTTTCTTCACAACTCACTCCAAGAGCCCTCTTTCCTTGTAGCCCTATCAAACCACTAATCTGACCTTTACTCACAACTTTCCCAAACAACTAGGACATACCTAAACCTCAAAGGTAGTTTCCTTTGGACCCGTACTCAGATCCAATACCCCTATAGCACACAAATAGGCCTAAAGTGCACCCATTTACAAAGCAACCAATACATGGAATTGCTCCCTTGACCCCAAACCATGAAACAATCTTAGTTCATGACTAAAAATAAAATATTATCAAGTTTTTGGGTCACCAACACTTGCCTATCATTCTAGGTACCAAACCCTTCATTCTAGGATCTCTAGGCTAGGGCTTGTTCAAAAAGACTCTTGCAAATATCTCTAGATCCCCTCGACGGATCTAACACATCCCTATGAACCCCAATAGCATAGATCCATCACAAAATATACTCATCTTTTGGATTATATGATCGCAACAATGATTGGTGTTTCTTCATGCACCTTCAATCAACATTTACCACTATTTGTGGTCTCTCCACCACCATATCCTTCATATCCTTGCAACCAAACACTATTGTACAAGGATATAGTACATATTATGACTCCTCCCACCAATAAAATTGACCACAAGGGGTGGGAGAATCAATCCATTCAAGGAGACTTCAAGATACAAAGTGATAAAAAGATAATAGAAAATCAATTTAGTCTTTTTCCAATCATAGACACATTCCACAATGCATTCAAATGCCCTGGATTAATGATTGTACCCATAGGCTAGTGAACCAGTTTGCAAGAATATAAATTTGTTTATTGATTTGGAACCATTTACATTGGTTCTCTATCACACCACTCTACATAATAAACCATACTCACATGGATCTCCTCTAATAGATCCTCAAACACTCTAAAACCGACATCGACTAACTCTAAAACTATCTACAACAATCACAAACCGATTGTTAACAATTACAAGTTTTTTTAAAAATTTGTCAAGTTGACAACTACCTTTGTCAACTTGACCCTCACAAGACATATATTTTCTTAGATCCTTTTCTAAGGCTTAAACACTCTATCTCAAACCAAATATTGCCCCTAAGGTCATCTAGACCTCATAGTGATCCTTAAGGCTTATTTTTCCAATAAGGAACTATTACACCATTTTAGCACATTTAGTGCATTTAAATCATAATGGCTCTATTGGCCACATTACAATAAATTTTTACCTTCAAGGTCTTTATCAATCTCATTTATCATTGGATCAATAAAGTGGCCCTAAGGTTGCTCTACTAGCCCTTATGTCAATCAATGGCTTATAAACTCCATTTATGATCATGTTACACAATGATCATCAAAACATTACAAACATGTTTAAAACACATTTAAATGACCATCCTTGGTCTCTTTAAATTTTCAAATGACCATCCATAGGACCCTAACACATTTAGGACACATAGGACCTGACCTACCCTACCAATGATGCCTCTTGTATAACCAACTTGGAGCAGAAACATTTATTCATTGTGGGCACAAACCGATGCTTCTATTACATCTGGTTGGGTAGGTTTACCCAAGGAATGGTCCCATTTTTCCTCTTGACATAGAAGAAAGGTCGCTGACATACCTAATGGTTCTTAGTGCACCTTGTGGACACTTTGGTTCGGCATGGTCGCAAACGTTCTAGTGACTTCACAGTCAAAATGAGGTTGTCACTAGAGTTTACCCATCCAATGAGAGCTAATGGCATAGACCATTTGGTGCTAGGATGAATGGTTTGGAAGAAACCCAATGGTGCAACTTTCAACTAACCCTCATTGCAAGTTTTGGCATCAAGCGAGATTGGCATGCCAAATTCAAACAAATTTAAATCTCCCAGAATGGAGAGAGATTATTGTAGGCCTTAGAAACATAGTCTTATAGCATATCACAGCTAATACCTCTCACAAGGTCTGAGATATGAGCCTCGAAAGATCATTTCCCAGTCGCACTTAGTGCACCTTGGGGATACTTTGGTCTAGCATGGTCGCAAATGTTCTAGTGACTAAGTGGTCAAAACGTGGTTGTCACTAGTGTTTACCTACCCAAATGGAGCTAATGGCATAGACTATTTGGTGCCAGGACGAATGGTTTGGAAAAAACCCAGTGGTGCTACTTTCAACTGACCCTCACTACAAGTTTTGGTGTCAAGTGAGATTGGCATGCCGAATTCAAACAAATTTGAATCTCCCAAAATGGAGAGAAGTTATTGTAGGCCTCAAAAACATAGTCCTATAGCATCTCATAGGTTTCTAATACCTCTCACGAGATCTGAGATATGAGCCTCAAAAGATCACTTCCCAATCGTGCATAGTGCACCTTGGGGACACTTTGGTCCGGCATGGTTGTGAATGTTCTAGTGACTAAGTGATTGTAATAGGGTTGTCACTAGTGTTTACCCACCCAAATGGAGCTAATGGCACAAACTGTTTGGTGCCAGGATGAATGGTTTGGAAGAAACCTAGTGGTGCAACTTTCAATTGACCCTCACTACAAGTTTTGACATCAAGCGAGATTGGCATGCCAAATTCAAACAAATTTGAATCTCCTAGAACATAGAGATGTTATTGTAGGCCTCAAAAACATAGTCTTGTAGCATCTCATAGTTCACCGATACCACTCACAAGGTCCAAGATACGAGCCTTGAAAGATCGTTGCCCAATCGTTCTTAGTGCACCTTAGGGACACTTTCATTTGGCATGGTTGCAAACATTATAGTGACTAAGTGGTCAAAACGGGGTTGTCACTAGTGTTTACCCACCCAACTGGAGCTAATGGTGTAGACCGTTCGGTGTCAGGACAAACGGTTTGAAATAAACCAGATGGTGCAACTTTCAACTGACCCTCACTACAAGTTCTGGCATCAAGAGAGATTGGCATGCCAAATTTAAAAAAAATTGAATCTCCTAGAATGGAGAGAGGTTATTGTAGACCTTAGAAACATGGTCTTGTAGCATCTCACAATTTGTCAATACCTCTCATGATGTCTGACATACTAGCCTCAAAATATCATTTTCCAATCGTGCTTAGTGCACCTTAGAGACACTTTGGTCTGAAATGGTCGTGAACATTCTAGCGACTCTATGGTCAAAACAAGGTTTTCACTAGTATTTACTTGCCCAACCAGAGCTAATGGTGCAAACCGTTCGGTGCCAGGACGAATAGCTTGGAAGAAACCTAGTGGTGCAACTTTCAACTGACCCTCACTACAAGTTTTGGCGTCAAGAGAGATTGTCATGCCAAATTCAAACAAAATTGAATCTCCCAAAATAGAGAGAGCTTATTGTAGGCCTCAAAAACATGGTCCTATAGCATCTCATAGTTTGTTGATACCTCTCACGAGGTTTGATATACGAGCCTTGAAAGATCATTTCCCAATTGTGCTTAGTGCACCTTAGGGACACATTGGTCTGGCATGGCTGTGAACATTCTAGTGACTCTGTGGGTGGAACACGGTTTTCACTAATGTTTACCCGCCCAACCAGAGATAATGGCGTACACCATTCGGTGCGAGGACGAACAGTTTGGAAGAAACCCAGTGGTGCAACTTTCAACTGACCCTCACTGCAAGTTTTGACGTCAAGCGAGATTGGCATGCCAAGTTCAAAAAAAATTGAATCTCCTAGAATGGAGAGAGGTTATTGTTGGACTTAGAAACACAGTCGTGTAGAATCTCACATTTTGTTGATACCACTCATGGGGTCTGAGATAAGAGCCTCAAAAGATCTCTTCCCAATCATGCTTAGTGCACCTTCGGGACACTTTAGTTCAGCATAGTCGCGAATGTTCTAGTGACTCCATGGGCAGAATGGGGTTGTCACTAGCATTTACCCACCCTACTGGAGCTAATGGCACATATGATTTGGTGCCAGAATGCAATCCTTCAACACTATCCCTTCACCCTAGGAAATCACCATTTTACTTTGGATACATTTGACCCATTTTGACTCAATGACTCCAACTATTACATCATTTGATGATACAAATGTGCATAGAATTAAGACAATAAAAATGTAAGGATACACAATTAAGATAATACAAATATAAACATACAAAATTCATGGTAAGGAATAAAATTTTTTGAACTTTACAAGGCATTAAGACAATACAAATGTAAGGATACAAAACTAAATATGTATTTATAATCAAATAGTACAAATTAGGATATACAAAATGTGGGCTCTTAATATTTGCAAATCAACCCCATGGGTACTTTTATATTTCAAATTTTGCATATAATACGCATGATGAAGCTCATTATTGTTTATATATATATAATTTTGCACCTAAATATGCACATTCAGTTGATTGTTGTTTTTATATACAAAATTTGGGATCTAAATATGCACAGTACAGTTGATTGTCTTTTTTATATACAAAATTTGGCATCTCAGTATGCACATTATAGCTCATATGCACATAGAATCATATATAAATTGTCAAAATAATTCTACCATATTGTAGAATCATTCATCTTTATAGCCCAAAATCAATCATTTGAACCTTTTGGATCAGCTCTAACCCTTATAGTGTCAAGTATTGCCTTGTGGTCAAATTCACGAACTTTCCACAAATTCTTGTTAAGAGTTCTACCATGATATTTAATCAATTGAATATTTGTTGCAACAACAAGGTTAGAGTAATGAAGAATATGTCTATGTGTCTCAAAGTCCTCAAACAACCTAGCTTTAGAATTCTTGATAGGGTACCTGCATTTTATTATAAAAATAAGTTAACACCAATATCAATACAAAGTGTAATAAATTGAGTTTAAGAGGTCTCAATACACTCAACACAACAATGGTACCTTCTAAGCCATGTGTCTATCACAACAACGGAACCTATTGAGTACTTGATACTCTCTCCATCAGTGACTGTAGTTGTCAATTTCTTTTTTGCCTAAATGTAACGACACAAAAACTAATCACAATTAAATGATGATATATTTTCACAAGATTCTAGATATAAGTAGTAGACTCATGTCTCGATGTGACGCATATTTTTTTGTAATTTTTCCCAAATAAATAATTAATTATGAATTCTCTACTACAACTTATTCAGAATAAAAAAAATCTCGTGTCTGACCACCTTAACTAATTCTAAACTTTACAAAATTGAAAAAAAAAAATCTTATAGTAGGCAAAGCATAGAATGTGACGCATGTTTCAGATTTCAAAAAGGTAAAACTATTTGAAAGTTATAGTTGGTTTTCAATCAGTTTGTCAATTAGGACTTTAAAGATAACTCAATTAGAAAATAAGTAATAATTACTTATTGAACTCAAAATTTGACAGCAATTATATTGATGGAAAGTTGATAATGTCTTTAAGAAACCCTTTTTTTTCATCGATTTCAGGTGAAAAAAAAGTCATCAACTACATGGTCAAATTTTGGAGATCAAAGAAAATATGGTGAAAACATCTTTTGGGTTGACCATTCACATTTGGCATTGCAAAATGAAAACCCAAGGCAAATACCAAGCCTAATCAGATATCCGAAAACATATTGCATATTTGATAAAATTAGATATCTGATAATTTCGCATATCCGATATCTCCCGCCCAATTCTAACATTATGATTATAATTATTTTTTTAGTTTTATGATTTTAGATTTTTAAGTTATATATTATAAATTTTATTTTTTGATATTAATATTAAATGATAATAGCATTAGTATTATATAATTATTTATATTAGTATTGTATTATATAAATTATTATTATATTATTATTATTATTTATTTCTCTATTGTATAATAGTTTAATATTAGCATTAAATATTTATTAAAATATTTATATTATAACAATAATACCTTAGGGAGAGAGAGAGAGAGAGAGAGAGAGAATATCTGATTTTAGATATTCGATTTGTTTTACTGGCATCAAAAAGAAAAAAATTATTATTTGGGCCCCTCAATCCAAGATCCACATTTTTCTCGAGAGAATATCACGGGATTGCAGTTGTAGAAGACAAAAAAATTACTTTTTCCACCCTTTTTGTTGGAATTTCTTTATTATCAAAGATTTTTGCATCACCTTTTTGGTCTCACCATGAGGAGTAGTAGTCATCGAAAGCATAAACAGAAGAGGAAACTCACAATTGAAGAGATTCAAGTTTATAGAGAAATGGATAGGGTTTCCCATTGGAACAAGAGACAAGGTATGTTAAATATTAATGAAGATGTGGGCATAGGCCCACCTTTAAATGTGGTTTCAAGTGAAGAATAACATGAATTTCAAATGATTTATGACAATAATATTGAAAATGTGAATGTAGGGATTGAAGATGAAAATAAACATGTAGATGTGGACAATGGAAGTGTGGACATTGACAATGAAAATCCACCGATTGAATATGAAGGAATTGACAATGATAATGGTGCACAAAAACCAAATCAACGTAACCATTCGATTATAAATGTATCATCTTAATTTTGTATCCTTACATTTATAGCGTCTTAATGCCATGTAAAGTGCAAAAATTGTGATTCCTTACTATGAATGTTGTATCCTTATATTTGTATCATCTTAATTTTGTATCCTTACATTTTTATTGTCTTAATTCCATGTACATTTGTATCGTCAAATGATGTAATAGTTGGAGTCATTGAGTCAAAATTGATCAAATGTGTCCAAAGTAAAATGGTGATTCCCTCGGGTGAACGGATAGAGTTGAAGGATTGCATCCTAGCACTGAATGGCCTATACCATTAGCTCCTATTGTGACAACCCCATTTTTACTATGGAGTCACTAGAACATTCGCAACCATGTCGGACCAAAGTGTCCCCAAGGTGCACTTAGCACGATTGGGCAACGATCTTTCGAGGCTTGTGTCTTGGACCCCATGAAAGGTATCAGTGAACTATGAGATGCTACAAGACCATTTCTCTAAGGCCTACAATAACCTCTCTCCATTTTAAGAGATTCAAATTTATTTGAATTTGGCACGCCAATCTCTCTTGACACCAAAACTTGCAGTGAGGGCCAGTTGAAAGTTGCACCACTAGGTTTCTTCCAAATCATTCATCCTAGCACTGAATGATCTATGCCATTAGCTCTGGTTGGGTGGGTAAACACTAGTGACAACCTCATTTCAATCACAGATTCACTAGAACATTCGAGACCATGCCGGACCAAAGTGTCCCCAAGGTGCACTAAGCACAATTGGGCAGTGATCTTTCGAGGCTCGTCGCTCAAACCCCATGAGAGGTATCAATGAAATGTGAGATGCTACAAGACCATGTTTATGAGGCCTAAAATAACCTCTCTTTGTATTGGGAGATTTGATTTTTTTGGAATTTGGCACACCAATCTCGCTTGATGCCAAAACTTGCAATGAGGGTCAGTTGAAAGTTGCACCACTGGGTTTCTTCCAAACCATTCATCCTGGCACCAAATGGTTTGTTCCAATAGCTCTAGTTGGGTAGTTAAATGCTAGTGACAACCTTGTTTTGACCACAGAGTCACTAGAACATTCATGACCATGCCGTACCAAAGTGTCCCCAAGGTGCACTAAGCACGATTAGGCAGCCATCTTTCAAGGCTCATATCTCAAACCCTGTGAGAGGAATCAGAAAAATGTGAGATGCTACAAGACCATGTTTGTAAGGCCTACAATAACCTCTCTCCATTCTAGAAGATTTAAATTTTTTTGAATTTGGCACGCCAATCTTGCTTGATGCCAAAACTTGCAGTGAGGGTCAATTGAAAGTTTCACCACTGGGTTTCTTCCAAACCGTTCATCCTGGCACCAAACGGTCTGTGCCATTAGCTCTGGCTCGGTGGGTAAACACTAGTGACAACCTCATTTTGACCATAAAGTCACTAGAATGTTCACGACCATGTCAGACCAAAGTGTCCCCAAGGTGCACTAAGCATACACATAAATTTTCTTAAGTCATGAAGCATACATGTAGCACATAGATTATAAAGCATACACATGAATTCACTTAAGTCATGCACGTAGTCCATACACATGAATTTAGGTTATGAAGAATGTACTTTAATATACATGAATATACTAAAAGCATAAATCCTACACATGAGTACATACACAAGCATATTTACATACCAAAAATGAACAAATGACCACACAATTAACAAATTGGATCGAATATCAAGTTTCATATATATCAAAATGAATAATAATTCTGTACATATTTACAAAATCAACATATCTAGATACAATGTGGCATATGTCATCTCAAAATGTGTCATATGGCATCTCAAAATAAGAAGTTCAACTACAAATATTTCTAGGACATCATATTCTACTGGTGGATCATCAAAATGCAGCATCTTTGAAGTGCTCTTTGGCTCTAATGGATCCTGTATTCAAACACAAAAGTGAAACTCCGAGTTAGATTACTTAATTTATATGGTTTCTACAAATAAAAAATAAAAATTCTAAATCATAGTCAATAATAATAAATAAATTAAAATTAAAATTGAACTCTCATGTACCTTGCCTCGCTGTCTCCTCACACAGACAAGAGACCTAATATATGTCCTTGGTAGCAAAGGGAAACTGTGATGTAGCCCTAACCCTTCAAAATAATAACTTAGAAAAATACACAACACATAAGTTTCAGAATGCCAGATTCTTCATTAAACTTTTCCAACTCTACTATGCCTCTATAATGAAAGAAAAAAACTCCTTATTACAATTTCAAAAATTACCATATTTGGTAGATTTTTGAGAAAATCAGATTTTTCCATTTTTGGTAATTTTCAAAACCCATCCTACGAATCCTGATTTTCCCCAGAAAACCCCCAACTAAGGCAAGATGAATTGCCAACTAACCTACGAAATCAGAAACATGATTTCGGAATTATTACAAAAGCAAACTTTCTAAAAACTAGAAAAAAACATGAAAAGCTAATTTCAAAGGCCAAGATGATATTTCTGGCTCCCAGAAAAAGGTTGAAGTGGCCTCCAATCAAGCTGAGCTCATCAAAAATCCAAATAGCTCTTCCTAATGTAACTTCTTGTAAAATTTCAGCCAAAACCCACATCCGAGTCAAAAGCTATGACACCCAGAAATAAAGTTTGACCAAAACCCACATCTGAGTCCACTGGGTTGATCCTTGGCTTCTCCTACATCATTCTCCCCTGCTTGAAAAGAACGCAGCTCCTACAAGTTCCAGTTCTCGAACTCCTTCCATTTAGGCTCATCTAGCTTCTTCAAATCCCATTCTATGATCCAAGTACTATCTATTGGTGCTAACCCTTCCCACTGTACTAGATATCTGTTGTAGTCACCCTGACGAGTTTAAATAGTTTTCTTGTCTAGAATCTTTGTGACCTTTTCCTTCTTCTTGATGGGAATAGTGTGTGTCCAGTCCACCTCATCCTCCTTTTCAATAGAGACATCATCACTGAGGAAAGTATATAAGTCAGAGATATTAAGCACAATTGCATGGAATTCTATATCATATGTAGAATATTTCTTTCACACTTCATTCAATTTTTCACTAAAAAAGGCAATGGGCCTACCTTCTTGACTGAGTATAGCACCAATGCCCACATGTGAGGGATCATAGTCCACTTCAAACACTTTATCAAAATCTAGTAGGGCTAGTATTGGAGCTTCAGTGACCTTCTTCTTTAGGTATTGGAAACTCTCTTCAGCGTCTTTGGTCCATGAAAACTCCTGACCCTTAGTGCAGTCTGTCATAGGTGCTACAATGCTGCTAAAATTATGAATGAATTTTCTATAGAAAGTAGCCAAGCCATGAAAACTTCTCACCTCGGTGATACTATGTGGATTACGCCATTCAAGAATGGCTCAAACTTTCTCTGGATCCATCTTGACACCATCTGCAGAAATGACAAACCCCCAAAAAACCAAGCTTGCTTGCATGAACCTACACTTCTTCAAATTAGCATAGAGTTTCTCTCTTCTCAATACCCCCAATATGATCCTCAGGTGTTGCAGATGTTCTTCCCTTCCCTTACTAAAAATCAATATATCATCAAAATAAACTACTACAAACTTACCAATGTAGGAATGCAACACAATGTTCATGAGTCTCATAAAAGTACTAGGTGCATTTGATAAACCAAAAGGCATAACCTTATATTCATACAAACCATCCCTAGTTTTGAAAGAAGTTTTCCACTCATCCCCCTCTTGGATGTAGATCTAGTGGTACCCACTTCGCAGATCAATTTTAGAGAAATACATTGCTCTAGCAAGACCATCCATCATGTCATACAAACATGGGATAGGAAAATAATACCTGATGGTTATCCTATTGATGGCTTGACTTTCTGTGCACATCCTCCATGTTCCATCTTTCTTTGGGGTTAATAATGTTGGGATAGCAGGGGCTCATGCTTTCCTATACTAAACCTTTTTGTATGAGCTCAGTCACCTGTTTGTCCAGTTTTGCGTGTTGTGTCGAACTCATTTTGTATGCTGCTTGATTGGGAAGACTTGCTCCTGGAATAAGATCAATATGATGTTGGATATCTTGTTTTGGGGGAAGTCCATCAGGTAGCTCCTTTGGAATAACATCTGAATATTCTTCCAACATGTTGTTTAAAATCTCTATTTTTGCCTTTTGTCCTAAAGCCATGGATGTTTTTTGAGAATTTTACAGTCTTTAGGGTTTTTTGGGTCTGAATTTCCTGAAAATAAAAAAACCCTAGGTCTCATTTCATATTTATAGCCATTGGAGGGTTAAACCCTAGTCTATCATGGCCCTATTCTAATTCCTTGTTACATTTTTGGGTCACTTAGGTCCCCTTTCTGCACGTGGTTATTTTCTCAATCTTCGCTGAATCGCGCCATGCGTTTCCTCTTTCTTAAAACTTCATGTGATTCGGCGACTGTGTTGTTTCTTATTTTCTAGTTTCCTAGCAGTTTAATGTTAACCTTCAGTGATTTAGTGAATACAGTCATTCGCGTAGTCTCTTGTTCTTGGTGGTTACACCTAAAATATTCTGCAACCTGGCGTGGCAGTTTATCTTTTCTTCAGTCGCTAGTTCACACAACGGCAGGCTCAGTTTCTCAGTCTCCTTTCAATCCTACGGCGGGTGCATGATCTTATGAAATCTTAGTAGGCTATGAGATCATGTGACAGTCATCAAACTTCTAGGTAATACGATGTTTCTTAGTGGGTCCACTACCAGGTATGCACAAATGGCAGCTTTTCATTAGTCGAGCTAGATGGTGAGTTGGATTTTGTCAGCGGGGCCCTACATTTAGTAGATTCAAGATCTAATGGCTGGCATAAAAAAGCATGGAATATTCTTCCTCTATCAGATCATGCGCCAGCCCTTGATTTGGTATCAGACCATATGGGAAGGTGGTGGGTCTGATGTTGCCAAGTCATATTGGGTGCCAGGTGTTGCAGAGTTGTTCTTTTTTGATTGGCCGAGCTCAGTGGTGATGTGGTGGATGTTGGTGGGACCAATGTTTTAAGCGTTGAGGCATGTTGAATAGCAGATTGACCATGTGGTCATCGTTATACCTCTGGGGTAAGATGCACGATATTTAGGGCAGCAGTATAGCGACGGCCATTGATCTTGTTTAAGAGATGGAACCAAGTGGTGGGTCCTCTATTGCTGACTCATTATGATATGGGTGAATGTTTTGATGGCACATGGATCCAAGTGGGCCTAGGTTTGGTCTCAGTCACGTGGTCTCTGATTGTAATTGCGGTTATAGATGAAGTCTGGCATTTTTGCAACTAAAGCATAAATGTAAACTGGGATTCCTACTAAGGTTAAATCTGAGATGCCTGGGAAAAGTAGAGGATCTGACAGTGATGTTTTAAAGTTGATCTTAGTTTGATTTTCGACCGTCGATATGCTATCTCGCGCCTTGATGTAGCCATTTTCTTCCAGATTTAAATATTTTAAGGGCTTTCAACCACCAGAGGACTGGAATTCAATGCTAGAGCGACTAGATCAGGTGGATTTTGATTTTGTTTGTTGTTGCAGTGTGGTCCAAAGGTGTGATGATTGACTATAGGGGATTGTACCATAAGGAATGGGTAATGTTGCTCGAGGCATCTTGCAGGTGGTTGATTATACTGGTTAACATGGTGGATTCATGGTCAGTACAAATCAGGAGATGTCTCATCGATGAAGATCATTCTGGGATCTATTTTATCTAGGTTGCTTGGTTTTCCTCCCATGTAGTAAATTCTGATTGAATCTAGTTGGTTTGGTGGGTGAAAACCCTAACCCTTGCCCTAGTCATTCGTAGCTTGTTACATCTTGATTTTTTAGGGATTCCAAGGTGGCTAGTGATATATATGGCAACTATTTTTATTTTTTGGTGGTGCTGGAGGTTCTATTGAAAAGATATAGAAAAATTTGAACAGAATTGCTTTGAAGCAGATTTCCAAGCTTTGTGTCTGATCTCCTGAGTGACAGAATTGTGAATGTAATTGGCTAGTTGGTTTTAAATACAAATACACTACAACTCCTACCATATACTGGTGTTGTCTCTCTACCTTTATATTGTACTCTTGTATGTTTTACATGTCAGGCATTTAAAATATACCAGTTGTAAGGCAGCTTGCTTGTTTGATTTATGAGTTTCTTTCAAGGAAAGAATTAAAAGTTCTCATAGTTCATCTTGAAGAGTAGATATATCTGTATGGATTGTTGATGATAAAAGCATTTGGTTAACAGAATAGTTTGTAAGGCAATCTATTTGGATTTGTGGCTAGTATGCAAGGCATACTGTTGTATTTCTTTTAGAATTATCTGTTTGATTGGCATTCAGAGTTCTTTTGCCCATTGGATAAGGCACTGGTTTCTTTTGCCCATTGGATAAGGCACTGGTTTGGTGTCTATTTCTAATAGTTTTATCTTTCATAGATCTTTAGAGAAAACCAAAAATTTAATACCATTACCAGTAAATTTTTCATTTCATGTTCATTGCACTAAATAGATAGGACTGTTCCTAAAGGTACATAGTCTATATTTCTTGATTCCTTGAAGAGAGAATCATCTAGGTTGCCCCTCCTCAAAAGGAAGAAGGATGAGAATCCTTAAATCACTGATCTTTGCTTCATTTACAATCATGTTTTGCCTGGTTAAACTCTGCATCAAATTGATCATGGTCATATGCAGAGTATTCTATAGATTGATGCATTAAGAAGAATTCAAAGCAGATCAGTGTCCACTCATATAAATACTGTGTAATCAGTTATCATTAAAAGGTAATACCTGCCTAAGTATGTGGAGCTCAAAAATGAAGGAGAATCTTATCCAATCCTTAGTAATTAGGTCTTTCTCTTGTTTGAATCAGCCTCAAAGAAGCCTAAATTCAAGGCCAGTTTGATCCTACAAGAAAAATCCCTACCAAATTGGCGACTCTACTAGGGATCTTATTAAGAACTTTTCTACAATATAGGGCTTAGTTGAGCTAGGGCTCCTACCCTATACAAACCAGTTGGTTACCATTACTATTCATATTTCAAACAAAATTTCCAAATAGTTGGGTGGTGACTCTTACAAATCTCTGCACCAGTGCAATTGAGGTTTAAAAATCATAATGAGTATGAGAAATACTAGAGCCTAGAAAAAGGATCATGCAGAAGTAAATTTGGAAGATGAACTCCCAAATACATCCAGGTGAATGAGAAAAGATAAAAATACAAATGACATGTCTTTTACATGGAAATAGAAAGGAAATATAAGGACAGAGGATCCTGTTCAAATAAATCAAGAAGGAAATACTTCTAAATATGAGGAAGCAATTGATTTGGGATTAAATCAGTATGAAGACTACTATTCACCTTCTGAAAAGGATGGAAAGAGAGCTCAACCTCATAGGAGAGGAATCCCTGGGAATAACAGAAGACCTAGAAACCAAACTAGGAGTAAGCAAGATTTTGTTCCTTCTTTTCCCCATGATTCCCCCTTATAGGGACACCAAATACCTAATGACCACCAAGAGGAGGTCCCTACCCAAGAATCCTCATCTGAAACAGCCCTTCCTGATTCTGAGGAAATTTTTGAAGAAGTGTTTGAATTGGAAAGAAAGATCCAGGAGCAAATTCAAATAAGGCAAAAGAGAGAGAAATAAAAGGAGTAAAAGATTAGACATGCTATGATCAGAGTAGAGTAGTTGAAAAAGAAATTATTGGACTTTGAAGCCATAAATCATGTTCCAGTAACTAAGAAAATAGAGGACCAACCTATTGTCCAAAAAATTTATGACATAAGAAATCCTAGGGACAAAGATAAGCAAAAAGTTGTAGGGATCTCAATAAATGAACCAAATTCTGCCAAGAATTCCCTAGATCAAGCAACAAGATTAGATGTTGAGTTAGAAAAGGCTAAAAGGGAACAAGAATTATTGGCCAAAGAGTTAGAAAAAGAAAAGCTAGAAGCTACTGTAGCTAAAATAAAAAGAAAGGTTGACTTCCTTAAGCAATCTTCTGGACCCACCAACACACTTTCCACTTCTCAAGCATAGGGTACGAATGTGTTGAACACTGCTAGAACTCTAGGTATGCCTGGGACTTCTACTATTTCAAATATTCAAACATCCATAGGTGTTGGTCCATCTCATATCGGGTCAATACATGAGAGACATAAACAATTGGTTTTTAATGGGATTCCTGGTTACCCAAATCCCATCCCTGATGAAATTAGGAAAAAGCTTCCAAAATTCACTGGAAGCAATGCAGTTACTTGTGAAGAACATTTGAAAAGTTTCATTGATGTAATAGATGACTACAATATTGAGCCTGATGATGTGATCATGAAGCTTTTTGTTCAATCTCTGACCGAAGATGCTAGAGATTGGTTTAGAAATTTGTCTCATGCTAACATATGCTCATGGGAACAGTTCAAACATTTTTTTAAAGAATAATATGGTGATAAAACCAATGAAGGTTTCATGCTTAATGAATTCAACAACATCAAGAAAAATCCAAATGAGGGTGTTGCTGAGTTCAATGTTATATTTCAGAAAGCCACGCATAAATTGTTTCAAGTTATCAGACTAGATGACGAGATTTGTTTGGTCACTTACCTGAATGCTTTTGATTCAAAAATGGGATATCTTTTGAGAGATAAGAATCCAAGAAATCTTCCAGAAGCTTACAAGCTGGCCATTAATATAGAAAGCAATAGAAGAATATCAGGGAAGTTGGGAAGGAGGGAGGATTATAAACCTTCAATCTCAAACAGAAAGGAACCAGGGAAGTTTGACACAAAACCAAAAGATGATGATAGTCTGAAGCAAATTTTGAAAGCAATAAAAGATTTAAAGATGAATGAAGCAAGGAATAGTAGAGTGCGGGGAAATGATAGACCATCCTTCAATAACTTTAATAAGTTACCAAGAATGCAGAACTATCCCTACAACACTCAATGGAAAGATGGGAAGCCAATTTTCCCTAAAAGAAAGGATAAACCAATTGATAGGACCCCGGATCCCTTGCATAGAAATATAGTAAATATGAGTGATTATGTTCCCTGGTGTATTGTTTGTCAATCACCTCATGACCCCTATCACTATGCAATTGCTCAAAGTGTTTCTGCAAATGAGGAGCAAGACAATAACAATGAAGAGTCTTATGATGATCAAGGATGTGGTATGACCTCTTCATACATATATGATGAAATGGATTCCACTAAAGAAGATGAAAGTTAGGATTTCTATAGTTCTCAAGTCAGAAATGAGATTTATCATCAACAAGTGTTTTTTGGTGAAGAAGACAGTCACCTGGATGTAGTCCAGTGCAACACTTTAAGAAACAATGAGCCAGTAGTGTTGAGAAGACCTTCTGATGAAGAAATTGCACAAATCACAGTAGATATGGTCACCCAAGCCAAGAGTAACTACAATTTGAGAAATAGAGTGGTGCATGATTCAAGTCAAAATTCATCTGGTATATTCATAAAAAGGACAGACATAGATGTAAAACAAACTCAAGACAGAAATAGGGTTGCTGATGTTGTTAGCATGACTAAAATAAAAAAGAATGTAACATTTTCTCCCCCTAATGTGACTTATAGAGTAAAGCAAAAACCTCTGCAAGAAACTATTGTTTCTGCCCAAAGGAGGTCAAAACCCTGAACAGGGATCAACATGGCCTTATAGAACATGAAGAGAATAAGGAGGCTACTATCATTAAGCCAGATGTAGTTGACCCTAAATATGTTCCAGTTGACATGGGAAAACTGTTATCACAAATTACTATCAAGGTCCCCTTATTAGAGATGATGAGAATAGAAGAGCATAAAGACAAGGCTTTGAGTTGGGTGAAATTAGTTCTTCCTTCTGATGCCCAAAATTCCACCAAGACTAGTAGAATGGCTACTGCTACAAGTGATTCAACTGAGAACCAGTGTGGGAAGATTGTCTCTAAGATCCCTCAGATTTATTTGGATACTAATGTTGTAAGTACTGTGATAGGAACTGTTGATCCTTTCTTTCTATCCCTAATAGTAAATGGAAATTTGTTAAGAAATTGTATGATCGATTCAGGAGCCTCTAATACTATTATGCCTGCAGAAATAATGAGATCTTTGGGTTTAAAAGTAGATACACCTCATAGAAGATGTCAGGCTATGGATTCAAGAGAGGTCCCTATTATTGGTACTATAAGAGCATTTCCTTATAGATTGGCAGCCTTCCCTAACAAGTTGTTAACAATGAGTGTTCTGGTGGTTGATATCCCACCACATTATGGAATGTTATTATCAAGGAAATGGAGTGCTTCAATGGGAGGTAGTATTCAGTGTGATTTATCCTTTGCTACTTTCAATATTGATGGTGACAATGTGAGAGTATCCAGGGAAAGAAAAACCCCACACATGATAGAGCTAAATAATATGGATGAGTTGAATTGTTGTGTGGATGTTGACATGGAAAATTTTAGGGTGGAAAAAGCCATTTCACAAAAAGAAGATTCAGATCCACTGGCTCTGGAACTGAAAGAACAACAAAATAGACTCTGGAAAATGTATTTTGATGGAGCTTGCTCAAAAGAAGACTCAGGAGCTGGAGTTCTATTCATATCTCCATCAAGTACCACTTTTAAGTATTCATTCTCACTGACTTTTCAATGCACAAATAATACTGCTGAATATGAAGCATTGTCATTGGGATTGAATATTGCTATCAAACATGGGATAAAATGTTTAAAGGTTTATGGTGATTCTGAGCTTGTGGTGGAACAAGTTTGATCTAAGTATGTTGTTAAGAATGATAGGTTGAAATTGTATAAACATGCAATATGGGATCAAATTGAAATGTTTGATGCTTTTAATATATGTTGGGTAGAAAGATACAAGAACATAATGGCTGATTTTTTGGCCAATGTTGCTTTGAAAAGGGATGATTCAACTTTTTTTGGAGTGTCAATAGTTGAAATAAAAAGTAGACCAGTTGTTGCAAACAACATTTACAATTGGCAGGTCTTTGAGGATGATCATGACATTTTGAAATTTAAGCAACGCCTTGACATATATGAGGGTCAACTTGTAGACTACAACACATTTTTTGAGGAAATTGAAGGTAAGGACATGGTCATGGGAAATGAGGTAATCCAGCTGAGTTCAAATCATATCCCTAAGGGTTTAATTCAATTAAAAGCATTATATAGTAGTCAAAATTATTATATGTCAAAAACAAGTAATGCTAAAGCTAAAGATCTGGAGGAAGTAAATTTGGGATCACATAATGCACCTCAAATGGTTTATATTGGGAAGAGATTAGCCCCTCGGCTGAGATATAAGCTGATAAAGTTGTTAAGAAAGCACAAACATGTGTTTGCATGGTCATATGATGACCTAAAAGCTTATAGGGAGGACCTGTTCCAACATGAGATCCCATTAAAGCAAGATTTTAAACCATTTAGATAGAAGCAAAAACCCATTAACCCCATTTTGGCTCCTAAAATGCAATAGAAGTTGGCCAAGTTGAGTGATGCAGGAATAATCCAACCTATAAGGCATTCAACTTGGGTATCTAATTTAGTCCCAGTTAGAAAGAAGAACGGTGATATCAAATTGTGTGTGGACTTTAGGAATCTGAATGTTGCATCATTGAAGGACAATTATTCACTGCCCAACATGGAGGCTATGTTGCATAAAGTCACTGGATGTGAGTTATTGTCTATGATGGATGGTTTCTCTGGATATAACCAGGTGTTGGTGAAAGAATCTGAACAATTCAAAATAGCATTCACAACACCTTGGGGAACCTATGTATATGTCAGAATGCCATTTTGCCTTAGAAATGCTGGAGCAACTTTTCAAAGGGCCATGGATGTTGCTTTCAAAGAATATATAGACTTGTTTATGGTTGTGTACCAGGATGACCTAACTACTTATTCTAAATGGGTTGTTGATCATTGCTCACATCTAGAAAATATTTTTGTCAGAGCTCTAGAATATGGTGTATCTTTGAATCCAAAGAAGTGTAACTTTGTAGTCAAAGAGGGAAAGTTTCTAGGACACATTGTATCAAAAGAGGGAATAAGAATTGATCCAGAGAGGGTTGAAGCTATCAAAAGAGTTACAACACCCAAAAATCTTAAAGGGGTGCAATCTTTTTTAGGAAAAATCAATTTTGTTAGGAGATTCATTGCAAATTTTGCTAAAATTGTCAAACCCATAGTAAAGTTGCTAAAGAAGGATGTCAAATTTCAATGGACTATAGAAGCTCAGGGTGCATTTGATAAAATTAAAGAAGTAATTAAGCAAGCACCTGTGCTTAGGTCTCCTGATTATACCAAGCCCTTTTCACTTTTCTCTTTTGCATCATTTCACACCATTGTTGTTGTATTATTACAAAAGGATGAAGAAGGTTTTGAGCATCCAATTGTATTCTTTAGTAAATCTTTACAAGCTGCTGAGTTGAATTATGAGATGATGGAAAAGAAGGCATATGCACTGGTAAAAGCAGTAAAATCTTTCAAACCCTATCTGGTTTGTGCTAAGGTAGTGGCATATGTCCCACATGCAGCAGTAAAAGATGTTCTTACTCAGTCTGAAGTTATTGGGAAAAGATGCAAATGGATCACCAGGATTCAAGAATTCAATTTAGAGATCCATATCACTAAGCTTGTAAGAGGACAAGGCCTAGAAAAATTGATGACTGAAGAGAATATGGATTTAGTCCAGGTTAATAATGAAGAAATTCCAAATATGACAATTACAAGTATTGAGTTGCAACCATACTATGTTGATATTGTATATTTCATTAAAAATGCCAAATGCCCAGAATATATGACAGATAATCAAAAGAGATCCCTAAAATTGCAGGCTCAGAAGTATACATTGATACAAGGGGACTTGTATTGGAAAAATAGAGATGGGGTCTTGCTATTTTGAATTGATAAGTGTCAAGCAGAGAAGGTTTTGAGTGAAATGCATGCTGGTGTTTGTGGAGGGCATCATTCGGCAAGGACTACTACTCATAAGATTTTAAGGGCTGGCTACTTTTGGCCTACAATTTTTATGGAATCTTTCCAGTTTGTTAAGAAATGTGAAGCCTGACAAAAATTTGCTTCTAAATTAAAATATTCAGGAGCACTGTTGTTAAACCCAATAACTGCTGAAGCACCATTTTCCATGTGGGGAATGGATTTCATAGGTGAGTTTGCTGAGAAATCTAGTGGAGGACATAGTTGGCTACTTGTTGCTACCGACTACTTCACAAAATGGATAGAGGCCATTCCCACAGAGAAGGAAACAAGTAAAGTAGTGTGTGATTTCTTACTTGACAATATTTTGACCAGATTTGGTGTCCCTATGAAATTGATCACAGATAATGCAATGTGTTTCAGATCAGATGAGTTCAAGGAGTTTTGTAAAAACAATGGGATCATAACATCTTATTCATCTCCTTATCATCCTCAAGTAAATGGATAGGCTGAATCTAGTAACAAAAGCATTCTGACAATCTTGAAGAAAACACTTGAGATAAATAAGAGAGCTTGGCATTCTAGGTTGAGGTTGGCCTTATGGGCAGATAGGATTACAGTGAAGAAAGCCACTGGGAAGTCTCCTTTTGAACTAGCATATGGTTTGCAGTCAAGGTTACCCATAAATAATCTGATTCCAATTTACAAGTTTATACAAGATGAGGAATTGGATGTCTCAGAGCCAATGCAGGACAGAATCATGCAGTTGACTGAATTAGATGAACTGAGAAGGGAGAGTCAAAAGAGTAATATCAAGTTGCAACAGAAGATGAAGTATCTGTTTGACAAAAGAGAAACTACCAAAAAATTCAAAATAGATGACTTAGTGCTTCAATGGAATGTAAGAGCAGAAGATAAAGGGAAACACAAAAAGTTTGAATCATTATGGCTTGGTCCCTTTGTGATTCATGAGAGTTTTGGAAAGGACTCCTACTTGTTGAAGAACATGGATGATGAATTTTTTGAGTTGCCAGTGCATGGGAAATTCTTGAAACCCTTCTTCAATTAAGTTTTTGATTCTCATGCATATGTAAATCTCTTGTAAATTTTGTATAGGTTTGCATCCTTTCAGGTTGTGTGTTTTTGCTCTTGTTTTAGGTTAGTGCAGTTTTTGGTCTGCATCCTAGAGATCTATGGTTCTTGTTTAAACTTACATTTCAACATCCTCAGATAGAGCCACTATTGGTTAAAATCTCTATTTTTGCCTTTTGTCCTAAAGCCATGGATTTTTTTGAGAATTTTACAGTCTTTAGGGTTTTCTGGGTCTGAATTTCTTGAAAAT
This sequence comes from Chamaecyparis obtusa, assembly GCA_027943335.1. NCBI lineage: Eukaryota > Viridiplantae > Streptophyta > Pinopsida > Cupressales > Cupressaceae > Chamaecyparis > Chamaecyparis obtusa. The sequence continues at coordinate 490,236 of BSBK01006294.1, read as the reverse complement.
CAAAAAACCCTAGGTCTCATTTCATATTTATAGTCGTTGGAGGGTTAAACCCTAGTCTGTCATGGCCCTGTTCTAATTCCTCGTTACTTTTTCAGGTCACTTAGGTCCCCTTTCTGCACGTGGTTATTTTCTCGGTCTTCTCTGAATCACGACATGCATTTCCTCTTTCTTAAAACTTCATGCGATTCGGCGACTGTGTTGTTTCTTATTCGCTAGTTTCCTAGTAGTTTAATGTTAACCTTCAGTGATTCAATGAATACTGTCAGTCGCGTAGTCTCTTGTTCCTAGCGGTTACACCTAAAATATTCTGTAACCTGGCGTGGCAGTTTATCTTTTCTTCAGTCGCTAGTTTGCGCGATGGCGGGCCCAGTTTCTCAGTCTCCTTTCAATCCTACGATGGGTGCATGATCTTATGAAATCTTAGTAGGCTACAAGATCATGCGACGGCCGTCAGATCTTCCAGGTAATATGGCATTTCTCAGTGGGTCCACTACCAGGTATGCACAAATGGTGGCTTTTCATTAGTCGAGCTAGATGGTGAATTGGATTTTGTCAGCGGGGCCATGCATTCAGTAGATTCAAGATCTAACGCCTGGCATAAAAGTGCATGGAATATTCTTCCTCTATCAGATCATGCACCAGTTGTTGATTTGGTATCAGACCATATGGGAAGGTGGTGGGTCTAATGTTGCCAAGTCATATTGGGTGCCAGGTGTTGCAGAGTTGTTCCTTTTTTATTGGCCGAGCTCGGTGGTGATGTGGCAGACATCGGTGGTGTTAGTTGTTTTTCTTGCATGGGTAAATAACTAGATCATAACCTGATCTCTCCCCTTTGATGCTCTTTTCCTGGCAAGAGAAATGCTAATTGACAAGGATTAAATCCTTCTTCACTTCGGGCTCCACAGACCCAGGTGGGTGTACCTCACTTCTCTGCTTATGCAAACTGATATGAACTAGTACAAACACCTAATAAGCAGATTTCACAAATGGATTAAATAGAATAAATAGGTCTTGCAACAGGATTCATAACTGAGATGAACCTATCTTATGGGAAGCCTACCCACATGCTCAATCTATCTTTCAAACTCATCAATAGGAAGGGAAAGTTGATTGATTAAATTGATGCTAGTTTGGCAAATGACTTCTAACAGTACAGATCAGTGCCTTCAATCTGGGCATGGAGTCAAAATCAGTAAATATAAACCCAAACTACAAACCATGTTTCATTGATTAATATCCCTGCGTTAATGCCTTACATTAACACATTTCCACTGCTCAATATGAAGAATCATACAAATTCATAGCACTGATCAATTTCCAGTCTGCATTTAAGGATTTTACAATCCTTCCTTGAAGGATATCCAAATACAAACAGATACATTCTCCCTTGGAGAAGACAAACTCAATATCCCTTGAACACTGAATTCATACTGAAATTGAAACTCAATACAATGAAGACAATTCTCTGAAAACCATACATACCTTACATGTATTTCGATTTGCAATCAAATTTACAAACACTTGTATTGAATCTATGACAGAAAATGAAACACACAGAAAACCATTATGCTCGACAATCATGAACCAAAATTGGAACTCAAGCTTGCAGAGCTCTGCTCATGCAAAAAATTGGAACCCGACAAACTGAAAAGAAACCAGACTAAGAAGAGAAGGGGGAAACACCAGAAAGCATCACCAACTGACACTTGTCAAACTCTAAGCTACTCACTGAATGAGTCATCTGCCTTCAAACTGGAAATGGGACATGTTCTCAATTCTAGAAAGCACCTATCATCTCTTCAAACTGATTGTGAATCACCGAATGCAACAAATAAGATATTTCCAAAATATCTTCCTGGCCCCCTGTTTCTTTCAACTGCAAATATCTCAAAACCAGCATGACCTGCATTGAAACTGACCTCAAAAATGGATTCCTCGTCTTCTCACCTTTCTGGTGGTATATAACACTTGATATCTGGGCGAAAAATAAAGCCCCCAGCAATTAATTTTGTCCCCCATGCTCTGCAACTTCAAATATTCAAATTTTTATATAGTCAAAATTATATAAAAATATATTTATAATTTTGATTTTTTGGCTTTGAATGTGCACAAGAATCTGAATAAAATATTATTTTATTTTCTCCCAGAGCGGGACCCACATGCCACATGGCACCGGCCTGCCACCTCACCTGCCAACTCACCTAGTCGCATGCGCCAGAAATGGCGCATGCGACCATGCGACCACTTCACAAAACTTTACTTCTGTCTGGGTGCAAGCACGAAAATCAAGGTGGGCGTGCATGAGAAGAGCCTCTAGCTCTTCAATCTATTTCATATGTGAGCTTGGTTGTATATATTCATTACAATTTCCCCATTCCGGATGAATGTGGGACTAATATCTTTGAGGTTTTAAAGACTTTGCAATAAAATATTGTCTCTTACGGCCAACTGGCGCACATGTTTTGAGGTGGGACCACAAGGCACAAGCCTTTCCTCCTTCTTCAACTTACACTATACTTGGGCGGCCTTGTATTTGAACATATCATTGACATGAAACTTAATGAATGTGGGATAAATGTCGTGGACAGATCTTATAGGCAGTTTTGATAGTGACTCACTTAGTCACTTGTATCTCGCGAACTAGGAGGAATTTTTAAAATCGCTCCGGTGAGAATGTAGAGAACTTAATTTGCGACAACATATCCAAAAATTAGCTCAATCCAACGGTTCAAAAAAAAGTTATTCCCCCCGCAATATGACTGTTTTTTCTTCTTCTACAAATCCGTGACTTCACAAATTCGTGTTTGCAAAAATAAATCATTATGTGGATGGTATTTCTTTTAGCATCCTCCTTTCTTCAAAACGTCCCTCTATCATATATTAGCTTCCCTTTAAATGCTCAAAATGTGCCTCTATCCTTCACATGAGGCTCTCTGGTACCTTCATAAAACCTCCATTTTGCAGGCTTTTGTATCAATGCACAGACCCTCCAATTCGGGTATGAGATCCCTGCAAATATTGTGTGAGTCTCCTCTCTTATATTGCCCACTAATAGAAGTAGAGCCCCCATTGCCAATCCTTCTTTCAAGATTAATGCCACTTTTTCTTGTGACAGGAAAAATACTAGAGAATTTTGTCAAAATTATCAATGCATTATGAATATCCATGTATTCATTTGATTCCAAACATTGGGAATCAGTGTACACTTAAAACATGTAACCATTGATGCTCTCTAAGCATCATTCACCTCCGATGAAGTATGACCATGATTTAACAAAATTTTAAACATACTTCTCACCTTTTACACTTTTGCAAAGTCACCATGAATGCCGACTGACCTCTAGAAGTGGCCTTAAAATTGACAAAAAGCAAACATAGGATCACGCCATTGGGAGCATAAACTCCTCTCCAACTTCTCAACACGCCGGTCAAAGGAAGATGCTCAGAAAGATTTGGGCCAAAAGAGTTCAACAATCAAACAATTCCCTTTGAAATCATTGCCTATTCGCACTTGTCAAAGTACATAAATTTCATCCGGAACTGGCCTAGAAAATTGAATGTATCACCTAACTGGGTGCCACCACTGAACATGCACATTCCCTGCTACATACTCATCTACCCTGCAAAACGATGTCCCATGACGACAACTGAGGCAAAAGTTACAAGCCTTCAAAGCTGCCCCTTTCATTTTGTTTTCTGCAAACACACTGTCAGAACTTGATAAATTGCATCTGAAATCACCCTAGAAAAATACCAAATAGAGTCCGAGGAGGCTGTAAACTGGCATAGAAGTTCATTTAGATACAAACAACATGATTCAATCACTGCTTGGAACTGGACACCAGCGGGGAAAAAGATATGGCCTCACAAAAATAGGTACTTGCAGAGATAGACCAAGAAAATGCAGAAAACTCTTAAAAGTTGCAGTTGGAATTGGTTTCAAAAAGACATCAAACAGATTGATAGAAAGCTCAAATCTGAACTGGAAGTGATATGTCAACTTTTCAATGCAGACCAACAAAAATTTCACTGATAGGTTTGACTGGTCAAAAGTTATTACCGAGCAAATTTGGCCTCCGGCAAACTGATGCACTTCACAATCTTTGCAAACAACAGAAACTGCAAATGGAATCACATTGGGAAACTCATCCAATGGATTCGTCATGAGCTGAAAACTGACAGGGATGAAGTAAAACTCATTTATAATGTAGGGACATGACCATCACTTCATTTTCAATCACTGGGCAAAAGATACAAGCTGTCAAACAGGGCCTCCGACAAACAAATGAACAAGTGCATAAGTGCAAAATTAAGAAAACACCTCTGGAAGGGGATGAATAAACAGGGTTAAAACTCATCACTGGGATCTGAAACCTGATACATAGAGAGTATGCAATGTGTACAACAAGACCTCAGGCTCAAATTTTCATGACACTCTCTAGGATGCATATTATTCAACCTCAAAGTGGCCCTTCCCGGTGATTTATACACTCAGCAATTTCTGAATTTCTGATTTTGAGACCCCTTAGGAACGAGCTGATGAAAACCCATTTGAAAATGCCATCTAAGGACTCCAATCAACTCAATGGGCTATATGAAAGGCAATGAACACATATACTTCATGACATGACTTCAAATACGTCCATGCTAGCATGCAATACAAAGCCAAAAAGTGAGCACTAATCAAGAATTTTACATGGTACCTCAAAACTATATTTTGAGTACCAACAGGTGGGACCGGTGTTTTAAGCGTTCAAGCATGTTAAACAGCAGATTGATCATGTGGTCATCGTTATACCGCTGGGGTAAGATGCATGATATTTAGGGCAGTGATATAGCGACGACTGTTGATCTTGTTTAAGAGATGGAACCAGGTGGTGGGTCCTTTGTTGCTGACTCATTATGATATGGGTGAATGTTTTGATGGCACGTGGATCCAGGTGGGCCTAGGTTTGGTCTCAGTCACGTGGTCTCTGATTGTAACTACGGTTAGAGATGAAGTCTGGCATTTTCGCGACTAAAGAATAAATGTAAACTGGGATTCCTACTAAGGTTAAATCTGAGATGCCCGGGAAAAGTAGAGGATCTGACAGTGATGTTTTAAAGTTGATCTCAATTTGATTTCTAATCATCGATATGCTGTCTCGCACCCTGAGGTAGCTATTTTCTTCCAGATTTAAATATTTTAAGGGTTTTCAACCACTAGAGGACTGAAATTCAATGCTGGAGCGGCTAGATCAGGTGGATTTTGATTTTGTTTGTTGTTGTAGTGTGGTCCAGAGATGTGATGATTGACTGTAGGGGATTGTACCATAAGGAATGGGTAATGTTGCTCGAGGCATGTTGCAGGTGGTTGATTAGACTGGTTAACATGGTGGATTCATGGTCCTCAGTACAAATCAGGAGATGTCTCATCGATGAAGATCATTCTGGGATCTATTTTATCCAAGTTGCTTGGTTTTCCTCCCATGTAGTAAATTTTGATTGAATCCAGTTGGTTTGGTGGGTGAAAACCCTAACCCTTGCCCTAGTCATCCGTAGCTTGTTGCATCCTAATTTTTTGAGGATTCCATGCTGGCTAGTGATATATATGGCAATTGTTTTTATTTTTTGGTGGTGCTGGAGGTTCTGTCGGAAAGATATAGAAAAATTTGAACAGAATTGCTTTGAAGTAGATTTCCAAGCTTTGTATCTGATCTCCTGAGTGACAGAATTGTGAATGTAATTGGCTAGTTGGTTTTAATACAAATACACTGTGACTCCTACCATAAATTGGTGTTGTCTCTCTACCTTTATATTGTACTCTTGTATGTTTTACATGTCAGGCATTTAAAATATACCAATTGTAAGGCAGCTTGCTTGTTTGATTTATGAGTTTCTTTCAAGGAAAGAATTAAAAGTTCTCATAGTTCATCTTGAAGAGTAGATATATTTGTATGGATTGTTGATGATAAAAGCATTTGGTTAACAGAATAGTTTGTGAGGAAATCTATTTGGATTTGTGGCTGGTATGCAAGGCATACTATTGTATTTCTTTTAGAATTATCTGGTTGATTGGCATTCAGAATTCTTTTGCCCATTGGATAAGGCACTGGTTTGGTGTCTATTTCTAATAGTTTTATCTTTCATAGATCTTCAGAGAAAACCAAAACTTTAATACCATTACCAGTAAATTTTTCATTTCATGTTCATTGCACTAAATAGATAGGACTGTACCTAAGGTACATAGTCTATATTTCTTGATTCTTTGAAGAGAGAATCATCTAGGTTGCCCCTCCTCAAAAGGAAGAAGGATGAGAATCCTTAAATCACTAATCTTTGCTTCATTTACAATCATGTTTTGCCTGGTTAAACTTTGCATCAAATTGATCATGGTCATATGCAGAGTATTCTATAGATTGATGCACTAAGAAGAATTCAAAGCAGATCAATGTCCACTCATATAAATACTGTGTAATCAATTATCATTAAAAGGTAATACCTGCCTGAGTATGTGGAACTCAAAAATGAAGGAGGATCTTATCCAATCCTCAATAATTAGGTCTTTCTCTTGTTTGAATCAACCTCAAAGAAGCCTAAATTCAAGGCTAGTTTGATCCTACAAGAAAAATCCCTAACACAACACCGCAGCTGCTTCTAGTGGTATAGTCAAGTCTTCCTCTTTCCCCTTTTGTATGATCAATGCATAACACCACCCTGTTACTTTCATCTCCTTGACAAGTTCCTTTTCAGATAGCATACTTTTAGTTTGTCCATCACCCGTGAGAGGTAACAAGATTACCTTAGATCCATCCTTCCAGAAGGTGTAAGTATTATTTTCCCCATTATGAATAACCTTTTTGTCATACTGCCAGGGACAACCCAAGAGGACATGGCATGCATCCATCGGAATCACATCACACCATAGCTCATCCTTGTAGACCTTTCCTATGGAAAATTTAACAAGGCACCTCTTATCTACTATGACTTCATTTCCCTTTTTAAACCATGTAATCCGATAATGACGAGGGTGCTTTTCATACTGGAGATTTAGTTTCTCCACCATTTCTTTAGAAACCATATTCTCACAACTACCTCCATTAACAATTACTTGACATACCTTTCCTCCTGAGGTACACCTTGTCCGAAATATGTTGGTTCTGAGCCATGAATCATCAATGCATTTCTCCTCTACATCCTCCTTGGCTAGAATAATCATTGTCCTCCTCATCATGAGACTTTCTCCGATATCCAGAGACACTTCTTGTTCAGATCCTTCATTGTCAGCCTAAGCTAGGTTCACTCTGGATGGCCCTCCTTGATTTCTATCTTGCATGTTAAAATTGGAACACTCGAAGGCCTTGTGTCCTTCTTCACACCTAAAATAAGTGAAAGGTCTTCTCTAGTTTTCCTAGCCTCTTCTGTGACTGTAGCCTCAACCTCTCTGAAACCCCCTTCCTCTTTCTTGATTTGGAGGATCTTGTCTAGTGTCTATACTTTTTTTCAAATCCTTGAAAAGACTCTTCCCGCATTATTAGAGCCTCCTCAAAATGGAGTTGAGGTACCCCTTCGACCACCTCTATTCCTCTGGATATATTGCCTATTCTTCTTTTCCTCATCCTTTAGAGCTAATTGGTAGGCTTCCTCCATACTGTTAACATGATGCATTCTCAATTCATCTTGGATGGAGAATTTTAGGCCATTCATATATCTAGCAGCCATCTGCTCATTATTTTCTTGATGCTCTATGCGCATGGACAGCTTGTAGAATTCATTTTTATAGTCTTGCACTGAAGACAAGTTTTGCTTCAAATTATGGAACTTGCGAAAGAGGATTTGTGAATAATCCATGGGTAAGAATTTTTCTTTGAGATTTTTCTCCATCTTGCTCCATATCTCAATCTTTTCCTTTTCCTTTCTAGTTCATTCCTTTTGGAAGTGATCCCACCATATCATTGCATGTCCTTTTAATTTTCTACATGCAAACTTCATCTTCTTTTCTTCTGTCATAGGCTTCCATTTGAAAAATTTCCCCATCTCGTTTAGCCAGTCTATTAGTTCTTCTGGCTTAAGACTACCAGCATAGTCTAAAACATCAATCTTTATTACTTCACTTCTTCCTTCTAAAGCCCTAAGAACTCTATCTTCATAGCTCATTTCTTCCATCCTTTCTTCTATATTTTCTTCATTTTGATCAGCACCTCTTCAGTTTCCCTCTTCATTAGATTCATTCCCTCTTTGTATTCTTTGATTATCTAGTCACTCACTGAGTCGTTCAATCTGCCTCTACATATCCAGCATCAATCTTTGCATTGGCATGACACCTCATCTTCCTCTTCCTCTTCCTCTCCTAGCCATCTTGCTGCTCTGATACCAAATGATGTAGCCCTAACCCTTCAAAACAATAACTCAGAAAAATACACAACAAAAAAGTTTCAGAATGCCAGATTCTTCATTAAACTTTTCCAACTCTACTCTACCTCTATAATGAAAGAAAACAACTCCTTATTACAATTTCAAAAATTACCATATTTGGTAGATTTTTTAGAAAATTAGATTTTTCCATTTTTGGTAATTTTCAAAACCCATCCTATGAATCCTAATTTTTCCCCAGAAAAGCCCCCAACTAAGGCAAGATGAATTGCCAACTAACCTACAAAATCAAAAACATGATTTCAAATTTATTGCAAAAGCAAACTTTCTAAAAACTAGAAAAAAACATGAAAAGCCAATTTCAGAGGCCAAGATGATATTTCTAGCTCCCGAAAAAAGGTTGAACCGACCTCCAATCAAGCTGAACTCCATCAAAAATCCAAATAGCTCCTCCTCATGCAACTACCTGTAAAATTTTAGCCAAAACCCACATCTGAGTCAAAAGTTATGACCCCGGGAAGTAAAGTTTGACCAAAACCCACATCTAAGTCCACTGGGTTGATCCTTAGATGCTCTTGCATCAAAATGTCACCAATTTTGACTCTAACCTGTATATGTTTACAAACATGAGATTGATCTACGAGTTATACTATTTAATGTTAAATCCTTGGTAGAAAATATATGTTTACAAAATAACTGAATTAATATTAAAACTTACATGTGTTGAACTTTCTTCAAGAAATGTTGGTTGAGTCATCAACAATACAAACCCTTGGCATTGTACCTCCCTCAAACTAGGGGTGACCTACAAAAGTTAAACAGATACTTCATACAATCATGACTTGATCATATTATATATACTTGATAGTAAAATACACACAAATAACTTTAAAAATATATGTACCGTGGGCCTATCACTATGAATTAAGATGCCTATGACTCTATCATGGTGAAAGGGTCTCACGACATCATCAGACACCACTCTCTATCAAATAAACCATGTAAATTAAAAATGAGTACACACAACTGACAAGTATACATGTATGCATAAACAATCTAAAATACTTAATTACCTTCCCCTTGTCAACACCATACGCTTGAACCCCCTCACATTTCCATCGAGTGGAAACTAGTGACACCTACATCAGTATGTAATAAGATGATCATAAAATGATGCAGGAGAATTTTGGGTTCCTGAAGATCTTTCTTAGTCTTGGAGGAATTCCCTGTCAGAGGAATACAGTACTTTGTTTTGGGCAGCTTTCTGAGTTTTTGTGTTGCAATGATATGTGGAGATCTCTAGCATGTGTGATGAAAGGGGTTTTTTCCTTTATGTTGTGGAGGCTATGTCTAATAATGCATCTCTTAAGGTGGCATGGTTTGGGAGATCTTGGATGATCTTCTCTGACTAGTTATGTGTGTTTCCTGCATGAGCTGTTTGGAAGATTGTTTATGCGATCGATGACCATTGGGAGTTAGCTTGTGCGGTCTTGTCTCATGATTTTTGTGCCTTGGACCTATTTTGGAACCTTCTCCTATGGGTGCATAAGGATTGGATGGACCATTTCAAAGTTAGATTTGTTTTCCTTGCTGCCGGAGCCGTATTTTCTTACTTTTCATGTGTTGATTGTGCATTATGTAGCCATTGATCCTTAATGAATCAGCCTTTGTGCTCTTACAACCTTTAAGAGGACCTAAATTACTATCTTCTCCTAAGATCACAAGTCCTAATTCATTATGAGTTAAAAGTTATGACCATTTTTCTTGGGTATCAATTTTCAGCCAGTTTCACGCGAAACGTGGAGTTTTTCATCTTGTGTGGTTCTGTGTGATGAGATGGGATCTTGCTAAGTTAGGATTATGTTCTTGGGTCATTTGTGGACCTAAATGTATCTTTGCATCATGTTTTTTTAATTTCTATCTTTAGTTTTGGTATCTCTCCTTAGGCTGGACCTATAATGTAATTAATGCCTAACTGGCCAACTTATGGCTTAGCTGGTTATATATTGAGAGCTTTGGTTGATGTAGATCATCATCTGGAAAGATGTAGAAGAGGAGCATTAGATGAGTAGTATGGGATTAGAGTAGAAGCAAATTTGTGAATCTGGGAGTTTGTAGTAGAACTAGTGGCTTGACGGCTTAGGACAACAAGAGGTTGATTGGTGGCTTGCGAACACAAGTTTAGACCCTGTCTTGGTTGTTCTTATTAGCGGTTGCATGTTGCAGATCTAAACTAGTTTGTGGTTCCTTGGATGTTGCGAGATCTTTCTCATACTTTGTAATTTCATTGTATAAGGCCAAAACTTGAAAGGCCTCACAGTCGGGCATGTTGAATGAAATTCTATTTTGAAACATTACATTGTTGTATTCCATTGTACTTGGTGTTGTTATAATTGGCAATGTAGGTTTGGACCATCCATTATTGGATCCTCCACCTCTGCCCTGCATCAAGTGGTATTAGAGCTTGAAGATCCTTAGTGTGTGGATAGATCACCGAAGGTGAGGTAGTTTGCACCAAGACCTTGGATTGAAGATGCCTCTGAGGAGAGCATAGTTGATGTGAAAGATGAAGATTTCCTTGAGTGAACAGATCACCAAATTGAGGTAGATTGTGAAGATGGATAGTAGATCACCGAGTGTGTGGAGGAAACTGGAATCTTGCAATCAGATCATCGAGCAAAGGTAGTTGCACTTTGAAAGGAACTTGATGGACAAGTTGGGTCAGTTTTGGCCTAAATTCAATCTGAGGATTAAACAGATGATGAAGTCTTGTTGGAAGGAAGTTGTCTGGCCGATTCAGAGGATTATTTAGAGAAGAAGACACTTTGATGTTAAGGAAGAGGTGAAGGATGACTTCACTGAAGATGATAAGGTATGTGTTGGTTTTCATGAGCAGATGGATGGATCTGGCATGAGAATTGCAAAGCATTTGGTTGGGCTTGATCAGATTTTTGTTGGTGAAGAGTTACTTGTTGCTGAACACCTTTATGATGGTGGTGTTTTTGAATTTCTTTTGTTCGATGCTATGGTGCAGATCTTATTTGCTGGTTGTGGACTTGAATTGTTGGTTGACAATAATGAGTCTTTTGATGAGTTGCAGAGATGGGATGTTGATGATGAGGGATTTCATATTGATGTGGATCTAACTTTGGATCTACTTGTTGGGGATTTGGATACTCTTTTTGCTAAGATGGGTTGTGGTGATCAGTGGTATGCTGATTGGATTGTTGAGATTCATATGATCCTAATGTTTGAATGGATGAAGCATAGATGGTTGATTTTCTAATTTATTCTCTTGTCCTTGATGGATTGGAAGCCTTTGGTGAAGATGAACTTGATTGTAGATAATTACCTTGAGATAAAATTATGGGACATACTTTCTATTTACCTTGGTAGTCTAATGCAGGAGCATTTTGGGTTCCTAAAGATCTTTCTTAGTCTTGGAGGAATTCCCTGTCAGAGGAATACAGTACTTTGTTTTGGGCAGCTTTCTGAGTTTTTGTGTTGTGATGATCAGTGGAGATCTCTGGCATGAGTGATGAAAGGGGTTTGTTCCTTTATGTTTGTGGAGGCTATGTCTAAGAATGCATCTCTTGAGGTAGCATGGTTTGGGAGATCTTGGATGATCTTCTCTAGCTTGTTCTATGTGTTTCCTGCATGAACCATTTGGAAGATTGGTTATGCGATCGATGACTATTGGGAGTTAGCTTGTGCAGTCTTGTCTCATGGTTTTTATGCCTTGGACCTATTTTGGAACCTTCTCCTATGGGTGCATAAGGATTGGATGGACCATTTCAAAGTTAGAGTTTTTTTTCCTTACTGTCGGAGCCGTATTTTCCTGCTTTTTGTGTGATGATTGCGCATTGTGTATCCATTGATCCTTAATGAATCAACCTTTGTTCTATTAGGGCCTTTAAGAAGACCTAAATTAATATGTTCTCCTAAGACCGCAAGTCCTAATTCATAATGAGTTAAAAGTTATGACCGTTTTTCTTGGGTATCAATTTTCACCCAGTTTCACGCGAAACATGGAGTTTTTCATCTTGTGTGGTTCCGTGTGATGAGATGGGACCTTGCTAAGTTAGGATTATGTTCTTGGGTCATGTGTGGACCTAAATGTATCTTTGCATCATGTTTATTTATTTATGTCTTTAGTTTTGGTATCTCTCCTTAGGCTGGACCTATAATGTAATTAATGCCGAACTGGCCGACTTGTGGCTTAGTTGATTATATATTGAGAGCTTTGGTTGATGTAGATCATCATCAGTAAAGATGTAAAAGAGGAGAATTAGATGAGTAGTATGGGATTAGAGTAGAAGTGGCTTTGCGAATCTGGGAGTTTGTAGCAGAACTAGTGGCTTGAGGGCTTAGAACAACAAGAGGTTTCTTGGTGGCTTGCGAGCACAAGTTTAGACCCTGTCTTGGTTGTTCCTATCAGAGGCTGCCTGTTGTAGATCTGAACTAGTTGGTGGTTCCCTAGATCTTGAGAGATCTTGCTCATACTTTGTAATTTCATTGTATAAGGCTGAAACTCAGAAGGCCTCACAGCTGGGCATGTTGAATGAAATTCTATTTTGAAACATTACATTGTTGTATTTCGTTGTGCTTGTTGTTGTTATAATTGGTAGTGTAGGTTTGGACCATCCATTATTGGATCCTCCATCTCTTCCATGCATCATAAAAATTAGAAAACACATGTATATACTATTATAATAAAAGGAAACCAATGAATACATTAAAACATATGTACCGTGGAAGTTTCAAGGCCAAATGATATGGCCGAAAGTGTGGACCCCTCCACATGTTCCATCTCCTCCTCTTTCATCAAATGAACATAAATGGAACACATAAAAAAACATAAGTGGTCAATCATTATAAGAAAATTCTACTAAAAATATGAACATTTAAAATTAAATACAATGTAACAAGTGAATTGTTTACCCTTAGCATAACACTAGGAGTCTATGGCTCTATATGCCCCTGATGCACATCTTCATGAGGTGCTTCAATTCCTGTAGTGTGTTGTGTAGTATCATCCACCTCGAAGATGTAGTTATATGCATCACTATCATTCAAGGGACCCAAGCACATATTCTTGCACATAATGAAAGTTTAGGGCACACAAACATGTGATCTTGTGGAGGATGTGGATGGGCCAGAAGAATCAGCATGATGAGGCAACAATGTCATGCTCTGTGTAACCAGTAGATCAGTCAAGGTTTGAAAGGCTTTAATATTCTATGAGCTGACCTCAGCAATAATATCAGGATGTTGCATTGTAGGAGGTGGTGAAATCTCGGGAGGGGGGACATATGTGCGGGATTTCGCCCGGTGTGCCCATGGCCTGTCCTGAGGAGCGCCTAAGCCTACACCCTGGTTTGGTCTCATGCTCCAATAATTTACCTTGTGACTGAGCACAAATTCATCATACAATTTTTTTATGAAATAGAATGGGACATTAAATTGTTGTGGGGTGGTCTATCAAAAACCATCCACCAGGGGTCCCAAAATTTGTCATGTATTGCATCATTTGTGCACCATTTAATTAACAACTTGGGTTTTTTAGGGTTCACTTTTAAACCAGTTTTGGGATCCATAAAAAGATTACATATGTCATGTTTTGTTATGTTTAGGTTCATAACTTGATCATAGTCAAGCCCATCGTCAAACTGGGTGTGCATGAAATCGTGCTAAAGAAGTGCAACATTGTGTTTCTCTATAAGTTTCTCCATGTTTTCAATAATGGAGTTCAACGTGGAAAACATGGGGCACAATGTGGGGATATTAGCATATGTGGTCTGATATCCTCCAAGCTAATTTAGATTGTCTCCTATGAGATCCTCTAAACATCAAGGGTTTGAGATTGGTTGGTCTTTTGAAGGTGGGGGATTGTTTGGAGGTGGTTCTGGATTATTTGTGGGATCATTGGGAGGGTTTTCTAATTGGTTTTAGTCCATGTTTAATTACAATTAAAACCCAATAGACAATTATAATCAATTTAAAAAACAATAAAGAATCTCATTTAAACCCTAGTTTTTATATATATAAAAAAACTACAAATTTCAATTTAAAAACAATAAAAACTTACAAATTTAACTCACCTTTTGATCTTGAGAAAATTGGATATCAAATTGTATCTGATATGTGAAATCCTTGGGCTGTGTTCAACGTTTTCACAATGAAAATGTTGAACGCGGTCGTGGGCTAGAAATAGAATTTACTAGTGAAAATCAAATATCCAATATAAAATCAGATATCCAATTAGGCTTGTGCTTTGGCTTTTGGCTTGACTAGGTGTACTGACACCCAGGCCTACTAAAAAGCCAACAAAATTTTTAGTGTGCTTTTGGACAAGTGAAAAGTTCATTTTTTCACATCACCACTTTTTGGCATACCATGATCCTGCACATACCCTTTCTCCATCTATTAACACTACACCACCTTCATACTTCAATTCTTCTCTGATAAGATCTCTTTTCACACATGCTCATGCACCATCATGCTCTCCCTTTCCATGACCTGCCTCAGTGAAATTCCAAAAATGTTGCACACCACTTGTCACATGCATCCTAGTCAACTAGTAGATTATCCTTTCATTCTTGAATTGTGAGGTGCAATTGTCTGGCCATCTTAAGTGTTGGTTGTATCTTATACCTCTTTCCCTTAAACTGTCATAGAAAAATTTAAAGCATCCTTGCATGAACTCTGAGGAATGTGTACGATCATCGCTGATATAGAACTAATACTCTCTTATAACCTTTTTGTCCTCCTTTGTGCTATCATGTGCATGCATGACTACTGTGTACAAAAAGTATAACTTGTGTAGAGTGATAATACATAGGCTATACTTCATTTTGAAGTTTTAGTGTATAATTATTTACAAAATCAATGACAGAGACAATAGTACCGAGTGGGAAAGTGTCCTTACACAACTTGAATTGATCATCTAACCACCTCTCTATGTGTGTGATCTATGTACTCATAAACTAGTTTGTCTTGAAACATCTTCGTAAAATTAGCTACGCATATATCCCTTTTCACTAACTCACACCTCTTTAATTCTTTTCCATCTTTAACACCATATGTGACTGACTTGTATTTTCCAAAAGAAACTAGTTCTTTCCCAATTTCGTGTGTGTTATTGAGATGTAAGAATCTATGCAACTTTTGCAAACCACCACATGTAGGAAAAAATCCTTTCAAACACATCATCTTATAATAAATGCACCCATCATCTCATTTACATAGTACACTTGAAATGAAGTTTCTCGGTGACTTTGGAGGTACTTGTAGACCACATTCTTGCAAAACATTGTTAGCATGAAAAGTACCAGATATATAGTGATAAATCGTATAATGCATGGAAAACTCAACATGAACCCTACAACAACATGTAGTACGTGCATGATTAATCTTAACATAAAATTATTTTGTCATCTCAAAAAATCTTTGAATAATGTTAATCTGAGGAAAACTTTGAAGAAACCTATCATAAAATTGTGTTTGTGTCGTATCTAAGTAGTGTTTTGGATGTGGCTCACGATTTCTAATTCCAATTTGCCTTCTAACAAAATCTCTTTGGTTGGGTGAAACCCTTGTGTTTTCATGCCAATATTTCTCAATTAATGTTCTTAGTGCATCAACAACAACCTTGTCCTTGTGTGGGAGTCTATCCAAGAATGCCCAAAGAGAATTATTGTTAGGATCATCAATTTTCTCTCACCTATCTAAAGCATGGTGTAATGTGGTTCTACTTATCCTTAATGACTTGCTTGTTTTTCTTATTAAACGAGATTTTTTTATTTCCTTTACCATTATGGTTGATGTGAGGACACGATGACTAACATTAGTATCTTTAGAGTGTGATTTTGAACAA
Organism: Chamaecyparis obtusa; assembly: GCA_027943335.1. NCBI lineage: Eukaryota > Viridiplantae > Streptophyta > Pinopsida > Cupressales > Cupressaceae > Chamaecyparis > Chamaecyparis obtusa. The sequence goes on along the minus strand of BSBK01006294.1, from coordinate 474,008 downwards.
ATGGATTGGTATGCATCAAAAATATTTCTCACAATGGTTCTTTCACTATTATTTTCATATGTTCTTAACCCCAAAAATTTTATTGTCTCTCTAAATTTTAGATTTTTAATCATTTCAATAACTAATTGGTATCTTCCACTTTGATTTAAGTTTTCAAAATAGTTATTCCAAATTCTTATAACCATTCTTCTACGTACAAGTTCTCTCTGAAATTTTATCATGCATTGGCCTCAAAATATTTTTATCAATGTCTATTAGAAACTTTGGTTTTCTACGAATTATTCTAGGTGTCAAGATTGGTGCATTATGTGCATTAATCATGCATCAAATTCAAATGGTAAATTTTCTTCAATTTCATTAACATGTGCATTCATTACATCATTTTCAAGTTCATCACATTCATTAGGTGGATTCATCTCATGCATTTGAATTGGTGTATGTTGATCATTTTGATTTGGTGCATTCATCTTATCAATTTCAATTGTTGAATGTTCACCATTTTCATTAGGTGCATTAGATGGCGTACCTTCATGTAATCTCCTCATACACTCCCTTTTTTTTTTTTTTCCTTTGTTGCGTCTCATTGTTCAATCATTCCTCTCTTGTTCTTTCCCATTGTTGATATTGATTGTCCTACACGTAACATCATGAGGACAATCCACAATCAAATAGTATAAAAATAACAAATGAGCATCATTTTATATAATCTAAAGTAACCATGATAAAATAATTTCAAAAAGAATCCAAAAAACAAGACAAATCAATCATTCCAAAGAAACATTGACAATAAAATAAACAAAACATGACTGCTACTATCTCAAAAAATCATGTGCAATAGAAGTGGGGCCTTCAAACAACTTGCATTGGTGGCTTTTAGGCCGTTGGGACTCAAATATAAATATTTCCTCATAATTCGTACAGGTTATGTAAAGTAATGAAAACGTTCACAATTTCCCATAACCTGTACGGGTTATGTAAACTTATGACAACGTTCACTATTTCTCATAACCCGTTTGGGTTATATAAAGAGAGAGAGAGAGAGAGAGAGAGAGAGAGAGAGAGAGAGAGAGAGAGAGAGTCATACATATATATGTGTGTGTGTGTGTGTGTGTGTGTGTGTGTACCTACATATTAACATATCATATGTAAATCTATACAAATGTGTATTGTATTACACATTTACAAGTAAATTTTTTAATGTCTTCATAACCTATACGGGTTATGTGAAACTGAAAATGTTATTTATGTCTTCATAACCCGTACGGGTTATGTAGAACTTGAAATTGTGATTTTTGGTTTTCAAAACCCGAGCGGGTTATTTTGTACACCATAACTCGTACGGGTTATGGATTGGTAAAAGGTTTGGAGTACGACCCTAAGACTCGCAAGCTCATTATCCCTCTAATTTTATCCATTTACACATTTTTTATTCTTTCAACATGATTTCTCGACTTCGTCATCATCAACTTTACAAATGATCAAGTGGATATCTCTAAAATTACTACCATCATCTCACACATCTTCTAAGCTTTCTAACCATATAATTTTTTCTATTTTTGGACAACATTAGCATAGTAAACTTTAATTTTCTTTACCAGTGTCTTCACAATCCTCATAGACATATGTCTACCATTTTTTTAATAACTTTTGATCTACTTGACCAAATTCAAAATGAATTACATATTGTTGTTCTACACTAGATTATATACACTTTTTTAAAAAAAAATTGCAATTTGGATTATGTTGATGCAAGTTATGCCCAGCACATGAACATGTACCAAATTTTCAGGATGCAGTCACTTCAAAAAATCATAAAAAATAAAATACTCAACAGAAAATAATCAAAAAATACACAACTTCTATATCTCACTCTTACCTATCATCCTATAAAAGGATTTTGCAAAATACTAAATCTAACTATAGATTTTGTAAAGCGCACGGAAACAACTATGTTATGTTTTTTCTAAAAAAATCAGGAACAATTTTTCGTGCATGAGAGGTTTGACCCTCTTAATATTATCCATTTTTAAAAAACTTTAGTAGTTTAGAAACTAGATTCAGAGTACTACAATTTGTATTCTTTACACAACTCCTAGTTTTGAGTACATGACCCTCAAATCTCTCTGTGAAGTTCAGGTTTCCCCGATTTCAGAAAAAAAAAAGTGGCCACTTATACCCCTCTTTTTGTTCACCATCTTGGTGCACTTACCCTAAAATTATTTAGGCATTTATTAAATTACTTCATGCATTTAATATTTGTAGTTGCACCTACCTTTTATCCCACATTCCTTGTGTTTGTAATCTCTTAGGTGGGAGGTACTATATACTCATAGAAAGTAATTGTGAAAGTTGTTGGATTTTTGTAAGGTCCTCAAGAAGAAAGGATTACATCTTTAAGAAGTTGTAAGCTTGTAAGCTCTAGTTTGCATATTTGAAAGTCAACTTGGCTAATATTTATAGAAGTGATGGAATATTTATTTCCAATGGAATAATAAAGACCCAACATTTTCTCTTGCATTTCTTAAGTTGTTATTGTGTTATTGTTGGGTTATGTTTGGAGAGTGCTTGTAATGACTGCATATTGTAAGAAGTTGTAGTAATGGGCTTTCAAATAAGTTGTAAGGATTTCATCCTCAAGTATTTGAAAGTGTTGTCAACATCTTCAAGTATTATCAATCCATAATTAATGAAGCATTTTATTCTCTCTTTGACTCTATTTTATTTTGTCTTTGATTATGATTTGGTAAGGGTGGTGTGAACCTTTGTCAAATCGACATCGTTGTCTAGTGGTTCATTCTAAATAAGGAGATCATTGATAGTAGAAATAGAACAAACTTTAAGAGAGAGATAAGTATAATTCACTAAATCTTCATTCCTAAAGGGGAAGTCATGGAAATGAATAAAAACTAGGGTACCATGAGGGGATTTAAAAAATTTCACCAAGGTATTCTCATGGGGAAGACACATATCAAGAGAAGAGTTAAGATCAATTGTCAATGCTTCTCCTCAAAGAGAGAGATTGTTGAGAGAAGGGTTAAAAATAGCTTCATGCACTGATATGTCCTCATGGATAGGAGGGTCCTTAGGAGAGGGATAAACTGATAAAAGGGATGCTAAGCCACTATCAGCTTGAGAAAATATATGCATTATTAAGATTAATATACAATGAAAATGTGAGGAAAATGCATGAACAATATTGCATTTATCTTTTTTGTTTAATGCAAATACATAAACTGAAATAATGAAATACATACCCAATTAGAAGTGAAAATGTTATGAGTCAGGTTCACCAATATGTACAATATCAAAAGGGGAGGAATGCAGATAGGGTAGATCACCTCTCATTTTCAAGATTGCACAATCAGAAGGAACATGTCCCAATAGGCTAAGAAGGTCCTAAGCGCTAAATGGGTCAATGATCCTTCGCTATATATGTAAAATTGAAATGAGAAATGATAATAAGATAGGAAAATATAGAGTAGAGAAAATTTGTATGCATCTAGAAATGAAATAGGACATACGCTAGTTCATATATGAATAATAGAGATCTATGAGATCCCCAAAATAATTGTAACTACTAGTATGGAACCTGTGAAATGTAACCTACCACCAGAATGAATTTGAGCCTGTTTTGGAGGGTATACAATGGTTGAGCCATTTTGTACCCTAGGTTTTTGACTAAAACTTTTAGGGCTCCAATAGGTCATGGTCTTCTTGGAAAAGTTTTAGTAGCTGCATAGCCTGATCCTATACACATAAAAATGAGGAAGAAGGTTGGATAAAGGGGTTTGCCTCAATCAAGCCCCTATTTAGGAATAAAAAATGAAATTGAGTTTAGTGAAGATGAAATAGAAGCTAGATTTGAATTGTAAATTACCTCATACCTTGATGACGTAATGCCTCTTTAGATGTGATCACAAGTGTTAATGCAATAGCTTGGACTCCACAAAAACCCAAAAGGAGATCATGAAAGATAAGCCTTGTGAAATAGATGTTGAAGTTTGCCCCAATGCTTGATGAAGAAGAAGAATTATTTGGAGACTTGAAGACTTGGATGCTTGAAGACCTTGAGAATGCTTGGATGTCAATTTCTTGATCATAAATACTTGAGGACAGTAATGGCTACCAAAATGAGAAGAGACATGGTGTTTATATACCTCATCCAATATTTCAGGGGTTAAAACTCAACAGGCCTACTGTAAGTCCTAATCCTCCACTAAATTGCCAAGACAAGGACCCGATTTAAATTTGAGCTCATTCTATACCCTTCAAACGAGGCCCAAATCAGGATCATGAGTTTCAGACAATGAGAGGATGTAGGAAAATAGGGTATAGCCAGTTCCAAGGTCAGGAGAGAATATGAATGCCATAAATGGTGATATCTAGGGCTTAGGTGATAAAATGAATTATGAGATTGGAGGAAAAATAGAGGATCACACTTAGAAATAAGGGCTTACCTCGAGTTTTGAAGAAATTGAATCAACACAAGACTTATAATGTTAATTTCAAGGTCCAATGACTATTAGGAGAGCATGAAATCAATGTGGGAACTCATACATACTAAAATGGGCTAAAATGAGCATCTAATTATATATGCTAACTTTTTAAGATGGTACAATTTTCAAATCTTCCAAGTAAACTAATTAGTTAATATCTACCTAATTGATTGATTTAGACTAATTTATTCACATAAAATTTCTTCTAATATTTAATTTCACATCACCCCAATCCTTCAACTTTCAATTTTAAGTCATGAAATATCTTCACAAAGACTTAAATTTAAACTTCCCATCATTTGTCACATGCCTTTACCCTCCTCATGTTCCCACATGTTTGAGCATACAAGCTTGTAAGTTTGAAATCAACCTCAACTTTGACTTTTGGCTTAGCCCACTACCTTCTTCACACATGAGTAATCATGCTCCCATACATGTGTAGCCTTAATTGCATCTTATATTATCCCCACTTATTTAAATACACATGTGTGAACATATCTCCCACACATGTCATTTAGTTCACACGTGTGTGGACATACCTAGTTCTTACACCTCATATGACACTTGTCTCCGTTTTAACTAAGCCATTAATCGAAGCCTCCATCTCCTTCAAATCCTAGCCTTCCATTAATTTGACATTACAATTTTGAATGCACTTTGCTCAACTTCAATTGAAAGAACAATAAATTATCAAATTTAAACTCATTATTACATTTAAATCTTTGTGTCCACATTTTATAATTTTCCTTTAACTTCAACTAGAATAAAATTGAAATAATTTTCTAATTCTCTTGATAACTTGAATAATATTAAAATACACATGCAAACTCCTAAAATTCTCTCCCAAAATATTTATACTCAATTACTTCAATAACACTAGTTGAAATAAATGAATGTTTTTAATAACATCTATGAAACGAAATGCCAACATCTATCCAACCATTAGAAATCTAAATCTTACTAAAGAGAATTAAAAATAAAATAAAAATAAAAAACACTAAACCCCTCCGTATAAAATTGAAGTTTCTGATCACTCGATAGACATCTCCAAGCCAAACAAGTATGAAAACTAGGATAAAGAGCGAACAAAAGAATAAGCATGTAAAGCCCAAAACAAAACCAAAAAAAAAAGGTGAAAACACAATCCAACTAAATCTCTCTTTTCTTCAACATCTTATCTTCAAACTAGCCCGCCAAATCATCTACTCGCAACCTTCAAATTATGTTTGACAAATGTAGCTGTGTGCATATAACTATCCAAGTTTTATCTTCCAGTTTGAATCCCACACAACATATATTTGAATAAAATGCGTTTGAGGGTAAATTTTGCACACAAAACCTCCAGAAAATTTCTCTCAGCTTGCCCTTCTATCACAACACAAGCCGCAACAGAAACAACCAGCGTCACTGCTTCAATAAACGAATACTTAACCAGACTCGCTAAAGAGGGTAAACTAAAGGAAGCAGTAGCCATTTTATACCACATTCGTCACCAAGGTACTTCTATTTCTATTTACTCTTACACATATTCTTCACTTTTGCAAACATGTGCCTCCATGAAAGCCCTCTCAGAGGGCAAAATAATCCACTCCCACATTCTTATGAATGCTGGTAGTGCATCAAACATATCTTTATTAGACAAGGTGGTGTCGATGTATGCTAAATGTGGAAGTCTAGTAGATGCGCGCCAAGTGTTTGACAAAATGCCTGAACGAAATTTGCCCTCATGGAATGCAATTATTAGTGGGTATGCGAGACAGGGAAACTGTGAAGAAGCGTTGTTACTCTTTCGTCAAATGCAGGCAGAAGGAATGGAACCGCATCCCTTCATTATGACGAGTATTCTGTCGGTTTGTGGGAGACTGTTGGCTCTGCAAAATGGGAAGGAAATTCATTCTTATGTTGTTAGAAGTGGTTTCCAAGAGGAGGATGTTTTTGTAGGGAGCTGTCTTGTAGACATGTATGCAAAATGTGGGAATGTAGAAGATGCACGCCACGTGTTCGATAAAATGCGTCAAAGAAATGTGGTTTCATGGAATACTATGATTGCAGGTTATGTCCAGATTGAGGATTTGGATGAGGCCTCAAAACTTTTTGATGAAATGGAGATAATCGGATTGAAGCGGAATGCTGTCACCTGGAATTCAATCATTGCAGGATATGCACGAAACGGGCAAAGTGCTGAAGTTTTAAAACTCTTTAGTCAAATGAAGTTGGCAGGCATATGTCCAGATTTAGTTACATGGAATGCAATGATTGCAGGATGTGCGCAGAGTGGGAAGGGAAATGAGGCCATGGAACTGTTTCGGCAAATACAATTGGCAGGACTAAATCCAAATGTGGTATCATGGAATTCGTTGATTACAGGGTGTGTTCAGAATGGTTGTAATGTTAATGCGTTGGAACTGTTGCATCAAATGCAATTGACTGGTATTAAACCTAACTCAATCACCATTGTAAGCACTCTGGCAGCATGTGCTAGGTTACAGGACTTTCTGCGTGGCAAGGAAATTCACGACTGTGTGGTTAGATGCGGCTATTTGTCTGACGTTTTTGTTGGAAACGCCCTTATAGACATGTATATCAAATGCAGAAAAACTAAGGATGCGCAAAGACATTTTGACAAAATGACCCGCAAAGATGTGGTTTCATGGACTTCAATGATTGCTAGTTATGCTCAGGATGGAGATTATGACCAAGTATTTAAACTCTTTTATCAAATGCCACTGGAGGGGACAAAACCAAATTTGATTACATGGAATGCAATAATCTCGGGATATGCGCAGAATGGGCATAATGATAAGGCTTTGGAACTATTTAATCAAATGCAACAGGAAGGTATAAAACCTGACGCGAGTTCATGGAATGTGTTGATTGGAGGGTATGCTCGGAATGGGAATGGTAACCGGGCATTGGATATGTTATATCAAATGCAAATGGCAGGCATAATGCCTAACGTTATAACATGGAATGCAATAATTGCAGGTGAGGTAAACAATGGATATGCAGAGGTGGCCTTGAAAGTTTATCGTCAAATGCAAATGCAGGGTGTTAAACATGACCCAGTTACCTTGTTGAGTGTACTCTTGGCATGTGCGAGTTTATCAGCCCTGCAAAAGGGCAAGGAAATTCACAGTACAATCATCAGAAAGAAACATGATTTGGATGTTTCTGTAGGGAATGCTCTTATAGACATGTATGCTAAATGTGGGAGTATACAGAATGGAGTCCAGGTGTTTGAAAAGATGTCCGAGAAAGATGTAGTTTCGTGGAATGCAATGATTGTGGGCTATGGAATGCATGGTCATGGCGAGGATGCCCTCAAAGTCTTTGGCCAAATGCAACAGTCGGGCACGAAACCAAATTACATCACCTTTATTGGTGTTTTGTCTGCCTGTGTCCATGCAGGCATGGTAGATGAAGGCAGGAGATACTTTGATTGCATGATACACAATTATTTATTAATACCCTGTGTGGAGCATTATGCCTGCATGGTTGATCTGCTTGGGCGTGCTGGATGTCTAGAAGAGGCTTATGACTTCATCAAGAGCATGCCGTTAGAACCTACCGCGAGCATGCTGGGGGCCTTGCTTGGTGCCTGCAACACCTACGGTAATGCAGAGCTAGCAGAAACTGTAGCAAATCAGCTTTTTCAGATAGAGCCTCAAAATGCTGGAAATTATGTGCTCCTGTCAAATATCTATGCTGCAGCTGGGAGGTGGGATGAAGCAAGAAAGGTGAGAAAAATAATGCAAAACAGAGGTCTGAAGAAGAAGCCAGGTTGCAGTTGGATTGATGTCTAGAATTGGATGCACACATTCATTTAAGAAGTAAACTTATTTTGCCTGATACAATGAGCTCATTTGCTTAAAACATCAAGGTTTCCACAATGAAACCCCAGGTTCGTTGCCCAGGAGAGTGTTGAAATTGGGTAAAATACCATATTGAACTTGCTGGCTGTGGCATAGCCCGATGGACAAGGATGATCAACCTACAAGAGGGATTTATCTAACCAGCAAGGAGAGTTATATCTGCAAACAGAGAAAAACATCGAACCTAGAAAACTTGTGATTTTGCAGGGACTTGTGAGCATATGTTGTCAAAACAAACCATATGATTTACAACAAAGATCAGAAAGATGACACTGTTTGCTAACAAGGTGAGGAGCTTATCAGTACCCCTTCCCTGTTCCTTTTTGGATAATTAATATCTTTCTTTTCTTGGTAATGCTACACTTACAAGTTCATCCAAGAAATTTCTAGGTGATAAGTATTTCAGTGGATAGTAATCATTACATCTTTTACGGACTACTCTTTATCGCTGTTGGGAATACAGGTGATGCTTGTTGGAAAAAGCCCGAAACAACTAAATAAGCATGCATATTGCATCCTTATCAGTGATGCATATTGATTTCTATTAAAATCACAAGGTACATTATATAGTGTGTCTCTATTGCAACATCCCTAAATATTCATTGTGTAATAGTTGCTAATTTAAGTGACCAAGGGTTTGCTTCTTACCGGCATCTATGTTGGAGTACATTACAACAAAATGTACAATCAAATCAATATGGTACCAACTGAAATCTCGTTTTTATACAGAGTTATTGTGAAGGAGTGACCTTCCCAAGAGGAAATTGTACAACATTAAGGGCTTGCATAGAATCATCTCTTATTGAAGGGCTCTAAGTAGGTCTCAAAGGTGAGATTGAGGCATAAAAACATTTGAGAGCAGTTGTTACTCCTGTAGCGGAAGCCTGGGAAGATGACTTGGTGGTATATAAGAGGAGTTACGATTGTATAGCATATATGATATATTCTATATACTAACAATGGATAATAGTTATAAATGATGTGGAAAACTAGGAAATCTATGTACTGAGTTCAATTTCTATGCCATGTCAATTTGACAGTTTATATTCAAATAGTCTGAAATGAGGATGCAGACAAGCATAAGGATTGTTTTGATTGAAATACGAAAATAAGGTACCATAGAAATATAGAAAAGCATAATACTATGAAAGGAGCATAGATATCCATTAAAGAGAATCTGGCACACAGTGAACTGGCCACAGAGAGCAGGAAATAGACCAGAACCAGCATATAAGCAAAACTAGTGAATGAACACTGTTTAACAAGCAAGCTGAGTACATTGATAGAGAATATCACAAAGAGTGTTAAAAACCAGCATATATACTTATAGAGATGAAATCAAGATAAAAAAAAGTTGGATGTGTTGTAAACAAGCTAAGAAAGAAGAAACATTGCATTGGTACGTTTTGCTAATTGGATTAACTGCTTGGTGCCCTTGCATATTCAAGAGATCCAAAGTTGAAAGGACGTGACATTCACGGTATCTTTCTATATTTTAGATTCTAGAGTGATGCTATGATATCAATAAAAATAGATCAAGTCAAATACGGTACTACAAAGAAACAGTAACATGATTGATTGTATCGATCAGTGAGGATCATTTAGTGCTCATCATGAAGTTAAATTCGTACTCTAGGTCCATGTATGTCTTATGCTTGTGCCATTTTATCATTATTCTACGTTATTTGGTATAAACTTTCTGTGCATATGCACCGTTGAAATTTGAAACATCAAGACTTTGGCTTTCTAAATTGGAGAGGTGTTATATCGATCTACATTTGTCTTAATCCCTGGTATCAATGCATTGGAAGTTTAGTGATAAATAAATTATGTAGCAATTTTAAATCATCTATCTTCTATGAACCCCAAAAGCATATCATGGACATAATCAACGCCTCATACGAACAATAGATTGTCACAGTGATTTATTCCAAGCAATTAAATAACTAGCACTTGTACCTAAAAGAGGTTCAAGGGATATGCCAATAGGAAATTAAGAGATACAATTTAATTGAAGATCTACAAAAAATGAAACTAAAGAAACGCAGTTCTATTAACTGTTGAAAGAAACTAGTAATGGTTTGTGATTACAGTGCAAATATCCTTGATTTCATGGAGTATTCTACCAGAAAACTCATTGATGAAGAGCTAAAAAGTTTAAGTTGAACCCATAAAATGTAGAATGGGAGAAAAAAAACAATTGACAGGTCCTAGAAAGATTCAATTTTTGCACCAAGCAAAAACTTCCATTTCACATTTTTCATTGTCAACATCCAAATGCAAACAAAACTTTTACAATGAATTTTTACAACTTTTGCAACTTTTACCAAGCAATGATGTTTATGGAGTAATGGATCAAAATTTTGCCAGAGTAATCCATTAATTTCCATACGCAAAATCATGATGACTAAGTGACAGTTAGCCAACAAAGAGATGGCCAAATCAATTGAGAGTGGCATCAATTGAAAAAGTGTGAAAGATATAATAGTTGTTAATCTTGTTACATGTTTATTTTGAATAAAAACTAAGGTGTTATTTTAAGGAACAACAGGTTGTGTAGCCTAGAGTTTTCAGAGCTGAATAAATTTTGGCTTTATGATATATTCTACTCTATGCTTTTTCTCTCAATGTTTACTAGAAGTCATTACAGTTGTATATTAGTGAGTTCTTTGATTATAGGGCAATATCTAAAATATTTAGGGAAATTCCACTCCAAATACAATAAATTCAGACAAAGTAGACTCCAGACATGTGCTTGCAGTTGCTCTTTGTGTGTGTGCATGCGCCCCTATGCATGACTTTGTACACTTGCGCTTGTGTGTGTGTATGTGCTTGTGTGCAAATATGTTGAACCTACAATTGCACCAAAGGGAGGGCCATCAGAAAATATTGTTTTCGTACACTCATCTTTAGGGAAGATCCTCTTTATGAAGTTCTTAGCTGTTGAAAACTATACAATTCACCATATTGTTGGAATACAAATTACATATCTTGTTGTACACATCTTCAAAAAAGGCCACTTTATATAGTTCTTCATCCTAGTTATTCATAGTTCTATTTATTGATAGCCACTTGGCAAAAAGAAATAAAAATTGCAAGAATTTCTTCCAGTAATAAAGTACTTTTACCTATGAAAGCTTGATTAAGTATTTCTAAAGCCATTTCTTCTTAGCATATTAAGCATAGAGATGGTCTCCAACGGAATATAATGAGACCGACACTTTGAAGGATTTTAGATATTTATTATAGGCATGTCCACAATTCCAACACTCACAAGCACATAGATGGTCTAGAAGTGAATTGAATTTGAGATTGATGATTTGATAGGATTTTAGATGTTTATTCCAAATCTCTCCACAATTTCAATGCTCGCAGGTTGTTCAAGCTAGTAGGGCTAACTAAAATTTAACCAAATAATATAACATTCTATATACATACAACAAACACACACAAACACAGATTGAAAAAAGTAAATTCTAAGTCGCCACTATTTGAGATAAATCTTAAATATTCCAAATCTCTCCACAATTTCAATGCTCGCAGGTTGTTCAAGCTAGTAGGGCTAACTAAAATTTAACCAAATAATATAACATTCTATATACATACAACAAACACAAACAAACACAGATTGAAAAAAGTAAATTCCTAAGTCGCCACTATTTGAGATAAATCTTAAATATCCATTTGAATGCCCTATTAATTACAAATAAAACAAACAAAATTCATTTGGTAGAAGTTGCCTACATACTTTAAAATAATTAATAGATTTCATATTTATCAATTTTATTAGGGCAAAATTACATTCATGAACATTCTTCTTTGCATGTTATAGTCAGATAAACTAGCAATATTTATCATCTACCATTATGCTATTTTTATTAGTTTCTAAATAGTTGGGAATAACTGAAATGAACATTTTATTCCCACTCATAATATACCTTACAAATAAATAGAACTTTTTTAAATAATAAAATAAAACAAAAGCAATATAATCTAGCGTCATTTGAATCTTGGAGCACCAACAAAGCAAGGGCAGACGCAACAGAGGAGTTTAAACCACCAACTTTATGGCAGAGGAGCTTAAACCACCAATTTTATATGTTGAATTTGTAGCTCGGAATATAACACTTATGATAAACTATTAGGGGAAGCAGATGTTGTCATTGAAGCTCTCTGGATAAGGGTTCTCACAACATTCAATTTGTAAGCTTTGTCCTTTACAACCCAAATTCAAAAGGGAGGCTCTTGTAGAGTGGCTTAATTTTTTTCAGTATTTTAAAATAATCGATTTTGGTAACAAGATGTCCATTATCACTTGGAAATTTGAAAATATTCGATGGATAATGTGATTCAACTAAATTTTGGAGAAAGCAAACTTCATGTCTTTGCAATAAAACAAAAAATAATTATGAATATAAAGAACGAAGTTAAGGATGAAAACACAAACAAGGAAGTAGAAAACACTATTTACCATTGCAGGAGGTTGTGCTGATCCAATGACCTAACCATATAATGTCGATCAAATTTATCTCAAATTCTTTCAAATTAAACCTAAATGCCTTCAATTTTTTTCACAATTCATCAAAATTTACACATTAATCCCTCGTATTACTGATGTTTTTATATGTCCATTCAGATTACAAGTCTGATAGTCCTGTCGAGATATACAGATGTGTACTTTCTTCACTGCATGACCAAATAGTAGCATTTAATAGTTGAGAGGGCCCTAACGACTCGATCCCCCGATTCTATGTAGAGGGAATGAAAAAAATATTGAGAGCTAAATTAAAATAGTGGCCACAGATCTATTAGCAAGAAAACAAAAAGCTTTCTAAAATCTTGCAACTTTTACCAAATCGGGCAAGCCAAGAAGGAAAAAGAATGGATGTCGTCTTATCGAAGTTTTATTTTGGAGAGCACACAGTAAATATGCAATGGAAGAAATGGCCTTCTAGTGTTGCAAGCCTTTGTTGGTGGTCTGGAATTTGACGGTCACTCCTACCTGTCATATCAATTTTTCATGATGGTTTGGTCATTTTAATGCCTTTCATTTTACGTTTTAAGATGTATATTGATTGTCAATTTTTTCCTAATTTATGAATATTCTAATAATTCTTTTAAATTTAAATATTTTATCATTATAATATTAGTATAAATTAGTAATATTTACAAAAATCTCAAATATTCTCAACAAGTTTCTAAATTCATATGTTTTATTTTGAAAAGATTTTAAATCAATAAAAATAATATATAATAAATTATATAGAAACTTTTATTTGTGATAAAACAATATAAAATTAGAGAAAAATTATAAATTAGTAATATATGTCAAATTAATTAAGAAAGTTTCTAAGTTTATATTTTGCATACTAATATTTTAAATTGGTAAAACAAGTTTCTAAAATTCATAGATTATGTTTTTAAAAAACTCTAAATTAATAAATTATATAATAAACAAAATAGAAACATTTCTAATAAATATATACCATATATTATATATAAACTAATATATATTTTATTGAATAAAATACTATATTATCTATAACAAATTTTGACGGTTTATTAATAAATTTAAGTGTTATATTGACAGTTTTATAAAAGTTTAACATGTCAATCTATACGGTCCAATAAATTTTCAGCATGTCATATACGGGTCAAAAGTGGAAAAACGGCCAATACGGCCATCAAATTCTAGGCCTGTTTAAATGGTGGCTATGTTACTAGAAAGGAGAAACCATAAATGAAACAACAACGACAACATGACAAGAAATGAAATATTTGGAGGTTGCCTATAAGAAATATATATATATATAAAATGAGTGGGAATAAAATGTTCATTTCAATTATTCCCAGCTATTTAGAAACTAATAACAACAGTTAATATTAAGTTAAATTGTTAATATATTAAACTTAGATCTATATGATAACAAATCAAATGTTGAAAAATGGAGCATGATTGGTCTACCAAAAAAATGATTATTATTAAAACAGTCAATAAACACTTGCACCTCCTGTCAATCCCGAAGATTTAGTGATAAGAAGTCGAGTGAAGTAAATGTTTAAAATTTTGATTTTTTCAGACCTGCAACCCCTAGAAACAGTTGTTTCTGTTGTTGAAATGCGTTGCCCTCATTGAAACGCGAAACGAAATGCAACTGTGGCATTTCTGGCAACAGAGGTTGGCGGTGAGAAAACGTGTGTCAGTCTTGATTACGGACGCACGTTTGCAGTGAGAAAATGTGACATCAAAGTGTGTATAAAAATACTTGTGATTAAATATGGTAAACAGTCTGCAGGTGCGTGACAAAAAAACCAGACTACTGTACAGAAAACCAGTCAGTAATCCAGTTTTAGGTGTGAGACAAAAAGCCGAGCATGAGAAAAATCCAATCAGGCCGTATGCGAGCAAGCTCGCAGGAGAAGCCTATCGGCTTAGTTATGGAAGTTGTCATTTTATAAATTATAAGGAAAAGGTAAACTTGAGTGCAAGCTAAACTTTGAATGTTATTTTATTTCTTAAAGCTTGATTTATTAACCCCTGCCTATAAGGCGGGGAATTAATGTTTCTTATGAACAAAATGGCAACAAGGATGCATTGAAGACTGCTCCATATAAAATAAAATTTAAAAAAAGTTGGATGCTAGTCCAATGTTTTGTAATGGTGATTTTTGGGGGCTTATTTTATCCTTGAACATTTTATTCTACACTTGCAGACAAATGATTATCAAATGTATTTGGAAACTCTTTTGCAATGTTGTTTTCTCTAACACAATCTTTTCCCTGTATAGAAAACTTCAAATGATATGTACTGACTTGTCTATCTAAATAGAGAATCTGTGAACACGTTGGCGTAACATTTCAAAAGATGGCAAAGTTCACAAGCTTCTTCAACAACTGCACACAAGTAGCAAGACTAATGAAGATCCTATTGTTTAATATTTACGTTTGTTTGGACAAATGTAATTGCTTTGTTGCTATGTTACATAGGGACGCATCTCTTATTTTTGGCTTTCTAGGAGACGTCCCATGCCATCCCCCTATCCTTGTCCTCGAAATGTTGTGGAACATTTTAAAAACCAACAAATCAATGTCTTTTTTCAAGATAACAAAGTAGAAACAAATCCTAGTAGGCTTTGACATTACTAGTGGTTCTAAACCAACACTAAGCTGAATTCATGTTTCATGCACACATCAAAGTGTTGGAATTGTAGGCTTATTTTGTGTCTTAGACAAGATATATATATATATATATATTCAATACTCTTGTTCTATTAGTCAAAACATCGTGTTGTTATCAATTGTTGTAGTTTCTTGTATTTACAGCCATTTTTGTGGTTGTTGTAGCTGTTGTAATGCTTGTTTTCTAGAGCTAGCTTGTAGCTATTGTTACTACTTATTAGCTACTCTTGTTTAAGCTATTGAAGTTTTATTTATTTATGATTCTTAGTGATATGTAATTCTTTTTCAAAGCTTTTACCAATTAAAAAAATAGTAGTTTTATTATTATGGAAAAATAGAAAAAAAAGTTTTAATTTTTTTTTAAATATAATAAAGTAAGGAAAATAATGAAATTTTTTATCCATGCACTAAAATTTTAATTATCAATACACAAAAATTAAAAGTATACATAATAAATATTTTTTTATTTTACCTAATTTTAAAGTGAATCTAAATTAGTCATATATGAAATAATATATTCAAACCTTGTCTCTATTAATTTTACATCATTTATATGTCCAAAATTTAGCAAAACTACCACAAAAACATCAAGCACTTTCATAACTTTATAAACAAATTTTCAAATAATTTGAATCAATCAAGGTGAATGTATGTCACAATAGTTTCTTCATATATCTAAAATACATTTATATATTTTCATATGTTTTGATTATTCATCTAAATAATTAGCTTATGTTCCATATTCTACATGTTCATTTTTTCAATTTCAATTATTTTGGCAAAAATATGTAATACACATGGTTAACAATTAAATTTTCAATATCTAGTTCTTCTCAAAATATCTTAACCTATTTCTTAGAACATTAAATACTTTATATTAGATTAAATATGTTGTAGTTTTATTTTCAATCAAGATTAGAAGATGACCTTGGTTTAACTATTTCAAAACTATAAAAAATGTGCATATTCAAACATGAATATTATCTATCAATATACGGGGCATCACTAAATAAGCAATGTTAAAGCACATAAGTGCATAATGTAACATTTATTATTGAAAAATAAATAGATAGATATATTGTTATGTATTAGAGACAAAAAGAGTAATTATATTAATATTTTATTTAAAGTATAAAAAGGTAAGAATGTGTAATGGGTTGGGATAAGGTATAGCAAATAAGAAAATATAAATTTATATATCTTTAGTTTTGACTTTTATGAGGTTAAAAAAGAAATTGATTATATTATTTGTGTAAAGATTATATATAGATTTGTTTAGTCATAACTAATCAAAACAATAAAGATATTTCTACATTTACAATTAATAAAAGTTTGACCAAAAACTATTAACATTTATACACTTGATAATTTTTTATAATTTTTTTCTTATTAAAATATTTATTAGATTATAATCCACTTATATAAGTAGAGTCTAATTGTTTTCATTAAATAGAAAATAAATATAATCCATCCATTCAAAGTTTTAAAAAAATAGAGAATAAGCAAATAAGCGTTGAAATTTCTAATAATAAGCATTTAAATTTTTGTTCTATAAGCTACGTTTGACCTTGTGGATGTGAAAATTGTCTTCTCCTTCTTCTTTGAGTAGAAGTATTAGTACTCCATCTACAAATTGGACATCGAGAATTGTGGGCTAGAGATTGTAAAATACAGTTAGAATGAAAAATGTGGTCACATGGCAGCTGAATTGCCTCTTAACTCAGCTTAAATCCCTCCTGGAAAACTCCACAATTGCTATCAACATCAACTACCAATATTGTCAGGCTGGCCAGCTGAGCCATAATGATAGTATGGATAGCTAATGTGGCACTATCATGGCCCTTGAAAACCACATCCTCTCACTGCTCAACATGTGTCCGTCTAATGGAGGTACCACAACTCTCTGATTTAGTATTTTTTCTTCTCTTCTTTGTCTATTGCCTAATTTGACATACATAACATACACTCTTCTTCGATTTGTCATATCTATTTGCTTCTTTAACAAAATATGAAAACATCTTTATAATGTCTATTAATATGGATGATTAATTCTCTCACTCTAAAGCCTTTAAGAGAATAGTTGTATCCTTTCTTCCATACTAATTCTTTTATAATAAAGCCCACGAAAGATATAATTCATTTTTTGAATATAAATTCTTGCTATTAATTATTTCGCTTTATATATTAAAGTTGTTGGGAATATAGAATTTTTCTCTTAACTCTTCTCTTGGATAATTCCAATCTAATATTATTTTAGGAGTTAAAGATGATATAGAAGTTGGAATAGTTTTGTAATTAAAGTTGATGATAGTTGATATTTTTAAAATTTATTTTTTATTTTTGAATTCATAATATATGAGAGAAGTGGAAGGTTGGATTATAAAAAAATATTTGAGATTTTTTTAGAAGAAAGGAAGTATTTAGAGATCAAATTAATTTTGGAATATAGAATGATGTAAAATAGATACAATTAAATCAAGCATATTTATTTTCATATCACTCTTACAAATATAATTCTCATTAAATTTTAATGATCATTGCACTATTTTCATAAAACATCAACACATAAAACGATGTCATAACCCATTTTTGCAGACTCTTACTTTTCAGTTTATTTAGCGACTTTATTTGACTTTTATAGACTTGGTTGCATGTTGTCGACCCAAGTTGTTCAATTAGCCTTGTTAGACATGTTGATTTAACAAGTCTTCATTTGACATTTGTGTGAATTATTTAGATATTATTAAATTTGATGTATGAAATATATTTTGAATTGGATTATTTTCTCATGTAAAAATAGATTTATATATATTTTTATTTATCCTATGATGTTATTGATGGAAAATTTAGAAATGCAAATGATGATCTTTATGGAAGGAATAGATATGCATTTCGATACGATTTTGAATGATGTTACTAACCTACTGATGTCGCATTGAGTTTATCATGATGAACAAGATGGAAGGCGATGGGTGTGGTTGAGGCAGAGGAGGTTAGCTCCTTAGTAAGGATGAGTTCGAGAAAAATATGGGTCAATTTCACACACCACTCAATTCTTCTTTATTATAAATTATAATTTACAGAATTAAATGTTATTATATTATTGTAGATTCAAATGACATGTAGTGTGTGTTGGTAATTAGATTTTTATTTTATAGAACGAAAAGAAAAGATTTTCAAAAAATCTTATAATTAATATTTAGTGGGTTTAAATTTTCTTCTTTTTTTACTGATAATTAGAAAAATTTCCCTGGCTGTTAGTAATTGTAAACACCCAAAAATCCAACTTATTAATTAAAATTACTTCAGTTAATAAAAGTCCTGATGACATCATAATTATTTAATTAATTATTATTGTTATTATCCTCCCCTATTTTAATTAAAGACATTTAATTAAACAACCTTGGCCAAAAATGTTTAACTCAAAATTAAACATCTCTTCTCTCCTAAATTTATTACAATCGTTTAATAAATTGTTTCAACCCAAACCCTCCTTAAATAAATAAATTATTTATTTAAATCCTAAACATCCTAGATATCTTTTAGACTCTTTTAAACCTATCCTCTCATATCTAATCACTCCCTAACCCTGCTTAAGGGGTGATTCCTAACCCTCTTAAGCTAAACCCTCTCCCTTTGACTCAAAGTCAACACCCTCATTAATGAGCCTTACAAACTCATTAATGACCCCTTACACCCTCATTAATGGATCTTACAACCTCTTAATGAGAGCCTATCTCCCTTCTTCCACCTTGTTCTCCTAGCACACTTCCCTAGTGTTTCTTGCTCATGTGTGAGCAACCCTTGATCCTTATCCCTTTGACCATACCTCTAACCTTACCCCTAACCCTAAATCTAACCCTAATCATCCTTCCTAACCCAAGGCCTTGGCCAAAATCCTATAAATAGCCCTCATTCCATGAGAAAAATACCAATTCACTCTTTATTTCAATAGCATTCTTATCATGTTAGATTGCATCTAGAATATCATAGCACATCATAGAATTGTTAGATTTACTTCATGTTTCATGTTTTGTAACTCATCTTAGCATAAGCTTAATGGATAAACTTAGTTTATTTTGAGTATTTAATACCATCTTAAATCCATATCACATCTATTTTCAAGTTAAAATGAATCTTGCATCCTCATCACTAGCTTAGAAATCTGCATTTGTGTCCATTACACCCTTGGAACCCTAGGGGCAAAACTAGTTCCCTATACCAAGTTTTGTGCCATTTTTAGGGTCTCCATGGCTTGTACATGGTCTTGATTTGTCCTCATATGCATTGGGGACATGATCATTGTGCTTCAAGAGCACACCCACATCCCTCTTAAACGAGAAAATCAAACGGGGCCCAGATGCTCCCGTTTTGGCTCAATCTGAGGTGGTTTTGTGAATTGTTTTTCTATATCTTGATGTATGCTTTGTTTGAACTAACATTTTAATGTCTTAGCGTGATCCCAACAGGTTAGTTTTACATCATCCACATTAATAAACTAATATGGAGTCAACGGTGGTTAACGATGACAGATTTAGATAATGGAGAATTAGTAATGGTCGTTTAACTTAAATATATGGGGGTTGTCATCCGTATTGATAGGCATGAAATACTCATGCCAAGAAAGGGGATGGTGGAGTAAAATGGATAAATTGGGGGGAATTGTCGGGGAAAATAGGAAGGATGGAGATCCAAAGAATTTTAGGGGAGGAAGCCACTTTCAGAGAGATGAGAAGATCAAGAAAAAGACAAAGGCGTCTCAAGGAAATTCTACGCACAATCTTTAGGTTTTTTTTTTGGTATAGAAAATTTATTTATTATCTGAAGAATTTTGTGGAAGAACATCTATATTAAAGTACCATTTTTTTAATGTCTTCTCTATGAGTAAATTTGAAATGTCATAGTTGCCCATCATTTCATATCATAGAATGCTATCATGTTTTCTTTCGTCCCTCCTGCATGCCTAGCTTTGTGTCTTTGTTGATGTTTTAGGAGAAGGATCAACATAATACCATAGTGTCGGTTCCCCTTCCCTTTCAATTTTAGGCTACTATATTTAATCATGGCTAAACATCTCATGTGCACCATAGGAGTACTCTCATTCCCATTTTAATACATGTATTACCATTCCAATCCATAAATGATCAATTCGATGCTAGGAGAGGTCAGAAGGTGAGAGAGGTTACAAATAAATGTGCCAGTTTGGATTGTATCATAGATATACATCACCAGTCTAAGTTTTCTCCTTGCCCCTTAGCTCGATTGTTTGGAAGCTTCCTTCCATCTAAATAGGTTCCACCCAAGATGACCAGGAGAATTAACCCAACTAACCGTGCCAAGTTTTGAGGTCTTCATTGTTATCAATGCACATTGTTTCTTTTATATTTTGTTGTTAAGTTATATACGATACGGGTTAATCTTCAATGTCGTGTCACCTCTCTTGAATGGACCGGAGTGACATCAATAAGATGCAGATCCACCTCCAGTCTATCCAAAAAAAACTAGAAGGTCAATTTATTATTTCCTAAGCCAGTAAACTAATACTGGTGTGAACAAACTAATGCATCCATAGTTTAGTTGTATCCAAATTTTGGATGTGCATCTCCACTTTGAAGAGTAGTGCATTTTTTCTTTTCTTTTCTTACTATTATGTAGTTTTAGTGCCATAAACCTTGTTCTCTCCCTATTCACGTTGGCTGAATTTGGTTTCAGGATGGTGACCATTGGAAAATAGATCAAAACTTTTAATTTCATCATGATTCAAGTCAAACAAGGAAAACGTATGTTTACCAGAAAATAGTGAATCTGATATTATGTGTGTGTGTGTTCTAGATTATAAACTTTATTTTGGATGTAATTGTAATTGGGTAATAATAATATCAATAGAAACCTGCAATAACATATAAAATCTCAACCATAAAGAGATTGTTAGTGTAATTAGTATTTCCAATATTCAAGAAAGGATGCAAGATAGATAATAAGCATAATCAATAAAATATTATGAAATCAATCCAAAACATGAATATGCAAACCATAAAATCCTTCCTTGGTGTTCTCCTTCTCATGTAATGTGGGCTCTCATAATTGAGATCAAGATCGTGCTAGCATAAGAATTAAAAGCAATTGTGGTTACCAAAATCAAAGGTTTGGCTCTCTATTTATAAGATTTTAGGGGTTTCAACCAAGAATCCATGATTGAAGGGTTGATTGACTGTGATTGAGGAGTTGAACTTAGAGTGAGTGAGAGTTCAACTAAGTTGATTGCTTAGTTTAACAAGATTGGTTGATCTGTCAGCAAATAGATTGGAGAGATGACTTGAATGGACTGGTGAGTTAATTGATTGCATGGATGCGTCAATTGACTGCATGGATTAGAAGACTAAATTGATGGAAGACTTAACTGATTACTGATGGAGGAATTAACAATGTGGATTGAATAGTTAGGAGAGGGAATTATGGAGTTAAGAGTTGTGATTGAAAAGCTAACTCAAAGTGAGTGTGAGTTAGGATTTAGGCAGATAATTATGGTTTAAATAAATAAAATATTATTTCTTACACATGTGGAGATATTTTATAAATAAATAATTACTTATTTATTTATGAGAGGGATTGTTAGTTGTAATTAAATAAATATAATTTATTTAATCATGAGAGGGGAATAATCAGTTTAATTAAATAAATATCATTTATTTAATCATGAGATAGAACTTAATTTAATTATTAAAAAAATGTAATAATTAGGAGGAACATTAATTAAATTTGGTTATTTAATTAATAATTATAAGCTAGGGTCTAATTAAATAAGGTTATTTATTTAATTATATTATAGATGAATAGATGATGAATTAATTATTTAGAACTTCAATAATTAAAGTAATTAATTAAAATCACTTAATTATGGAATTAGGGAGAAATGATGATTTTGATCTTAGAATATGGTAGAATGACATGATTAATTAAATAATGAAGATTATTTAATAATTTAGGAGGAATGTTAGTAAATTCATTGCGTTAGAGAAATAGGCCATTTTTAAGTGTCTACATTTTGCCCCTCTTTAATACAATGCATTTTAGGCGTTGTTTCAAAGAATAATAAAAATTATGCCCCGGTATGCCCCAGCGGGAAAAATGTGACAACAAGGTAAATGATGCCCCCTCAAGAGATTATTTGTGCTAGAAATACATGACCAATATCTTGAAAGAAGATTTAGATTAAATGATGTAAGAAAAGAATAGTTAGTAAGAAGTGAAGAATGTTAGTAGGTTTTGATGACTGTTCGATCAATATTGGACATAGAGACTGTTGATAAGAATCATGTCTAGTTTCAGGAAGGACCCATCATGTATAAGACTAGCTACAACATCTGGTTTCAGGGAAGACCTACCTTGTATAAGACAAATGACAACATCTAGTTTTAGGAAAGATACATCCTGTATAAGATAAATGATGATGGAATGATTGACCAATTGATTTGACTAATTTCAAACTTTATTTGACCATTTTGACTAATAGATTGAATGAGTGATATAAGAGATTTGACTGATAGAAGAGATTAGATTGATAAAAGATATTAGATTGATAGAAGAATCATTAGTAAAGAAACTTCAGAAGATGATAGAAAGGGGATGAAAGAATGATAATGAATTCTTGATTGAAACCCTTAGTGTATAGTAAGTAGAGAGCTTAATGCTTTAATAACCATGCTTTTGATTTCCAACTGATTTGAGCTATTTATTTATCAGCATTGAGCCACTATTATTATAGAAAAAATGGATACCATCCTACCAAGATATGAAATGTCTAGGTACAATTATCCCCTTTCATTGAAAATAGGCACACTGAACAGACAAGGAATGTGGGCCAATCCATCTAGGTCAAGTATTTAGAGTTGAGGTATGTGTGGCATATCACAACTGAAGTATCTATTGCAATGTTGCAAATGGATATTTGTATATCGATGTGAAGGCTCTTATCACAGACACCCAGATTGCTCTTTTAAGACTTCATGAAAAACATTCCACAAACATAAAACAAAGAAAAAATAAGTCATGAACTATCATGGCATCTCTAAATCACTTGTGGACATTCCAGAGATGCGTAAGAACATGACTTGCGAAGATCAAGACATAATAAGACTAACTTGACTCAACAAGTTGTAGCTATACTAATTATGTGTCTATATTTTTGCAGTAGTTTAGACATTGAATTTTGACGTATTGTCAATGTTATCTGATTTCAAAAAAAAGGTACCTCATTTAAGACTACTCCATCTGATTTCGAGTGTTCCTTCCCTTGTCTAAGACAACATGATTTTTGAAAAAATGCTTTGTTGTGGGATTGATAGATAGATAAGACAGTTTGGGCAGTGTAGTTGAGGACTTGTTAACTAGTTTTGACTATTTTTACTTGGTTCCGTTGAAGCTCATATGTGTTGTATGTCATTGTTCAATGTCTGGTTTTGAAATGCCAAAGAATTGGTTATGTACAAAGGAGATTTATTGTAGGATTTTTGCTGGTTCTTTTTCGATTTGTTTGGTTGTCTTCGACAATTCTTTGGATCTTTTGCAAATGTTGTTGGTCCATCATAGGGTTCATATATTTGGAGTCAAGGTATGTGTGACTTATCATAGAAATTGAAGGCTCTTATCACAAACACCCTAAGCATGGTCATCTTTAGATGGATATTTTATATTTTTTTATGTTGTTTATTGTTTTGAAGTTTTTTCTATGTTTTTGGATTTTTACAGGATGATTTTGTGTTGTTTTTGTTGTTTTGAAGGACTCTTTTCAATCACTGAATGAGGTGAAAGGCATATGTAAGGATTTATTCTCAAACAAGATTGTATTCATTTTCCCCAGTGTCTAGCAAGGCATGGAATGTTATGAATGGATGAACGAGCTAATGGGATGGTAATGAATAGGTGAAAAATGGAATCATAGTTGATTTGGATGCAAGAAATATCTCACAATGGGATAACATATTTACCCAAGATAAGGGACCAAATATGTGGCTATGTAGGAAATGACATGACACATTGAATGACATGGGATCTATTGGAAATGGACATGTCAAGAGACTTTTGATAACATATTCTTCATTTTTTATGTCCTTAATTTCAATCAAGACCAAGGAAGGGATTTGGGATAGGCAATATGAAACATGACAATGGATGATAAAAATAAGGGATGGATAAGACAAAGGATTATCGTAGGGTATGGATGGCATGAAGAAAAAAGGATGTATGAAGCCTTGTCAAGATCAAATATGGAAAAAAAGGATATGGATGGATGTAGGACTACGAAGGATGTGATAGGTAGGATTGCATGAATGAAACTTTCCCCCAAGTGTAGAGGGTAATGGATTACACATGATGCATGTTTGTCAGGTTTTCATCATGGTACTTGCCCAAGGTGTCACAAGAAGTGGTTTTCACCATAGGATGAATTATTTCTCTTGATATATATATTTTTTGGTGTCACACAAGATGCCTATTTTTCAAGTTTTCACTTTGGTAACCTTTTTTTTCTTTTTTTTTGACATTTTTGGAAGACAATGGACGTAGGAAATGACATGAAGGGAGGACTCAAGCATATTTTTTTTGGTAGTATTCCAAAAGGACATGTTGTAATGGACCATGGTTGTTTGAAAGTATACTCAAAGATGTTGATAGGGTGATGGAAAAAGTGGATGAAATGGACTAAGGTAAGGGTTTATGCATAGGATAGGATAAGTGGGATGGAAGGATGGAAAATAGGCATTTGGTAATGAATGGGGTATTGGAATAATTTTGTATGGGTGGATGTAAATGTTGGTAAGATCAATGTTGGCACACACCTTAAGGGGTGGTGGAGTGATGGAAAGAAAATTGATTTTGGATTTTGGGATTTAGATGGAGGAGTGGATGAGAATTTTAGGACACAAGGAACCAAAATGGATGAAGTAGGTGATGGAGTATATAAGTTTAAAGGATAAAATATGGATGGGGTCCTAGAACAATGGTTTGCACATAAAAGAGACCCCAAAATCAATATTTTACACTTATATTTGAATTGTATTGATATGGAAACTAAATGTAGATGACTAATGTTGAAATGAAGAGATAAAGGTACTTATCTCCAAAAAAAGAAACTGCTGAAAACCTTGTCAAACAGTCTCAAAAATTGTTGATTTTTGCAATCTTGAATCGAAACTACAAGATCTACAAAACCCAGAAATCTTTTCCAATTCTAAGGGAGTTCATCTTTGACCTTCATAAAAGGTCAAAGGCTACATTTTTATTCTACAGGTCGATTCTGACTTTGTTCGCAGATCCCAGAAGTTCACCAAAAAGGGTATCTAAATCTACTCTCAAATCTAAAATTCCGCACCTATACCTGCAAAAAAAGAGGGTTTTTGTTGTTTGTTTGGGGGTTTGACTTGGTCAAACCCCAGTTTGGAATCAACCTTAATATTGAAATTGAAATAAGAATGCTAGAAAGTAGCAGAAGTAGATCTAAGAATGAAGCTATGACATTCAATAGATATGCAATTGTATTTGAAATGTAATCAAGTATGTTAATATGAAAGCTTGGAAAATCTAAACCTCCATGTTTGTATGCTTGGAATCCACTTTGAGGGAAGGATGAATGGATCTTGAAGATGAACAAAAGGATCTTGAAGGAAGATCACACCATCATGATGGCTAGATCTAGGGTTTGAATGATGAATCTTGAATGCTTGAACCAAATCCCGTCAATGGCTTGAATGCTTGAATCCTTGATCTTCAATGGAGAACTTGGATGGAGAAGAGGAATTAAATGCTTGAATGGATGCTTGCTTGATCACCTTGCTTGAGAGTGCTTGAGCATGAAAAATTGATGGAGAAAATGAGAGAGGAAGGCCTCCTTTTATAGTGATCTAGAGCATAAACTTCTAGAGAAGACCGACATTGAGGAATTAAATCCCAATTAACCTTAACCCCTAGAAATGGGAGCATAATTCAAATTTCACCTTGAATTATGGTCCAATCACAATAACCAACTAAGGAGGGAAAATAATTAAATTAAATTCAAATTAAAACCTTTTTACACTCAGATCCAAGGGCCCAACATTGATTTCGAGGCCCATCGGGACCAAATTTGAGAAAGGGGCACAGATTCTGGAGGAGATAAAAAATGAGCTCGATCCTAACCTAGTCAGGTACAAGCTTGATCCTAACCTAGTTAGGGTTGAGCTTGATCCTGAGCTAGTTAGGATTAACCTTGACTTTGACCCTGTGGGCCCAGATCCAGCCAGAATCAGGACAGGAGGTCCCAGGGATGTTCGGAGACCTAGAAATGATACCAGAATAAGATAGAATGCCAGGGATAGGCATAAAATCCTATGATGACTGTGATGAAGGCTAGGAGGACCTATTTCTAAGTCCTTCCTAGAAAATAGAGCCATGAAAGAGGGAAATTAAGGATAATCCTTGGGATCCTAACCCTACTTTCACCTAGAATGAAGAAGATAAGTGCAGAAAAGAAGTGGAAAGTAGGGAGAAAGTCAAATCAAAGAAAAGATCAATTCAAGGCATCCAATATGACCCCAAACCACTTACTCGGAGGGCTAAATGCTCTTAACATGGAAGTACTTCCATTTTAAGACGATACAATAAGGTAGTGGATTTTGGGACTTAGGGACCCAAAATATATTTGTAAGATGGAAGACATTTATGTGGGGGATTGATGGGAGCCTTTAGAATAGCAAGCTTGGATGCCAATTTTGATTTTTCTTTGGGATATTGTGCTTCAAGGAGCTTCTTGGGAATCCACATGGTTTTTAATTTTTCATTCTTTTGTGGGTCCTTGGAATGCATTGCTTGCATAAGGGATTTAGAAACCCATATAGCTTTTGACTTTTCTTTTTTACTTTATTAGCCTTTGTGGCCTTTTTGGATATTTCTTTTTTCCTTTGCTTTATTTTTGCATGTCAGCTAGATAGGACATGTTGATCCTTGATTTCATGTGGACTACTTGACTTATGGATTTTATGCTTGGCATCCAAATTTCTTGGAAGGAAAGTGGTATTAATGGGTGGATAGGCATTGTATGGAGGATTTTTGGATGGGTAGATGGTTCTCAAAGATGTGTGCCTTTGTTGACTTGCATGTGGAAAAGGATAAGTGGATTTTGAATTAGTGGATAGAGGAATATATGAACCTAAGTAGATGGAAGGAATGAGGGAGAAATCAAATGCTTGGGTTTATATGAGGTAATTTTGGATGTAGAGGGGATATCAACATCTTGATGGTGAGCTATATAGTCAAGGCCCTGATAATATAGTTTTTCTTTGATATCAAGGGGTTATAATATACCTTGTTCATTGAGGCATAACACCTTTCCTTGATAATGCATTTTTTGACAAACCTTCTTAGCAATTGGATACTGATTATTTTTGAAACAAGATGCAAGTCCATTTTGAGGTGGAGGAGGTACATATGGAATAGTAGAACTACAAAGTATACCAAACTGAATGAATGTGGATGAACCAAGTTGATATTTAATAGGCTCATTATTAATGTGGATAGAAATGATGGGACCTTGGGGTGGACACTGAGGATTATGACATGGAGATAGAGGGATGATGGGATCTTGTGATGGACATGGAGGATTACTTTGATCTTGACATGGAAGAGGATCATTGGATGGAGTATAAGGGACATCATGGTCTTTCTTAGGGAGTGGATTATGTATGGGAATTAGAGGAATTATTTTATCTTGGGATGGAAGTGGATCATGTTGGACAGGAACCAAATGGATAAGGAGGTCATCATGAGATTCTGACAATATGGGATCTTGGTAAGTTGATTGGACATTCTTGGAATCTTGATCTTGACTAATTTTAGGACTTGTTTCTTTATATGTTGAATTATCCTCTTGACACGGGACATCAGTTTGAATATCTATGGTGGATTCTTGAAAGGACTTGATGCTCGAGAATGATGTGGAAGGACGTTGACTAGGACTCAATGGAGTATCTTTTCTTGGAAGTGGAGTATATGGTGGCATTGGATCTAAGACTATTGATTTGTAGATGGGACTAGCTTTAAAGAATGGAGTAGCTGGGATTTGTATTATGGATAGCCCTTATGGGTAGACTGGAAATGTTTCATTATTGTATATATTTCTAGGTGGAGATAGTGTGGAGGAAGTAATGGTGGGAGATATGGAGTTTACTTGTGGGACTTTTCTAGACATAGGTATGTGATTTTGATCATTTTCGAGAATGGTGTCTTGACATATATCCAACTCCTCATTTGGTGAATCATTGGGAAATTCAACACAATCATTGTCTGGACTTTTGATAGTGATGGTATTAATTATCAAATTGGGGTTTTCTTTTGTATATGCAAGGTTAGCTTTATTATCTTGTCTAGTTATAGAGGCCTTGTATTTTCCATGATCCATCAATGGATTTTGGAATATCTTATGGTCTTGATTGGTGGTGCCATAATTTGTGACAAATTCAATTTCATCATAGTCGATGAAATCTTGGACAATGTGCTTAAGTTGCATGCAACTGCTTGTTTTGTGTCCCTTAGTTATGTGATAGTTATAGTAACCATTGTAATCCCACCATGTTGGTTTTTCATGAACCTCATAATGTCTTATCTTAGGTAAAGTGACTAAATGGGATTGTATCAATTTTTGTAGGATCATCTCAAGAGGTTCTACAAGAGGTGTAAAATCTCGTTGAGTAGGGTTCCTTCTTGCATAACTTTGTTTTTGGGTAAGCATATTGATATGTTCAGGACTTTTCCTAGGAGTAGTGATGTTAACATTGTGAGTTATTTATGATGGTTGGGTATGTTGGATCATTGCTAGTTGGGTATGTTGGATAGGCGTTGGTGCTTTCACACGTAGAATTGGTTGTGTCAATTTTACATTCATAATGCCATCATTTGTCACATTCTTGTTTTTGGACCAATATTTTGATTTGTCATAGGGTGTTGGAGTAGTGGTCTCTTTTTTGATGATTCCCTTCAAGGTGAGGGATCTTTCTACTTTTAGCCCTTTCTTAGCTAGTTCTTCAAAGGTCTCAATGCACTAGGAGTTAAGTTCACACATTAGGTCTAGCTAGAAATTTTCAATGAACATGTGGATATTTTCTTTAATTGGAACATGGAAGGATTCCTTGGAGGAAACATCTATCCAACATTGTAAAAAAGAGGCAAATCTCTCTCTGTTCTTTTTCTTAGTGGTGCAAAGATCCATCAATGTTTCTTCCATGATATTGTTGTGTGAATAGTGTGATATGAATTTTTTTGCTAGTTTGTTCCACGTCCTTATTCCAGGAGAGAGTCTAGAAAACCAATCCATGGATGTACCACAAAGACTACATGGAAAAAGTCTCATAAGATATGTGTCATCGTGAGAAACTTCCATGCAAGATGTAAAAAACTCCCTTATGGGATCACCCTTTTCCTTGTACCTATCAATTTTAGGTGTGATAAAATTGGTTGGAAAAGGTGGCATATGCAGTGTCCTATCAAAAGGATAAGGAATAAGGTCTTTTCTGGTGTAAGACCTTTTAGAAGCGCATGTTTGTAGATTCATGAACTATTGTTGAAGGGTTTGTAATCATTGAAAAAGTAGATCAGTTGTACTTGGTGTAGTAGGAAATGTGTTAGGGTCACCAAATGGTGCTCCACTATTTTGATATATTGCAGGTATATACAGTGGAAAAACATGCTGAGATGCTGGGGTGTATTGAGGTACTGAGATGTACTGAGATATTGGACTATGCTAAGGAACTAGTGTATACTGGGGTGCTGGATTATGTCGAGGTACTGGTATATGTAGGGGTGTTGAATTATGTTGAGGTACTAGTATTTGCTGGGGTGTCAGATTATGATAAGGTATGGGATTATACTGGGATGTTGGATTTGCAACGTACTGAGATGTTTGGTTTGGATGAGGTACTATTTTCTAAGATGGGAAGTGTTAGGCCCACTTGCCATTATATTTTGGATGAAACTAGTGAACATTGCTGAGTAATCTAGATTAGTTAGAGGCGCCCTTTGACTGATTTGGGGATTTCCTGAATTGGAAGAGACACCTAGTGGGGCACCACTAGGATTCTTTGGTTGAGGTTCTCCCAGTAGATGTATCCCTATTAGAATTATTTAGAACAAGAGAGAGGGGGGTGAATCAGTTATTCTTAGGTCTAGATATACCAATTGAAATTTCTAGCACTTCAATAGTCTTAGATCTAATCAGTAATATAACTCAGTCTTTATAACATATAACACATAGTCCACTGTCCAAAAGTAATAACTTATAGAATATAACACCATTCACACAAGTATAACACCAGGATTTATAGTGGAAACCCAACTTGGGAAAAACTACTTTGTAACATGCTACGGATATTTCACTCTTCTAAAGTGAGCTATGTGAAAAGCCAACCTTGTTTAAGGTTTACAAACACACTGCTAGGTGTGACCCTCTCTTAAAGGATTTAAACACTCTGTCAAAAGTGACATGGTTAAAGGATTTAAGTACATTCCATTATAATGTCATCTTGATTAAAGGATTTATACAATGACTATTAGGTCAACCTTGATTAAAGGATTTAGACTGATACAATGGTTAGACAGTAGTAATAGTTTCTGATCTGAAAAACATACAACTCACTTTGTAAATACAGATCCACTTCACACATATATGTTGATTTATTGTCTGAGCTTCATTTCCATCTCCATCACTGATCTTCTTGGAATTTTCTTCAAGCAATCCCAACTTTGTTTAACTCCTTCACAATTTCACCTTCAGCCTTCTTCTTAGACTTATCAGTCAATAACATCAACAACTTCAGCTCCTTACTGTAACCTCACAATCAGGTTTTCCTTTATACCTCTTCGATTAGGTAGATCCATCTTTTTTCGCTTAATCTCCTCCGTAGATCTTAGGTTTAGGTTAGATTCATCGAATCCTTCCATCATTATGTTCTTCATCCTTCCTTCTAGATACATCTTCAAACTTCTCATTGAATTCATAATAAAATGATTTACCATGCATTAAATTCTCCATACAATTCATTAATAAAGTCAACAAGATTTACATATCCCAAGAATTCAACCATGTCGGCTAGGAATCTCAATTCTTTCTACAAATGTAAATTACTGACACTCGGTCAATACTATGTTCTTTTCCTCAATCATCACTACATGTCTTGGTCATCTCTACAACTATCTTCCTTGGCTAACATTCTCTTTGCTCGGTAATTTCATGTCACTCGGCATAAATTGATGTTTGGTCAATACTAAATTTACTCAGCATATACTGGCACTTGTTCGACACTAACATCACTCGGCTTAAACTATATTTCTACACTTTTTCTCAATTAAGCCTACTTCTTTAATATTTCTTCTTACTTAGATAAACAATACATTATCTTATCAATGTGCCAACTAATCAAGTACCCATTGAAGTATCAAATAACTCAACCTTTCCTTAGGTTCTCTTGTTATCTCCTTGCCCTAATCCTCTTCATCAATCAATAGATATATTACTCTCCTAGATAGAAACTATCTTACTAGTTAAGGTTTGACATCAATGACAATACAACAATTGTTTCAATTGCAGTTTCTAACAATCTCCCTCTTTGGCATTGATCACAACGCAAAATGAATAACACATGATTTACCAAACAATCCAAAAAATTTGTCTATACATCAGAAAGTTTAGTAATATCTTTAGCTTCATTATGATTCACAACAACTTGCCTTGCCTAACCGCATACACAATTACTCCCACTGAATCTCTCGAGTTAACCAACTATCTTTGAATCTTTCCATCAGGTTCAATGAATCATTTCTGTGTTTTCATCTGAATCTCTCCCTCTTTGACAAAAATTCAAAGCAGTATCTATCACTTACATCTTCTTCATGTAGATGTCTTCATGTCAGTTCAGTATGCTTTATTTCTCCCTCTGTCATCTTTCTTATGACTGATTATCATTTCTTCTTTACTTCTCACAACTCTAGGAAACTCCTAAAGTGTGACCTTTTCTGCATTAATTTGTCAGATATTTTGTGTAGCACATTTGATGTAGTGCTCCTAGTTGACTAGGTAGCCTCAGTTAGGGGAATCACCCCTAGTTTACCTTTAAGATATTCATGAGCATCCTTAGGTAAATCTTTTGTGAATATGTCTACTAGTTGTTCCTTTGTATTCACATATTCCATTCTCATTTCTTTGTCTTGTACCAATTCTCTCAAGTAATGATACTTGATATGAATATGCTTAGTCTTTGTGTGCATTACTGGATTCTTTGATATATTGATAGCACTTGTTTTATCACATAAAATAATAATTGACTCAGTGATTTCCTCTTTCATTCCTTTTAACAATTGCTTGATCCACACTAAATTTGAACAATTCACTGCAACTGCTACATACTTAGCTTATGTTGTAGATTGGGAAATACAGTTCTGTTTCTTGCTTCTCTAGGAGAATAATCTCTTTCCTAGAAAGAATGCTCCACCACTTGTACTTTTCCTGTCATCAACATTTCCACCCCAATCTACATCAGTGTAAACTCTCAGCTCAAATTTTTCATTCTTCTTGTAGTAAAATCCATAATCCTCTTTCTCTTTCATATATCTCAATATTCTCTTCACTACCATCATATGATTTTCCTTAGGATTGGTAGAAAATCTTGCCACAATCCCAACTGCTAGGGCTACATCTAGTCTAATGTGGACAACATATTGTATCTTTCCAATCATAGATCTATAGAGGGTTTGATTCAGTTCAGTAGTATCATTAGTTTTAGATAGTTTATGTCTAGTAGCCATAGGAGTACTTACTGGTCTGGAATCATCCATACCAAAAGTTTTCATTATCTCTTTAACATATTTAGATTGAGTGATAAAGATACCTTTCTCCATTTGATAAACTTGTAATCCAACAAATAGTTTTATCTCACCAAACATAGACATTTCAAACTCATTTTGCATCTCATTTGAATTTTTTTGACATAGGGCATCTTGTCCTCCAAATATGATATCATCAACAAAAATTTTAGCTAACAAAATCCCTTTACCTTCTTCAGTTTTCATATACAGATTGTTGTTGCCATTTTTTCTTGAAAATCCAATATTTATCAAATAATTGTGCAGTCTCTCATACCATGCTCTGGGAGCTTGTTTCAATCCATACAACGCCCTGTTTAACTTGCAAACCATTTTATTTTTTCTTAGGTCAACAAATCCTTTAGGTTGTTCAATGTATACTTCTTCTTCTAATATACCATTCAGAAATGCAGATTTGACATCCATCTGATATACTTTGAAATATTTATATGCAATATATGAAAGTAGAGTCCTCACTCCTTCTAATATTTCTACAGGGGCAAATGTTTCCCCATAGTCTATTCCTTCTTCTTGTGCATAACCCTTGCATACCAATCTTTCCTTGTTTCTTGTGACTTGTCCATGTTCATTTAGCTTGTTTCTGAATACCCATTTTGTTCCAATAATATTCTTATCTTCTGGTCTCGGCACCAGAGTCCAGGTATCATTCTTTTCTATCTGATCAATTTCTTCATTCATAGCTTGTATCCAGTTCATTCTTTTCTACATATTCATCAATTCTCACATTTGCACTTTCCACAACTTTGTTAGTGTTAGGATTCAAACACTTATAAGCTTTTCTCTTAGCAAAATAGCCTAGGAATATGCCTTCATCGCTTTTTGTATCAAATTTTCCATTCCTATTATCTTTCAGTATATAGCATTTACTCCCAAAAATTCTAAAAGACTTCACATTAGGTGCATATCCATGTCATAACTCATAAGGTGTAGCATTTTTACCTTTCTTGATTTGTACTCGGTTTAAGGTATAAAAATTGTACTTACAACTTCTCTCCAGTATTTTTGTGCAATATTTTTCTCAATAATCAGTGTTCTTGCACAATCCATAATTGACATGTTTCTTCTCTCTACTATGCCATTCTGTGGATGTGTTCTCGGTGCAGACATTTGTCTCTTGATTCCTTTATCATTGCAGAATAGATTGAACTCATTTGATATAAACTCAATATTTTTAGAAGTATATGTCTTTCTCTTAAAACTAGACTTTGTCATTTTTCCCAATTGACACTGTTTACACATCACATTATTAGGTTTCTTCAATCTTGACAAACTTCTAACTTTCTTCTTTTTACTAATATTTACTAGATTATCAAAATTTACATGACATAGCCTCTTATGCCATAACCATACATCATCAAATTGTGCAAACAAACATGTTTCTTCATATAGGTATAGGTAGAACAAGTTACCTCTAGTCTAATCTCCACTTCCAATTAGTTCACCAGTGGCATCAAATATTTTAGCCTTTTTGTGATGAAACTCTACTTGGTAACCAGTACTATTCAACTATGCAACACTCAGAAAACTATAGTTAAGACCTTCAACCCAATAAACATTTTCACATGTGATCTTATTATTCAACTTAATTATTCATTTACCTCTCATAGGAAATGGTGCATCATTACCAAACTTAACACTTCTACCTTTGTAATTATCTAGGGTTTCAAATTTAATTTTATCACTAGTCATGTGATATGAGAAACCACTATCAATAATCCATTTATCACCTTTACTCACATAAGAAATAAGTGTAGTTTTCTCATCTTCATCAGAATCATATTTCATAGCAACATAAACTACTTCAATATCACATTTATCAGATTCACTAGTGTCACTATTAGTTTCCTCTTCAGTAATATAACATGATTTCTTACATTTGTCCTTGTAGTCTTTGTACCTTTAGTGATCTCTATTATTTTTCTTATCCTTGTACTTGCTTTCTTTTTCCTCATCCTTGTCACTCCTGTCAGGACATCTTGTTGCAATATGGCCAACTTTGTTACATGAAAAATAGATTATAGGAAGTTTACCTTTTTATTTTCGTCTTTTTAGTCTTCTAGCCATGAGTGCCTCAAGATCATCTAGTTCCTTATCAGAAGTGTCACTATCACTGTCACTGTCACTATCACTTTTCACACATTTTTCTTTCTCTCTCTTAGACTTATGCAAAACTATTTGTGACATGAATCTAGATTCAACATTAGGAACAGTGTAGTTATCATAGCTAGATAGCTCAAAAGCAATAAGCTTACCAACAAGACTTTCTAGAGTTAGAACATTACTAGGGTTACATCTTGATTCTTGAATTGCAAAAATTCTGATAGCATATATAGGAAGAAAAATGCTTAATACCTTATCAATATCAGTCTCATCATCAATGATTGCATTAGCTCCTCTAATAGAATTCATTGTCTCCTTAATTCTACCACAGTACTAAGTAATATTTTCACCTTCTTGCATTTTCATTTCATCAAACTTACCTCTCAAGCTTTCAGCTTTTTCTCTCAGTACATTTGTATCACCACCATAGATAGTTGCAAGAGTATCCCACATTTGATTTGCAATAGTGTACTCTTTGATATCTTCAAATTTAGGATAACTTAAGGTAGATGCAATCTCCAACATTGCTTGATTGTGTTCTTGTTTTTCTTTCATCTCCTTGACAGTCAAAGGTGCAACAGGTATAACATATTCATGTTCCACATAGTACTTTGTCGAATCACTAATACCAGCTAGATGCAATTTCATCAGACTTTTCCATGCAGGGAAGTTCTCTTTGTTCAACTTCGGTACCTCCTTTTTATACATCTTGATCATTAGCTTCAAGTACCTTTAAAATTTTCTCTGTAAGCACCAATAGCTCTGATACCAATTGTTAGAATTATTTAGAACAACAAATAGGGGGGGTGAATTAGTTGTTCTCAGGTCCAAATGTACCAATTAAACTTTCTAGCACTTCAAAAGTCTTAGATCTAATCAGTAATACAACTCAGTCTTTATAACATATAACATGTAGTCCATGTCCAAAAGTAATTAACTTGTAGAATATAACAACATTCACATCAAAACATTCACACAAGTATAACACCAGGATTTATAGTGGAAACCCAACTTGGGAAAAACCACTTTGTAACATGCTACTGACATTTCACTCTTCTAAAGTGAGCTCTCTGAAAAGCCAATCCTGTTAAAGGTTTACAAACACACTGTTAGGTGTGACCCTATTAAAGGATTTAAACACTCCATCAAAAGTGACCTGGTTAAAGGATTTAAGTACATTCCATTAGAATGTCACCTTGATTAAAGGATTTATACAATGACTATTAGGTCAACCTTGATTAAAGGATTTAGACCAATATAATGGTTAGAAAGTAACAATAGTTTCTGATCTAAAAAACATACAACTCACTTTGTAAATATAGATCCACTTCGCACATATATGTTGATTTACTGACTGAGCTTCATGTCCATCTCCATCACTAATCTACTCAGAATTCACTTCAAGCAATCACAACTTTGTTCAACTCCTTCACAATTTCACCTTCAGCCTTCTTCTTAGACTTATCAATCAATAAAATCAACAACTTCAGCTCCTTACTATAACCTCACAATTAGGTTTTCCTTTATACCTCTTCGATTAGGTAGATCCATCTTTCTTCACTTAATCTCGTCTGTAGATCTTAGGTTTAGGTTAGATTCATAGAATCCTTCCATCATTATGTTCTTCATCCTTCTTTCTAGATACATCTTCAAACTTATCATTGAATTCATAATAAAATGATTTACCATGCATTAAATTCTCCATACAATTCATTAATGAAGTCAACATGATTGACATATCCCAAGAATTCAACCATGTCAGTTGGGAATCTCAATTCTTTCTCCAAATGTAAATTATTGACACTCGGTCAATATTGTGTTCTTCTCCTCGGTCATCACTACGTGTCTCGGCCATCTCTACAAACTATCTTCCTCGGCTAACATTCTCTTTGCTCGGTAATTTCCTGTCGCTTAGCATAAACTGATGTTCACTCAACACTAAATTTACTCAGCATAAACTTGCGCTCGGTCAACACTAACATCACTCAGCTTAAACTAAATTTCTACACTTTTTCTCGGTTAAGCCTACTTCTTTAGTCTTTCTTCTTACATCTAGATAAACAATACATTATCTTATCAATGTGCCAACTAATTAAGTACCCATTGAAGTATCAAATAACTCAACCTTTCCTTAGGTTCTCTTGTTATCTCCTTGCCCTAATCCTCTTCATCAATCAATAGATATGGTACTCTCCTAGATAGAAACTATCTTACCAGTTAAGGTTTGACATCAATGACAATACAACAATTGTTTCAATTACAGTTTCCAACATATAAGCCCTTCCTTTGGTTGGGGAATTGTGTTGGAGGAACGTTTTGCCATCATTTATGAAATACTCATAGAATCAGTCAAGGACAATATATATGGTGCTACTATGGTAGAAAGTGTAGCAGATGCAAATGGAAATATAGCAAATAAGGGATTGGTGTATTGGATCCCTAAGGTACTAGAAGATGTGGTGACCTGGGAAACATTTTGCATGTAACTGGTGGATGGGATGACTGGACTGAGTGGTATGGGTGTCGTTGAGGCTACCCAAGATGGTGGTACATGTATGTCTTCCACTATGGTGGATGTGTCAAACCCAGATGGTAATTTAGCACCTTTTTGTATGAGCATGTGAAGGTATTTGTTTGGGTCAGCCTCTATCATGGATTCTAAGATTGCTTTCATCTTCTCATCATGTAAACCATCATTGATTTATTCTTTCATACATTTGGCTTTGATTTTTGCAGGGGTTAGCTCATATAGTTATAAAGTATCATCTAGTGTTTTCTCTTGGCACAAAAACATCTCAGAATTGTTATAG
Source organism: Chamaecyparis obtusa (assembly GCA_027943335.1). Taxonomy (NCBI): domain Eukaryota; kingdom Viridiplantae; phylum Streptophyta; class Pinopsida; order Cupressales; family Cupressaceae; genus Chamaecyparis; species Chamaecyparis obtusa. The sequence goes on along the minus strand of BSBK01006294.1, from coordinate 435,650 downwards.
TTTAGTGTGAAGGTCCTTGGTGAAAATTCAATTTCTTGATGGAGATCATGGTCATGGATTTTATTGTACTCCATTATGTCCTTACTCTTCTTCGATCGCGTGTTCAGCATATGCAAGTCTATGATGAAGGCAGGACAAATAAGGAAAAAATTTTTTATCTTTTTTAGATTTTTTGATATGGGATGATAATGCAAACTAGGATGAATAATCAAATATGATGTCTAAGGTGTAAGTACCTTACCCTGAGAGAGATTCTAGAAACTTTGAAGGTAAACCCTCTAAGAAAAGACCCAAATAATAATGAGGACTATCTTGACACCAAAAGGTAGGATAAAAGTGATAAATTCAGGCAATAGTGTCTGTCTAAGATAAATATTAACCAAAATAACAAGGTGCCTATGTTGAGGCCAGTAGATAAAGATAGTGTTGACAATGTCAAGATAAAATGCAAGACCACTATAGGAATTTCCTAGGAAAATTGACCCTCTAATTTGAAAAATGACTCTAGGAACTGTAATACTTTAACCCTAAGAGATGCACGCCATGTTTTTGAGTTTTTTAATTTTTGGAGACTAATATGATGACTATACAAAAATGCAAGATTCTAAGATATGTCTATCTAAATATGTTGATCACAAGGAACCAAGATGAAATGTTTGCAGGACCAATTGTTTGTAGTATAAATCTTGTAAGACAAATCTTGTAGGATAAATGTTGTAGGAAAAATCTTGGAGGACAAATGTTGTAGGATCAATTATTGTAGGACAAATGTTGTAGGACCAATTGTTGTGGGACAAATCTTTTAAGATGAATTGTTGTAGGATAAATCTTGTAGTTCAAATGTTGTAGGACCAATTGCTTGTAGTATAAATCTTGTAGGACCAATTATTGTAGGATAAATCTTGTAGGCAAATGTTGAAGGACCAATCTAAACAAACTCAAAATTAGTGTGTAGCTGCAAGAATGACTCAAAAAGAAATGATCTGTGTATATTCAACAACTTTTTCAAGCTGCAAGTTTTCACGAAGTCAATCACAATGAAAGAAGTTTAATCTATGGTCAAATTTCGATTCATTTGAAATATTATAGGCCCATTGCTTGGGTGTCTGTCAGCTCACACAGCATAAGTGCCACACAACTAGAGCTAAAAAGGCCCTTGAAGCTGCCTGTACTATTTCCTTTTCTGAGTATTGTTGTCATGTTAGCGAAGATCTCTTTCGCAACACAATATCCCTAGGACATAAATGATGAGAATCTTAGGGGGAGATTCTTTTTCAGCCTTCCCTTGCACTATAATAAGACAAATGTTTGTAGATAAACTAGGTGGCCTTTAATTAACAGGTTCTAGTGAGTTCTATGGATTCTCCCCAATCAATTTGTACACATGTGACTCACTTAAGAGCCTAGTTGACCATGTTGGCTTCTTAGGGATACTTCACCCAATCCAGACTATCATCAACACACCTCGCTCAAGATTAAGGAGATAAGACCAGAGTTTTCTCAGAGTCTTATTTTTATTTGACAAGAAGGATTTTCCATTTTGAGGTCATCCTCTATAATGGGTTAAACGAACCCTCCAGACAGACCTCTCTAAAAAAATGGTTGCTAATCTAACAGATTGTGCAAGCACACCAAGAGCTTCAAAAATTGGGTTAATCATATTAAGCACCAATAGTCAAATGTGAACTAAGCTATCATCCATACAAGCACATGAGTTCAATTTTAAGCCCAAACCAAATGTGTATTGTTTTATCCAATTTTAGATGCACCAAAGTCCAAATGTATTTTGCCTTGTTTGATTTTATTAAACCATTCTCAAATGTTCTTTGCCTAGTTCAAATTTTAACCACCATGTCAATTTTAAGCACCAAAATGAGATATGGAATGTGAAGTTTTAGCATGCATTGTTTGTTTTAAAGCACCAAAATGAAAGATGAATTGATTTTAGATTAATAAGATTAAAACTTGTTTCCAAGCCACATGCTAAAAATAAAAGTTAGTACCAAAATAAAAACCTTATTCTCTGATTTATACCTCCAAAGCATTGATTTTTTATTTCTTGGATAGTATCTTGTTCTATTTTTTCTTTCTTTCTCTTCTTCTCTACTCAATGGGCTCCTGAATCTTGACTTTTTTTTTGTTTTGTACTTTTGATGGTCAAGGGCATTACATCAAGTATGCATTTTCAACAATGAAAATGTATCATTTTACAATAGAGAATGAGATCTTAGATAGAAGAGAAGGAAATCTTATTTTGTAGTTTTGAAACAATGTTTTTCATAAAATGATTATCACCTACACCTACACACAAAAAGCAAAGTTTTCAAATATCTATATATAGATTTTTTTTTCAAAACTATTTCCCATCAAAATTAAAATCACATAGAATAGACCCCTTGTAGATATTCAAGATATTTCCAAAAATGTAAAATTTTCAAAGAAATATGTTGATTTGTGCCCATAATTATTTTTTATGAAATATCATAAAATAATTATAAAAAATTGAAAAAAAATTAGAAAAATATGAAATTTGAACTGTAGCTTTCTTATGTCAAAAGAAACATGAAAATAAAATTTCAAGTCATAATTCTTAATTTTGTGCTCTCGGGACTCATTTTATCATAACTGGCCAGTTTTAATAGATTTACCTTTTTGGACAATATTTACCAACAAAATTTAAATCACAAAGAATAGCCCCCATTAGAATTTCAAGAGATTTTAAAAAATGTAAAATTTTCAAAGAAATAAGCTGATTTGTGCTCAGAATTATTTTCTTTTATGAAAAATCATATAAAAAAATTATTAAAAATCTAAAAAAATTATGAATTTGGACTGTAACCTCTCTATATAAGTGCCAACTTGCAAAAAGAATCTCATAAAAAAAATCCAAGTGGTTTGAAAGGTGATCAAATTTCACGTTGGGTTCACCATTTGTAATTGGGTAATAATAGGATCAATAGAAACATGCGATAACATATAAAATCTCAACAACAAAGAGATTGTTAATGCCATTAGTATTCCTAATATTCAAGAAAGGATGCAAGATAGATAATAAGCATAATCAATAAAATATTATGAAATCAATCCAAAACATGAATATGCAAACCATAAAATCCTTCCTTGGTGTTCTCCTTCTCATGTAATGTGGGCTCTCAGAATTGAGTTCAAAATCATGCTAGCATAAGAATTCAAAGCAATTGTGGTTACCAAAATCAAAGGTTTGGCTCTCTATTTATAAGATTTTAGGGGTTTCAACCAAGAATCCATGATTGAAGGGTTGATTGACTGTGATTGAGGAGTTGAACTTAGAGTGAGTGAGAGTTCAACTAAGTTGATTGCTTAGTTTAATCAGATTGATTGATCTGTCAGCAAATATATGGGAGGTGACTTGAATGGACTGGTGAGTTAATTGATTGCATGGATGGGTCAATTAACTGCATGGATTAGAAGACTGAATTAATGGAAGACTTAACTGATTGCTGATGGAGGAATTAAAAATGTGGATTCAATAGTTAGGAGAGGGAATTGTGGAGTTAAGAGTTGTGATTGAAAAGCTAACTCAAAGTGAGTGTGAGTTAGGATTTAGGGGAATAATTATGATTTAAATAAATAAAATATTATTTTTTGCACATGTGGAGATATTTTATAAATAAATAATTACTTATTTATTTATGAGAGGGATTGTTAGTTGTAATTAAATAAATATAATTTATTTATTCATGAGAGGGGAATAATTAGTTTAATTAAATAAATATCATTTATTTAATCATGAGATAGATCTTAATTTAATTATTACAGAAATGTAATAATTAGGAGGAACATTAATTAAATTTGGTTATTTAATTAATAATTATAAGATAGGGTCTAATTAAATAAGGTTATTTATTTAATTATATTATAGATGAATAGATGATGAATTAATTTTTTAGAACTTCAATAATTAAAGTAATTAATTAAAATCACTTAATTATGGAATCAGGGAGAAATGATGATTTTGATCTTATAATATGGTAGAATGACATGACTAATTATATAATAAAGATTATTTAATAATTTAGGAGGAATGTTAGTAATGTCATTGCATTAGAGCAATAGGCCATTTTTAAGTGTCTATAGTAATTATGTAGATTGGTGATTCAATATAATTGCTTTGGCTTTGTTAATTGAATATGTATAAAGATACTTACAATTTTTTAATTTTTCTTCAAATACCATCGATATGCTTAGTTTTATTAAAATTATCTTATTTAAGAAATTCAAGAAGTTGGTAAACAAGAAAAAGGACTTATTTCCAAGTTTCATTTACCCAAACTAATAAAGGTATATGAAAGTAATAATTATAATGAAATAGTTGCTTCATTTTAGAAAATATTGTTATTGTTTATTTTTAAAAAAATTTAATTTCAATCATCAATGCTTTAGAAAAAGTCAAATGAAAAGGGAGGGTGTTGTTCCTTTTTTGAATTGGTGCATAATGTGGAATGGACGGAGAAGGGTAAAATAGTTGATTATTTACCTCTCAGTAAATCTGATATTTCTAAAGATGTTTTGGTCAAAGCTTTACCACATATGTTTCATTAGTATGCTTGGCTAGTTGTTTCATTTCTCTCTGTCACCCTGTGTTTAGGATTTCTACTTAGACTAAAGAATGTTAAGTAGATAGATTCACAGTTACACCATATTCTTTTGATCCATCAATGTGATATCAGGAAGAGCCCCAGGGGAGCTAACCACTCTGTGGTTGGGTGGAAAAAGCACCTAGGCCACACTCCCATCTTAGGATTTGCAGGTGGACACATAGTCCAGAGACTTAGGAGACAGGGTTACTATTGGACAAGTGTTCAAAGACAGTGTGGCACCATGATGTGTAGACTTTGATGGTTACATATTTGATGTATTAATATGCTTTTATGGGATTTTGATGATCGACAGTTGGTCAACATAATTTTTTAATCAAAGTTGTAACTTCATTCTTGTTGTATATACATTTTGACAATATGGTTGACATATAAAATCGTAAACTTAAATCAACAATTTTTTTTGTGTAATTCGACAATTTGGATGAATTTTGTATCATTCATTCAAATGAAATGGGAAATTTATCTTTTTCTAGTCTTGGAAATGGAATGATTGAAGTCTTGTTTTCAACTTTGTGATATCCTAACTTCTTTGATGACATGGCTTTCTTTTGGGTTTAAGCGCTCCTTACATGTAGTATCAGAGTTGTGTTTAACTCTAGGGTCTAGGTCTTCTATGTTAAAGTTGTGTATTATGCTTGGTGTAGGAATTAGGTTTTCATCATGCAAACTCAGAATAGTAACCAAGCTAGATCTAGCAATGAACAGAATGGTATGCCAAATCAAAGGCTAGATGAGATTTTAGGCCTTTTAGCTGAACAAGGAACATCTTGCAGTAGCAAGGGGATCAGATGAATCTTATTGAGAATTATTTGAGGGGGAGATGGAATGAGGATCAATAGAATGATGAATCACATAGGAAACATGAAGAAGATCAAAGGCTTGAGGCTCAGTGGAAAGAGGAAGATAATAGGAGGATTGAGGAACAACTGAATAGATATGTGGATGTCAGGGAAAATGCAGGGGATCTTAATAATGACCAGATAGCTGAGGAATTGAGAAAGGACCTTAAAAAGGTAGTACCACCTAATTTTTATGGAAAAATATAGGGGATGATGCAGAGGCATGGATCATCTCCATGGAAAATTACTTTCATGTGTGTAACCTCTCTGGACAATCAAGAGATTTACGGGGTGCATTTCATCTGATCGGTGAAGCAAATACATGGTGGAATAATGAGATGGTTGAGAAGAAGTTGCGAATAGGAAAGATATCTTGGGAAGACTTCCCAGTCCTTTTGAGAAAACAATGATTACCATAGCTATTTTATGATAGGAAAGTGTATGATTTTCAAAATTTGATCGAGGGGGTTTTATCAATGACCAAATATTATGAGAGATTTTTCCATTTGGTAAAATATGCTCCATAATATTTATAGGATGACCGTTTAAGGACACATAATTTTGTATTGGGATTACATCCTAAGATTGGATATGAGGTTGAGATGCATGAACCAAAAACTATGAAGTTCACATATGCAAAAGCATTGTTGTAGGAAGAGAAATCGAAAAAGGTACTTGCAATCAGAATCTCACAAAAAAATGATACTTCTCAAGGATTCAAGAGGAAGTATGATAATGATAAACCAAGGAACAATGGACATCATCATGTGAAAAACATGAGAGGTTAAGGCAGGGGTAATACAGGAAAAAATACCAATAACTCTTAGAATCATAATAGGGGCAATAACATAAATGGGAACAATAGAAATGGAAACAAATGGAGGAACATAACTCAAAATAGGCAGGGACCAAAAACTGTATGTTTCAATTTTGGAGGTAACCACTATGCTACTTATTTTCCTTATAATTAAGCTCAAAGAGAGGGTAAAGCCCCACAAGTTCAACATCAGATTCATGTAGCGGTTAATCATTGCCAAGCAGATTTTCAGGCAACTCCCATTTAGATAGCTGGTAAGCTTTATGGACATGATGTTTCTATTTTGATTGATACTGGAGCTAATGAATATTTTATAGATCCTAGGTTTGTTACTCAATTAGCTATTAGTGATGGTTATTTGTCTGAACCATGGATGTTAGACTACAAAAATAGGGCAGAGTGTAGGGTTGAGCAGTGTCTATCTTGCAGCAATTTGGAATTTCTAAATTTTCAAACACAAGTTAACCTTTATGTTGCCCCATTACAATCTTATGATGTTATTTTCGGCATAAATTATCTATTTTAGCACAAGTCCATTGTGAATTGCAAGGATAAATCAATTGTATGTTTAGATAAATCAAGTATGCCTACAGGTATTAGGGGTATTCAGAAGCCTTTGGAGCTAAGGCTAATTTCTGCAATGTAAATGAAGAAAGCTTAGAGGAAGGGGTACATGATATATATAGATTATGAAAAGTACATTAACGCTCCTAGTTTGAATGATTATCCTAGTTTGAAAGAGTTACAAGATGTGTTCCCAGAAGAACTACTTGAATTACCTCCTAAAAGGTAATTTTGTTTTTCTATAGATGTAATGCCTAGAATGAAACCTCAATCCAAGGCTCCATACAAAATGACAACCACTAAAATATATGAGTTGAAAACCTAGATGCAGGAACATTTAGACAAAGGGTTCATATGCCCTTGTGTATCGCTATGGGGAGAACATGTGATCTTCGTAAAGAAGAAAGATGGCACCTTGAGGTTATGTATAGATTATAGAACTGCTCAACAAGGTGACTACAAAGAATAGATACCTGCTTCCCTAAATAGATGAACTATTCAATCAAATGAAGGGAGCAACAATGTTCTCAAAAATTGACTTAAGATCTAGATATCATCAACTCTGGATCAAAGAGGAAGATATAACAAAGACTTCTTTTAGAAAAAGGTATGGACATTATGATTTTGTAGTTTTACCTTTTGGTTTAACTAATACTCTAGCAACATTCATGACCTTAATGAATAGTGTGTTCAGAGATTGCTTGGATAAATTTGTAGATATTTTCATTGATGATATTCTAATTTACTCCAAGAATCTAGAGGAACATGAGGAGCATTTACATATAGTTTTGCAAAACTTTTGGGATAGGAAATTCTATGGAAAAATATCCAAGTTTTCTTTTTATAAAAATTAAATTCATTATTTGGGACATATAATCTCTGCTAAGGGAATTACAGTGGATCCTACAAAGATTAAAGTCATACTTGAATGGCTAGAACCTCAGAATGTGAGTGAAGTTAGAATCTTCATGGGGCTTGCAGGTTATTATAGGAAATTTGTGGAGGGATTCTCCAAGATAGAGGAACCTATTACATCCCTTCAAAGAAAGGGGAAGAGATATGAGTGGATAGAGGTATGTGAGTGAGCTTTCTAGTTGCTAAAATAGTAGCTCACATCTGCTTCCATCTTGGTTATACCAGACCCTAATGGTCATTTCACAGTTATCATTGATGCTTCAGGTGAGGGTTTAGAAGGTGTACTTATGCAGGATGTAAGGTAGTGGCTTACAAGTCACAAAAGATGAAGTGGTACGAGCTTAACTATGCACCTCACGATTTAGAATTGGATTCCATAGTTCATGCACTCGTGATGTGGAGACATTATCTTTTGGGAAATCCATTCGAGTTGAAAATGAATCACATGGGTTTGAGGTACATCTTCACACAACCTAACGTTAATGCCAGATAGACATGATGGTTAGAATTCTTGATTGAGTATGATTTCTGTATTGAATATATCAAAGGGAAAGAAAATAGGGTAGCTGATGCTTTGAGAAGAAGGAGACACATTGTAGCTCTATCTCTACTACCCAAAAATACCTAAAGGAACACGTGTTGCATAACCTTCAGGGTAATGACCATTATCCAACAGATCACCATTTTGATCATTGTTTTTTTAATCGGGATGGTATTTTGAGATACCAATGTAGGATGTATATTCCCAACTAGGAAGGGTTGAGGAAATTGGTTTTTGAGATGTATTACACTTCATTTTTAGGACATCTAGGGGTACATAAGATGCTTGTTGATATTAGGCCATTATATTTTGGGCAAGGGATTAAGAGAGATGTGGTAGCATCTATATCTCAATGTTTAGAATTCTAATAGGTCAAAGCTAAGCATGTTCACCCAGCTTGAATTTTGTATCCTCGTGAGATACCAGAGTATAAGTGACAGGTTATCACTATGGATTTTTCCAAGGTTTTCCCATGACTCAGCACAAACATGATGTAATCCTAGTTGTGGTTGATAGATTAACAAAGGTAGCTCATTTCATACCAGGTAGTTTGAGAGATGGATCCTTGATTTTAGCCAAGAAATTTGTTCAAGAGATATTCAGATTGCACAAAGTTCATAAGACAATAATACCTAATATGGACATGCAGATGACATCAAGGTTTTGGACAACCTTAAATACCTCTTTGGGTACTAGATTGAATGTTAGTACAACTTATCATCCTCAAATAGATGGACAAACTGAGAGGGTTAATCAAGTTCTTGAGGACTTACTTTGTATGTACTACATGGATCAATAGTACAAGTGGGAAGAATACCTTCCTTTGGTTGAATTTTCTTATAATAATTTCCATCATGATTCTTTAGGAATGGCTCCATTTGAGGCACTATATGGATGAATGTATCATACACCTATCATTTGGGATAGAATAGAGGATAGAATCATTATTGGACCTGAAATGTTGAGGGGGATGGAAGAGAAGATGACTCTTATTTGAGGAAGGTTGAAGGAAGTTGTTGATAGACAAAAGAGTTATACAAACAAGAACCATTCCTTCTAATAGTTCAAAGTGGGGGACATAGTTTTCCTTCATGTGAGGCCACATAAGAGTTCTATATCATTTGGAAAAGCTTCTAAGATTGCACCTAAATATATCAGGCCTTTTGATGTTTTGGAGATTATCAATCCCGTTGCATATAGACTTTCTTTGCCACCCGCTCTTTTCCATATTTATAATGTGTTTCATGTATATTTACTGAAACCCTACCCCCCATATGCTTCTCATATCTTAGATTGGTGTTCCTTGCAGGTACAAGATTCAGGAGTGGTAATGGTGGAGTCATCCCACATTGTTGATCAACATACCATCAGGGTGTGCGACAAAGAGATCTTGCAGTATAAGGCTCAATGAGACCAATTCTCTGTCGATAGTGCTACATGGGAGGATGATGATGATACATGAGGGTATATGCACAAAGATGGGGGACCAAAAAAATGCCACTTTTCTTTTTGGTCCCCCATCATGCATAGTGCATACACACTAAAGGGCGCATGCCCTATGGCTTGGGCAATCCAAAACAAAGCGTGTGCACCCTATAGGGTGTATGTGTTTTGAAAAAAGCCTTCTTAAAGCTTGTTGTGGGTTGGAAAGCTCATTTTGCTTTCCTCAAACCCACGTTTGTAGCTAAGAAGGGCTTCCCAAGCATGCACACACTCTTATTTTGGCTTGTGAATCCATTGTTTTTGTTCATCCATCCATCAAATGGCTCCATGGCATCGTCAAGTTTGATCCAGGAGAAGAGGTAAGTGTTTTTACAGCCCATGCCTCTTATTTCTTTTAAAATTTTAGTTTTGTAGCAATTTGTTTTGTTAAAATTTGTTTTTGTTTAAATTTGTGTGTAATGAAGATTTTAAAATCTAGTTTTTTTAATTGGCAAGAAGAAATAATCTCCCTCAACCAAACCCTCCACCAAACCCTCTGTCTCCTCATGAAGAACTGAATGAAGAAATAAATGAAGAAAATGAAGCTCAATTGCCTGCACCAATCAAGAAACCTCCTCCTAGAACACAAGAAAATTTGATGAACCAAATTGAAAGAGGGCAAAAAGAATTAGAATCCTTAATTACTAGGTTAAAAGATTCTAGTGGTACAAATCCCAGAAGGGAAAGACTTGCAAAATCATTGGAAGCAATCTTGACCCACGTAAGCTCGGTTAGTGGGAAAATTAATTTATGGAGGGATAAAAGAGAAGAACAAAAACAATATTATGCCAATAAATTATCTTATGCGGACATAAAAAAAGAAAAAAATCACAAAAGATGACATTTGCAAGCTATTTAAAAAACTAGGGGGCACAGATACTCTTAGAACTACAACAAGGAGGTTCCCAATTCATTGGTGCTTAGATGAAGACATTAAAAACATTTTTTGGGAGAGATGGTGGATGGTCTTTGATTCACCTCCTTGTAACAATCATGAGGTTCCTATATATTTCTTGAGGAAACTCTATTGCGAGTTTGTACTCAAGGAGGTGCCTAATTATTTTGACTATCTAGATTCTCAGGGTAGAGGAGGGGGGTCATCATTTGATCAAGCAGGGGCACATCATGACCCTGATGCACCTAGGGTTCCTATTGGCAAGCCATAGGTGGATCATGTTACTATTCCTTCCATTGTGAAGGAACATGTAGAGGCGGACACACTAGGCACGATTAGTGCTCTGACACAAACTCTCATTTAGTGTGCCACTCCTTTAGTTGAGGGTGACCATGGTCAATCTTCGAAGAGGCATATTTTTTGGTCATGTGGATGCTTGTGCACATTTGGTACTAGCGAGAGAGAGGAAGAGGATCCTGGAATGATGACTGATAGCTTTCTAAATATGACATTTTGCATTGACACACAGGTAAATATTTCCAAGTTCATTAAATTGCTTTGATCATATTTCATTTATAAAAGAATAACTAATTAATTTAGTATATATTGATTATGATGAAAATTCAGGGCAAGAGTGTTAGTGGCAATGATAGTGGCAATGGCAATGATCCCAATGTCCCCTTCTACACATCATCGTCAGTTCCACAAGTATGTATCGAATAAAACATTTTAATTAATATATTTGATTATTATGTAATTATATGAATAATTGTATTATCACTTATTGTGCATGTGCATTAGACATTCATTGGTGGACCATCGACGTTCACAACAGATAGGGAAGGGCATCATGCCACTTTCCTTGAGGTATCTTTATTTGCATGTTAATTTGATTTACTTGATTATATTTAATTAATAAATGAATGAATAACTAAATTACTACACAAATTATGATCAAAATCCAGAGGCACAATGATCACATTCTTTCACCTAGCTTTGTGATGTCACCATTGAGTCAATGGGTATATATGTAATAATGAATTATAATTAACATGTCAGTAGTACATTCTTATATGAATGGTTATCTTATAATTTTCCATGTACATGTGCACTAGTTGAATGTTGGAGCTTCGACTTCGACACCACACACCAAAGGACGTGGTGGAACCTTCATGGAGGTATCATTTACTCATTAGTAGGGTTGTAAAAAATATATGTAATCTTGATAACTGCATAATATTTTTTTTGTTTCATTTTCAGTTATTGACATCAGAGACTCCTCCTTCTATCCGTGATACTTTGGATCATGGAGTAGGTAGCTAGTTCTTAAGCACTGATTGAGGTATGAAAGAGATCACTTAATTTTAATTATTATTTTAATATTTTGTATTAAATTTTATAATGATATTCATGTATGTATTTTAATTATTATTTCGATCATTGTTGTAGGGACTTATTGCTCCAGATCACCAGCATGCGCCTTTGGTGGATGAACATAGTGACTATTTGGTAGCGGTAAGCGAATATTCAATTTTATGTCATTGTATAATTCAATTTTGATGTATATTAGTTATTGATGCTTAAATTTTTTTTTATCATCTCAAGCTACAGAAGAGTCTAGATAGGAGGACGAGTGAGCGCACTCGAAAGACTACAGCATCCACTGCATCTCCATCGATGCAACAATTGAAGATAGCTCAGGACTTGTTTTCTTCCCTTGACTGGAAAGGACTAGATTAGGGATATGGATTGTATGCCTATATGGCATTAGTGGATATATTTTTTGTATATTGTATAAGTGATACGTTGTACATCCGCTTGGCTTTGAGGAAGCCAGTTTAACTGTATTGAATATATTCAATGTATGACACTAGTGGACATATATATTTGGCTTCATGCCCTACGAATATATATTTTTTATGTTTTAGGTATGCAATTCATGTGTTTGGTGTATTGATGTATACTAATTTATGTTTATGTGGATGTCTTATGCTTTATAAATTTTCCATGCCTTATAGTTATGCTTGTATGTTTATTGATGTATGTTTAACTTGCTGACTGTGCTACAAATGCCAGTCACTGTCCTCAATAAAAGTCAATTCCTTGACTTTAATAATAACAAAAGTAATGAAATAAATGTAGAAATGTATAAATATAATACAAGGAAATATTTCTACATCACAACCTATCCAAGATCACGTGGAATCAAACATTTATATTCATTGGTGTGTTCCTTGTTCCACAGGATAGTCACAATATAAAGACATGACCTCGAATAGGTGAGGTAGCATATGGCAAGGTTATCATCTATTTTGATCTATGGATACCCTAATGTTGGCAAGAGTTATTTTATTAATAAGATTACTATGGTGGATGTGGATGTGCAACCTTATGCTTTTACAAACTAACTTCTAATTGTCCCCTAACTGATTGATTGTTAATGACAAACACTAGAATACATATTTACACTCATCCTACTGCTTGCCCCGGAGTCGTCGGTGGCGTTTGGATGACTGTGTGTGCCAAAAAAGGTTGTTAGTAGCATTTATCCGGCTATTAAAATTTGTTGGAACAAATAGTTTGATGCTAAAACTGACAGTTTGAAAGATACGCAATGTTGGCCGTTTGAACTGAGGAACACTGTGAGTTCTGACATCGACTGAGAATGTGTTGCCAAATATAAAAAAATTTGAATCTCTAAAAATTAAGATAGGCTATTGTAGGCTTGTGAAACACGGTCTCGTAGCACCTATTGGATTGATACTACCTCACATGAGCTCTAAGATATGACCCCGCAAAGATCGATGATTTCATGCTTAAGGGACCTTGAGGGACACTTCAGCTCGGAGTCATTGGCAGGGTTCAAATGACTATGTGTGCCAAATGAGGTTTCCCTACCATTTACCTGGCCATTTAGAGTTGTTGGAAAAAATGGTTTGATGCTACAATCAACGGTTGGAAAGATACGCAACGTTGGTCATTTGAACTGAGGAACACTATGAGTTTTGACATCGACTGAGAATGTGTTTCCAAATATAAATGAATTTGAATCTCTAAAAACTAAGACATTCTATTGTAGGCCTCGAAAACATGGTCCCATAGCACCTGATGAATTGATGCTACCTCACACGAGCTTCGAGATATGACCCCACAAAGATCATTGATTTAATGTTGTTGGGACCTTGAGGTACACTTCGACCTAGAGTCATCGACAGGGTTTGAATGACTACGTGTGCCAAACAAGGTTTCCCCTAGGGTTTACCCAACTATTTGAAGCTGTTAGAACAGATGATTCAATGCTACAACTGATGGTTGGAAAGATATGCAACATTGGCTATTTGAACTGAGGAGCACTATGAGTTCTGACATCGACCGAGAATGTGTTTCCAAATATAAAAAAACTTGAATCTCTGAAAAGTGAGATAGGCTATTGTAGGCCTCAGCAAAACCGTCTTGTAGAACCTGACAGATCCATGCTACCTTGCATGAGCTTTGAGATATGACCTCGCAAAGAACATTGATTTCATGCTTTTGGGACCTTGAGGGACACTTTGGCCTAGAGTCATCAACGGGGTTTGAAAGACTATGTGTGTCGAACGAGGTTACCCCTAGCATTTACCCAACCATTCAAAGTTGTTGGAACAAACGGTTCGATGCTATGATGAACGGTTTGAAAGATACACAACGTTGGTCATTTGAACTGAGGAACACTTTGAGGTCTGACATTGACTGAGAATGTGTTGCCAAATTTAAATGAACTTGAATCTCTAAAAACTAAGACAGGATATTATAGGCCTTAGCAACACGGTCATGTAGCACCTGATAGATCAATGCTACCTCACATGAGTTCTGAGATATGACCCCACAAAGATCATTGATTTCATGCTGAAGGGACCTTGAGGGACACTTTGGCCCAGAGTGATCGATGGGGATCGAATGACCGTGTGTGCCGAACAAGGTTGCCACTAGAATTTACCTGGCCATTTGGAGCTTTTGGAATAGATGGTTCCATGTTATGACTGATGGCTGGAAAGATACGCAACGTTGGTTGTTTGAACTAAGGAACACTTTGAGTTTTGACATTGACCAAGAATGTGTTGCCGATTTTAAACGAACTTGAATCTCTAAAAATTGAGATAGGCTATTAGAGGCCTCGGCAATGTTAGGAATAAGGTGTCTCAACCTTGTATATTTCCTTACATATGTTATTTTCTAAATGTCAGCACTTTGGACAATGTGTAAGGTGATCATGACTGAAACGATTATGATGGATTCCTATGATGGTCATTAATATTTGTAAGAGCTAATTGTGAAAGATTCGATGATGGGTGAAGACATGCAAGACATGTGGCAACTAATAAAGCTGAGTACTATACACTCTTCTACAACCGTGGGGTTCAGGGAATGGTAAAACCCTAATATGACTGTTCTTTGGAAGTTACCCTAAAAAGGGAAGTGCATGATATAAGCATTTTTTAGGGTTGCAAATTCTGATGAGAAGTGAGTGTATTGTTGGAATGTTTTATGCTGCCAGATTTGTCTTTAAGTGTTTATGATCTCTTGAAAGAACTTGCATTGCAAGTGTATTGTAAACTATAACAGTTTTGATTAATACATTATGCAGGTTTTGGAGTGCTGGGGTTTTTACCGAAAGGTTTTCCCCAGGGTATATCATTGTGTCATTCTCTTTTTCATGTATTCATGTTATTGCAGAAACATCTAAGTTAATTGTATTAACATTTTGTAATTGATAAGGGTTAAATCTAAATTTGCACGGTCCTCTCCTTCAGAGTTTAGCGTAGGGAACTATTTTCCGCTCACTTAGTTTCCTTTCAGTTGGTATCAGAGCCTGGCTAGTTTTGGTTCTATTTGTTAGGGTACAGATTTTTTGAGCTAATCTTCAGTCTAGTGGGAGTATTAGTGCAGAGTATTCATAACCTTATTGCAGGAAGAGATGGAAAGTTCTTCATACAGTAGAATGGAGGTGGAAAAGTTCAATGGCACAAAATTTGAGTTGTGGAAACTCAAGATGCAAGACATGCTAGTAGACTGTGATGTATGGGAGGCAATTGAAAATGATATCAAACCAGTAAGCATTTCTAAAGTAGATTGGGATCTCAAGGATTAGAAAGCTAAGGGTCTCATTAGACTATGTCTAGCAGATTCTGTTCTCCTGAATTTTCTCAATGAGAAGATCGTAAAAAAATTGTGGACACGTCTTGGGTCTGTGTATCAGGCCAAGTCCTTGGTGAACAGATTGTTCCTAAGAAAGAAGTTGTATTCTCTAAGAATGGAGGAAGGAGGATCTATTGTAGATCACCTAAACACATTTAACATGTTGGTTGCATAGTTGACATCAACCAGTGTCAAGTTGGAGGAGGAGGATCGATGTATGAACCTGCTATGTTCCTTGCCAGACACATGGGATCATCTTGTGATGGCCCTTGGGAGTACTAATGTCACTTTCAAAATGGATGATGTGGTGTCTTAATTGTTATCTGAGGAGATGCAAAGAAAGACCTCTGATTCCACCAAGGAAGCCCTTGCTGTTCGCGGTAGATCCAAAGATAGAGGAAAGAAAAATGGCAAGAAGTCTAAAAAGGGTAGATCCAAATCCTGTGGGAAATCTAAGACTCTTGGTAAGTCCAAGGCAACATGTTGGAACTATGGTAAGCCTGGGAACTTCCGTAAGGATTGCAAAG
Organism: Chamaecyparis obtusa; assembly: GCA_027943335.1. Lineage (NCBI taxonomy): Eukaryota > Viridiplantae > Streptophyta > Pinopsida > Cupressales > Cupressaceae > Chamaecyparis > Chamaecyparis obtusa. The sequence continues at coordinate 419,255 of BSBK01006294.1, read as the reverse complement.
AGCCAAAGAAGAAGAAGAAAAGCCCAGATTCAGATTCTAACAAATCTCAAGAAGATGGCGATGCTTTTGTCGTAGCTTTGGCCACCTATGCATCTGATGATGTGTGGCTGATTGACTTGGGTGCTTCTTTTAACATGACCTCTCATCAAAGTTGGTTCTCAAAGTACAAGGAGTGAGATGGTGGAAAGGTGTACCTAGGTGATGATTCTCACCTCTAGATAGTTGGACAAGGAAGAATCACTATCAGATTCCCTGATGGATGAGTAAAGGGGATCAATGGGGTAATGCACATCCCGAGTTTGGCACGAAACCTATTATCTGTAAGTATGTTGAATGATGCAGGTGTGCAAGTTTTTTTTTCAAAAGATGGATATAAGATGATTAGAGGATCTATGGTTCTTGCAAAAGGTACTAGGAGAGGTACCCTGTTTTAGCTTGATGCTTGTACTTCACAATGTAATAGTTCTTCTGTCTCAAGGAAGAGAGAAGTAGTCTCTTCATCTCCACCATCTGAACCAGTAGTGAAGAAGTATGTGGTAATGGGTTCTTATGGTAGTGCAGCAAGTGTACCTAAGGGTGCTAACACTTTGGAAGGAAAACTTCCTATAGAAAAGATAATGTTGTGGCATAAGAGATTTGGCCACATTGGTGAGAAGGGTCTCAGAACCCTGAAAAATAAAAACCTTATTGAGGGGTTAAATGAATGTAATTCAAGTTGGACTTTTATGAACACTGTGTTTATGGTAAGCAAAATCATGTTTAGTTTTACTCCAGTTCTCACAAGTCTTCTAGTATTTTGGATCTTATCCTTTCGGATGTGTTTGGTCCTATTAAAGTTCCTTCACTCTCCAAATATGTATATTTTGTATCTTTTATAGATGATTATAGTAGAAGAACATGGATTTATTTCCTTAAAAGAAAGACACAAGTTTTTAGTTAGTTCAAGGAATTTAAAGCTCTCATAGAGAATTAGACTGGTAAAAGAATTAAGTGTGTGAGAATTGACAATGGTGGTGAGTTTTATTCGGCAGAGTTTGAATAGTTCTGTAATGAACGAGGGATCAAGAGGCATAAGAAAACTCCTTATACTCCACAGCAAAATGGAGTTGTAGAAAGAATGAACAGGACACTGATGGAGAAGGCTAGGAGTATTCTTAGTGGAGCTAGCCTCAAACAAAGGTTTTGGGCTGAAGCTGTAGCCACTGCTTGCTATCTGGTTAATAGATCTCCTACATCAACTCTTGTTGGTAAGACACCCTTGGAGGTGTGGTCTAGTAAGAAGCCTTTAGTTAGACATCTTCATGTTTTTGGTTGTGAAGCTTATGCACATGTTCCTAAGGAGAGAAGATCTAAGTTGGAAAACAAGGTTGTAAAATGTATCTTCATTAGCTACAGTGTTGGTGTGAAAGGATACAAGCTTTGGGATCCCTTGATTGGTAAGGTGTTAGATAGTAGAAATGTTATTTTTAGAGAGATAACACCTTCTCCTATTGTGCTATAGCTAGATGAAAAATAAATGAAAGAATATGTTGTTCAGTTGCCTCCTACCCCTAAGAAAACTGAACAGAGAGACCGTGATGGATCTAATGACGAGGAGAGCTCTAGCAGCTATGAAAATTTAGAAGAAGAGGTAGAACAACCTTAGCCTTAGCCCTTGAGGAGATCCACAAGAGAAAGAAAGCAGCCAAAGAGGTTTGGATTTTCTATGTTAGATTCCAGTTGTGCTTATGCCCTGATTACAAATTTTGATGAGCCTAGATCTATGAAAGAGGTTGTGGGTATGGAAGATTCAGTTTCCTAGATTGAGGCCATGGATGATGAGATGGATTCATTGGAGAAGAAAAAAGCATGGGATCTAGTACCTTTTCCTAAAGGATGGAAACTTGTTGGAAGAAAATGGGTGTTTCAGAAGAAATTCTGTGCAGATGGTAGTGTTGAGAGGTACAAGGCCAGACTGGTTGCAAAGGGGTACTCACAGGTGGAGGGAATTGATTATGGTGAAATATTCTCACCTGTTACAAAGCTTACATCCATTAGATTTATGTTATCTCTAGTAGCATCATATGATTTAGAGGTAGAACAGATGGATGTGAAGACAACTTTCCTTCATGGTGATTTGGAGGAAGAGATCTATATGTCACAGCCTGAGCACTATATTTAGAAAGGTAAATTCTTTGGTCTGTAGATTAAAGAAGTCGCTATATGGATTGAAATAATCTCCTAGGATGTGGTACCTTAAATTTGATGCCTTTGTGTTGTCGATTGGTTTTTTGAGATCAAAATCAGATCATTGTGTTTATTTCAAAGTTGACAATGATCGCCTTCTTATTATTGCATTATATGTTGATGATATGTTGTTGATTGGGAAGGGTATGGGTATGATCTCTGATTTGAAGTCTCAGTTGTCAGCACAGTTTGAGATGAAAGATCTAGGAGCAGTCGGGTATATTTTGGGTATGGAAATCACCAGAGATAGATCTAACAGAAAACTTTGGTTGAGTCAAAGTAAGTATGTGAAGTCTATGTTGGACAGGTTCAGCATGGCAGATTGCAAACCATTGTGTGTTCCTATTTCTATGGGAACAAAGTTATCTGTGGATGATTGTCCAAAATCTCCTAGTGAGGTGGAGGACATGTGCCAAGTACCTTATGCAAGTATAGATGGTAGCCTTATGTATGTTATGGTTTGTACTAGACCAAACATTGCCCATGCAATGGGAGTCCTAAGTCATTTTATGGCTAAATCTGGATGGGTACATTGGGATGCAGTTAAGAGAGTGTTCAGATATTTGAAAGGTACATCAAATTATTCCATATGCTATCATGGAAACTCTTTTGGAGCTCCGCATTCAGTTTGTATTCATGGGTTTGTGGATTTAGATTGGGTAGGTGACATTGACAATAGGAGATCCACCAGTGCCTATGTGTTCACTAAGTTTTTGTGGTGCCATCAGTTGGATGAGTAAGCGACAACCTATGATCACTTTGTCTATGATAAAAGCAGAGTACATGGTAGCTACTCATGCTTGTAAGGAATCCTTTTAGCTTAGGAGACTATGTTCAGATGTTGGTGTTGATGTAGGATAGATTACAATTTGTTGTGACAGTCAGAGTGCTATTTGCCTTGTAAAGAATCCAACTTTCCATGCCAGAATGAAGCACATTGATGTGCAGTTTCACTTTGTGAGAGATATGGTAGATGATGGAAAGGTAAGTTTGGAGAAGGCAGATATAGTAAAGAATGTTACGGATGCATTGACAAAACCTATGGGCACAGAGAAGTTTAGATGGTGTTCTAAGTCTATGGGCCTCTCGGCCTATAGCAATTAAATCCTGTTATTTCCTTTAGATCTTACAAGGTGTTCGACAAGTGGGAGAATGTTAGGAATAAGGTGTCTCAACCTTGTATATTTCCTTACATTTTTTATTTGCTAAATGTCGACACTTTGGACAATGTGTAAGGTGATCATGACTGAAACAGTTATGATGGATTCCTATGACGGTCATTAATATTTGTAAGAGCTAATTGTGAAAGATTTGATGATGGGTGAAGACATGCAAGACATGTGGAAACTGATAAAGTTGAGTACTATACACTCTTCTACAACCGTAGGGTCTGGGGAATGGTAAAACCCTAATACGGTTGTTCTTTGGAAGTTGCCCTAAAAAGGGAAGTGCATGATATAAGCATTTTTTAGGGTTTCAAATTTTGATGAGAAGCGAGTGCATTGTTGGAACATTTTTTAGGGTTTCAAATTTTGATGAGAAACGAGTGCATTGTTGGAACATTTTATGCTGCCAAATTTATCTTTAAGTGTTTATGATCTCCTGAAAGAACTTGCATTGCAAGTGTATTGTAAACTATAATAATTTTGATTAATACATTGTGCAAGTTTTGGAGTGCTAGGGTTTTTACTGAAAGGTTTTCCCCAGGGTATATCATTATGTCATTCTCTTTTTCATGTATTCATGTTATTGTAACAACATTTAAGTTAATTGTATTAACATTCTGTAATTGATAAGGGTTAAATCTGAATTTGCACGGTCCTCTCCTTCGGAGTTTAGTGTAGGGAATTAGTTTTTACTCACTTAGTTTCCTTTTAGGCAACATGGTCCTATAGCACCTAACGGATCTATGTTACCTCACATGAGCTCTAAGATATGACCTTGCAAAGATCGTTGATTTCATGTTGAAGGGACCTTGAGGGACACTTCGACCCAGAGTCATCGGCAGGGATCGAATGACCGTGTGTGCCAAATGAAGTTGCCACTAGTGTTTACTTGGTCATTTGGAGCTGTTGGAACAGACGGTTCCATGCTACGATCGACGGTAGGAAAGATACGCAACGTTGGCTGTTTGAACTCAGGAACACTTTGAGTTCTGACATCGATTGAGAATGTGTTGCCAATTTTAAATGAACTTGAATCTCTGCAAACTAAGATAGGATATTGTAGGCCTTGATAACATGGTCTCATAGCACCTAATAGATCGATGCTACCTGGCACAAGCTCTGAGATATGACCCCACAAAGATCACCAATTTCATGCTGAAGGGATCTTGAGGGACACTTCAGCACGGAGTCATCGGCGACGTTCGAACGACTATGTGTGTCAAATGAGGTTGCCCCTAGCATTTATTTGGCTATTTAGAGCTATTAGAATAGATGATTTGATGCTATGACCGATGGTTTGAAAGATACACAATGTTGGTTGTTTGAACTGAGGAACACTTTGAGTTCTGACATCAATCGAGAATGTGTTGCCGATTTTAAATGAAGTTGAATCTCTAAAAACTAAGATAGGATTTTGTAGGCCCTGGCAACATAGTCTCGTAGCACCTAACAAATTGATGCTACCTCACATGAGCTCTGAGATATGACCCCGCAAGGATCACTGATTTCATGTTTAAGCAACCTTGAGGGACACTTCAGCTCGGAGTCGTCGGTGGGGATCGAACGACTGTGCATGGTGAAAGAGGTTGTCACTAGCATTTACCTATCCATTTGGAGATATTAGAATAGATGGTTCATTGCTATGACCAACGGTTAGAAGGATACGCAACATTGGTCATTTGAACTGAGGAACACTTTAAGTTCTGACATCGACCGAGAATGTGTTACCAATTTTAAACGAAGTTGAATCTCTAAAAATTGAGATAGGCTTTTGTAGGCCCTGGAAACATGATACCATAGTAACTAATAGATTAATGCTACCTCACATGAGCTCCAAGATATGACCCCACAAAGATCACTGATTTCATGCTAAAGGGACCTTGAGGGACACTTCAGCCTGCAGTCGTCAGCGGGGATCGAACGACTATGTGTGGTGAACGAGGTTGCCACTAGCATTTACCCAGCCATTCAGAGCTATTGGAATAGATGGTTTGATGCTATGATTGATGGTTGGAAAGATACGCAACGTTGGCCATTTGAACTAAATAACACTTTAAGTTCTGACATCGACCGAGAATGTGTTGCCATATTTAAATGAAATTGAATCTCTAAAAATTGAGATAGGCTATTTTAGGCCCCCAAAACATGGCCCTGTAGTAATTGATGGATCGATGTTACTTTGCATGAGCCTCGAGATATGACCTCGCAAAGATTGTTGATTTCATGCTTAAGTGACCTTGAGGGACACTTTGGCCTAGAGTCATCGGCGGGGATCGAATGACTGTATGTGGTGAATGAGGTCACCACTAGTGTTTACCCAGCCATTCAGAGCTTTTGGAACAGACGGTTTGATGCTACAACCGACGGTTGGAAAGATATGCAATGTTGGCCGTTTGAACTGAGTAACACTTTGATTTTTGTCATCGACTGAGAATGTGTTGCCAAATATAAACAAACTTGAATCTCTGAAAACTAAGACATGCTTTTGTAGGCCCTGAAAACATGGTCTTGTAGCACCTAATAGATCAATTCTACCTTGCATGAGCTTTGAGATATGACCCTACAAAGATCGCTAATTTCTTGCTTAAGGGACCTTGAGGGACACTTCGGTCTAGAGTTGTCGGCGGGGATTGAACAACTGTGTGACGAACGAGGTTGCCACTAGCATTTACCCAACCATTCAAAGCTATTGGAATAGATAGTTTGATGCTACAACTGATGGTTTGAATGATACACAATGTTGGCCATTTGAACTGAGGAACACTTTGAGTTTTGACATTGACCGAGAATGTGTTGCCAATTTTAAACGAAGTTGAATCTTTGAAAACTAAGATAGGATTTTGTAGGCACTAGCAACATGGTCCCATAGAACCTGACAAATTGATGCTACCTTGCACAAACTCCAAGATATGACCCCACAAAGATCACTAATTTCATGCTTAAGGGACCTTGAGGGACACTTCAGCACGGAGTTGTCAGCGGGGATCGAATGACTGTGCTTGGCGAATGAGGTTTGCACTAGTGTTTACCTGGCCATTCAAAGTTGTTAAAATAGATGGTTCGATGCTACAACAGATGGTTGGAAGGATATGAAATGTTGGTCATTTGAATTGAGGAACACTTCGAGTTCTGACATGGACCGAGAATGTGTTGCCAAATTTAAATGAACTTGAATATCTGAAAATCAAGACAGGCTTTTGTAGGCCCTGGCAACATGGTCTTGTAGCACCTAATAGATCGATGCTAGCTCACATGATCTCTAAGACATGACCCCACAAAGATCACTAATTTCATGCTGAAGGGACCTTGAGGGACACTTTGGCCTGGACTCATCAGCAGTGATCGAACAACTGTGTGTGGTGAACGAGATTGCCACTAGTGTTTACTTGACCATTCAGAGCTATTGGAATAGATGGATCGATGCTAGAAATGACAATTGCAAGGATACACAACATTGGTCATTTGAACTGAGGAACACTGTGACTTCTGACATTGACCGAGAATGTGTTGCCAAATTTAAATGAAGTTGAATCTCTCAAAACTGAGATAGGATTTTGAAGGCCCAGGAAACACAGTCCTGTAACAACTAAAAGATTGATGCTAGCTCACATGAGCTCTAAGATATGACCCCACAAAGATCACTAATTTCATGCTTAAGGGACCTTGAGGGACACTTCAGCCCAAAGTCGTCAGCGGCGATCGAACGACTGTGCATAGTGAATGAGGTTGCCACTAACTTTTACCTGGCCATTTGGAGTTGTTGGAACAGATGGATCAATGCTACGAATGATGGTTGGAAGGATACACAATGTTGGCCATTTGAACTGAGGAACACTATGACTTTTGACATCAACCAAGAATGTGTTGCCGAATTTAAATGAAGTTGAATCTCTCAAAATTGAGATAGGCTTTTGAAGACCCAGGCAACACGGTCCCATAGCAACTGATGAATCAATGCTACCTTGCATGAGCTTTGAGATATGACCCCACAAAGATTACTAATTTCATGCTTAAGCGACCTTGAGGGACACTTCAGCCCGGAGTCGGCGACAGTGATCAAACGACTGTGTGTGGTGAACAAGGTTGCCATTAGCATTTACCTGGCCATTTGGAGATGTTGGAATAGATGAAGCAATGTTATGAATGATGGTTGGAAGGATACACAACATTGGCCATTTGAACTAAGGAACATTGTGACTTCTGACATCAACCGAGAATGTGTTGCCGACTTTAAATGAAGTTAAATCTCTCAAAACTGAGACGGGCTTTTGAAGGCCTAGGCAACACGGTCCTGTAGCAATGATAGATCGATGCTACCTCGCATGAGCTTTGAGATATGACCCCGCAAATATCTCTAATTTCATGCTTAAGCGACCTTGAGGGACACTTAGGTATGGATTTGTCAGTGGTGATTGGATGATTGTGTGTGGCAAACAAGGTTGCCACTAGTGTTTACCCAGCCATTCAGAGCTGTTGGAACAAATGGTTTGATGCTACGACCGACAGTTGGAAGGATATGCAACGTTGGTCATTTGAACTGAGGAACACTATGAGTTTTGACATTTACCGATAATGTGTTGCCAATTTTAAACAAAGATGAATCTCTAAAAATTGAGATAGACTTTTGTAGGCCTCGGCAACACGGTCCCATAGCAATTGAGTAAGGTCCTAGATAGGGACATTACAGATCCACACATTGTTCAGTAGATACCTCAAAGAACCCACATACACAGGAGTAGGTTTAAAATAAGACTAAGATTGTTTATCGGTTCAAAAATATTACTGTGTTGTAGTTTTGATTAACATCTAATGATTGGATGTGAAATTCAAAAATTTGATTATATTACCACTGGTTCTATTTCAAATTTTGGAAAAAATGGATATTTGACATATGTTCATAAATAGTCAACATGATTTTAAAATAACACATCAGTTTATTTTTATACATTGAGAATATCATCAATAGGAATTGAACTGAAATTGACATAGGTCATGAGAAATAAATTTCCTAGCTATTTGTTGTCTTCTGCATTTTGAGTTTCTTATTACAATCAAGAGAATAATATTACTCTCCAAATGGTTTTGGATAGTAACATTTGTACTTCCTCTTCACAAATATTTCTTCCCCCATCTTGCTGCCTATTGATACCAACAAAGTGAATCTAGGCATTTCTGCCATGTAATGGGAGAAAATGGTTTCCTAGTTGATATTGCTCACTAACACTTTACAACAAAAAATGTTTACAAAAATTGGCATGTACTTGCATGAGGACATTATATATTACAGAAATCCCACATAGAAGTAGCTGGCAAGCCGCTCAAAAAGTAGTAACTGATAGCAAGTGGGATAATGCAAATGCTTTAATAAACCACTATCTTCTTTACTCAAACAACATCTAGTTCATTTGCTCGACTGGGGCATGTTTGGGAACAGATAGTCTCCATTTAAAGTCAAGTCTCTGGAAGCAATTATATTTTTTAGTGGAGGAGATACACCCATTGGATCTGCAATAACTTTATGCTCACTAGAATTTCCATTTCTCTTCAATTGGGATACTCTTTCCAAAATTGCATCTACCCTTTTACCAATTTGGGAAATCAATGGGTCTATTTGTGGACCTCCAAGGAGTTGGTCACCTAAATGAGAACCTTGAGATGAATCAGGAACTTCTCTATGAAAGAGATCAGTACCTTGAGAAGCTCTCCACTTGTCAGCTAAATTAAAACCTTGGACCATAGATGGATGCCCTTTGTTGTAAAATGAGGAGTGAGACTGCCTTGCCAAAGGTGGCAATGAACTTACATTTGAGGAATAATGCCCAACATGAGTAACCTGGTTTCCCAAGTCCCGTAAATGTAAGGCCATTGATGAATAGGCATTTCTAATAGAAATATTTGTGGTGCTAGAAAGAAGTGCATGACCAAATTCTTTGCCTACTAATGAACCAATTTGAGGCTTCATTTCACATTGCTCTGTGGATAATTCCACAACACTTGTTACTTCTCTATCTAAATTTTTTGTGTTAGTGTACATGTGCACTAAAGAGCTTCTATCACTACTTGAGCTACTAGTAGATGGTGAGTACTCATCATCATCATCTAACATAGGCTCACATGCATATCTTACTTCTTTCCTTTGCCGCTTTCCCCTTCCTAGCTCTTCCTCCTTATTTGTAACTTCTATCATGGGTCCAAGAAGCTCTTACCACTCTTTTCCATTAAGTGTGGGCTTTGTCTCTTCATCCTAAGTAATTGGCATACCTTGGCTGGCACCAAGATAACCATTTTCTTCTGAAATGTCCTTTTCTCTCACATTAATCTCTCTATTAAGAAGATTTTCTATATCTTCCTCTTTATATTGAATAGATGTAGCTGCAATCCCATGTTCATCAAGAATATTCCTTGCACTGTTGAGTAATATATCATGCAATTCCTTAATAGTTTCATTCTTAACAGAATTCATAACTAGATTTTCCATAGCCAATTTTCTTCTTGATCGTTGCAATATTTTCTCCTCAACTGAACATTTTGTAATCAGTTGATATACAATCATAGTTTTCTCTTGGCTAATCCATTGGGCTCGTGATTGAGCCTGTAGGTCCACAAAAGGGTTTAAATCTGGATCTGGTGGAAGAGTAGTATTAGCAAGAAGTCATTCACTAACATCTCATCTTTATAACAACTAAATTTGGATTCACTAGAATCATTAGTTCTCAAAAAAAAAATAGTAAAACATACCATATATATTGACTGTGTCGGCACTCAGTTGCATCATATAATAAGTTAAAATTAGATAATCATAAAACACTTTGTAAAGTATAGCCTACATATCATATATAGCCACATCAAATGAGTTCAAATTGATATTTAGAATCTTGGACTACATCAAGAAAGAATATTTTTTTTCAAAGTCTTTGTAATTTCTCTATGGCTGGTAGCCAATTGATTATTCACTTATTTTTTGCTTCCTCAATTGGTCAATAGTTGTATGGATACATGGCATCACACTGTCATCATCTAATCATAGAAAGGTACAGAAGCTCGAGAAAGGTGTAACGAATTAATATGCAAATATTTTTGTCTATAACAGTATTTTCTGCATTTATTATGATATTGATCTGATTTTATGCACCTTTGCTATTTGATCCATACTTCCCTTTCATTTCACTTGCTTTTCTCATTTTGCACATCATAGACTAGGATTTGACAACAGGTATGACCTTGGTACTACCGGCATTAATGATAAATTTTACCTTTTAGCTATTAATTTTTTGTCATTTTTCCTGTATGATGCTTTTGTATACAAATTGTGGATATTCTCTAGGAAACTTTTTATTTTTTCCTGTAGGATGCCTTTGTATACAAATTTTGGAGAATCTTTGTTAAAGAGTAGGTAAGGATGGCTAAGCTGAGTGCAATGGAGAGGGAGAGGACTAAATTGAGAGAGTGGAGGTGGAGAGTGATAACAACGAAAATATTTCAGGGCTTGTGAAAATATGGAAATTATAATCTTCCTCCGAGAGCATATATTAATGAAGTTCTTTGTGCCTTAGCAGAGGAAGCTTGTTGGATTTTTGAAGCTGACGGTACTACATATAGAAATGTGGTATGTATGTCATGCATTAATTTGAATCATATTTTAAATCACTATTTTCGGCATGTCACGGTTTGGGGTTCCTAAGTCACTGTTTTGATTGGAATCCAATCAAGATGAGCATCATCCCATGAAATTAAAGGCCATGAAATTAAAGGCCTAGCTTTCATGGAATGAGCATATCTAACATGTAAAATACAAATATAATGCTTTGGTGTGCAGACAAGTGAAAGAAGAAGTGATCACAGTCAACAAATGGTGGAAAATACATTGAATTTCATGGCAAGGGTATAGAACCAGAAGATTGGTCTTAAGGATAGGGATATTTGATGATTTGGATCATCTTATATTTTTCATTTAAAATTTAATCAATAACCGTTTGAACCTAGAAGTGTTGGAGGGCACCAATTTGAGAAACCCTTGGTTTAAGGGTTTGAAGAGACCAAATTTGAGGTTTTTTGGGGTTATAGGAGGTATGAGTATAATTCCTTTTTTATTTAGAGCTTTTATGACATAATAAGACACTTTCTATAGTTTTAAGTCTTGGGGTTAATTATTTCATATATTTCCTTTGTTAAATCACTCACTTTTCATACATTTTTGGAGCCATAGGGGTGAGCAGTAGTACACACTCCAAAAAAACCATATATTTCCTTTGGATATGACAATGTACTAAGAAAAGGGTACTCAAAAATGTAATTTTTTTTATTAGTCCTTTGGAAAGTTTCAGAGATAAGTGGCATTTTCCTTCATTGCAGGGCTATTAGACAGGGCAATTCATTGATCCATCCCCTTTATGTATTTTTTGTCACTTGGGGATGGATCCAAACCTTGTAACTTAGTATTATAACATTAGAAATGTAGGAAAGAAGAAGATTTTTCAAGTTGAGAGTGATTGAAAGAGTTTGATAAGTTTGAAGGGTGCATAAGGGTCATGAAATTGGTGCAAGGGTACAATAGTAGATGTTCTAGCCTTTGGAGGGGGGTATTTTATGCATGAATCCATCATAGGATGGTCAAATTATGGCGAATCAACTTTGGTTCAATTTCTATGGTGCTAGGAGACAAGACATTGGGTGAGCCCTAGTTTCTAGGGGGTTTTGGGACAAATTTGGGGCTTTTACATCTAGAAGTGTCAAATATTCAAATTGATGGTAGAATCCTCTAATTAGAGTCATTTTAAGACACTATTGAAAGTGGAAAGGTCTGGGAGTGAGTCCTTAATAGGGCTTCTTTGTTATTTGAGCCTATTAGGCCTAGTTGGGAAACATGAATCAACAATTTTAAGGTGTGATGCTCCAAAACACGTAGTCTTTGTTTTGAAATATGTTATGCAACTTGAAAAAGGGTATTCAAATAATTTGATCACCATTTGAAGAGGTGATCAAGAATTTGGTTGATGGAACCAATTGGAAAACTTAAACAAGCATCAACCAAGAACTTGTTTGATATGGTGGATATGGAGTTGTTGAAGGAAACCTAAGGTGTGGAGTCTTAAAGAAGATGGTATGAAAGGAGAGAATGAAGTAAAGGATTCTCCAAAGTTGAGAAAAGAAAAGAAAGTGATGTTCAAGCCCACAAAGGATTCAGTAGTCAAAGCAATGAAATCTGAGAATAAGAAGAAGAAGAGGAAGAGAAGTGTAGGAAGTTACAAAAGGTTTATATACAAGGTGTTGAAACAAGTGCATCCCTCCAAGGGAATATCCAGTGTTTCCTTGAATTGAGTTGGTTCTTTAAGGCTCTTCCATGGCCTTCCAAGTATTATGTGCATGCAAGTCATTGGCATAACAACATAAAGTTTTTTTTATTAATAATGAGAAATATTTTTACAACTCAGCTCAATAGGAGCATCGAAGGAAAGAGTTGAGCAGAGAAAACCTTCTGGTATTGCCCCAAAAAATAGAAGAGAAAGGTTGTCATTAAATCTTACAAACTTCCCATTATACAAACGGGGTAATGCATGAGCAATTTATAGTCCACCTAATTTACAGTGCTATATAAATTTGACATGTTACGATATTTTGTATCTCCATTTAGTCCAATGAACCAATTGGGTCTGCCCTACCCTTGATTGTCTCAAGTATTGCCTCATGGTCTGACTGACGAACCTTCCAAAGAGTTTTATTATGTGGTCTTCCCCCATATCTAATCAAGTGGACATTTGATGCAATGACGAGGTTTGAATAATGAAGAATCTTTCTGTGTGTCTCCCAATCCTTGAACAACCACAACCTAGGGTTCTTCATAGCATACCGTCTAAGCCATGTACTAGTTACAACCACTTCTCCTATAGGGTATTCTAATTCTTCACCATCGATAACCGAGTGATCCAATTTCTTTTTTGCCTCAACACAATGATACAAATAATAATCTTTCCCTTCTTCATTGTCTTCAGGTGCAGTAATAGTAAAAACATGGCCTGTAATGATATAAACATAATGAGGACATTAGTTTACTGAATATTTATAATAAAGTACTAAATTTGAGATTATTTGTATGTGAAAAATTTTACCTAGTTGTACTAGATCAGATAAGCAATCAAAGTCAATGGATGATTCCATTTCTATTGGTTGTAGTGATTCATGGGGATGATAGGAGGCAAGTGGACTCAAAATATGTGTATACCATTCATCAACCCATTCCTTTGACTCACACCCATCCCAATCTTTATCTACACATGATGAACAAAAGCATGCCATATGTCATGTGTGGATACTCCATGAACCTGCATTACAACTTCTAGAAGAGTGTAGCTCACTCAATCCTGTCAATGTACAACAATCCTCATATGGTGCAATGTTAGTTTCATCCATCAACCAAAAAAATCTATGAACCATAGACTCACCTTCATTACCCGGCCCCATTGTAGCATTACACCACTGGACAATACATCTTGCATTTGACAATGTTGCTTTCTCTTTGTACTTTAATTCTTCACGTGCTAAGGCTCTTTTAATACATGCACCTGCACCATCGTGCTCTCCCTTTTTATGACCGGCCTCTATGAGATTCCACATATATTGAATTCCAATAATCTTATGCATCCTACACAACTAATAAAACATCTGAGAATTCTTGAATTGTGATGCACAATTATCTGACCATATGATATGTCGATGATATTTTATGCCCATGTTTGCCAAATGACTATAAAATAGTTAAAAGCAATCGTGTACAAACTCTGTAGAATGTGATCGATCATCACTGATATAAAAATGATACTCCCTCAATATCTTCCTATTCTTTGTACTGTCTGGTGTATGCATGAATGCTATATGAACAAATATAGCAACCTGTTGAGAGCTATAATACTTTGCTTGCACCTCATTCTATGGTTGTAGTGTGTAGTTCTCAGCAAAGTCCATAACTGAAACAATGGTATCAAGTGGGAATGTGTCCTTGTACAACTTGAATTGCATATCCAACCATCACGCTCTATGTGTATGTCTTGCATACTCATAAATAATTTTTTAACAAAAAAATGTCCATGAACTGATACACTGGAATTTTTTCAATTACTAAATCACATCTTTTAGCCTCTTTTCCATCTTTTAGATTGTATGTCATGGTCTTATATTTTCCAAATTCCACTATTTCATTACCGATTGCATGCGTACTCTCCATATGTTGACAAATTAGAAAATGTCGCAAACCTCCGCAATCTATGCATGTACCATTCAAGCATGAGAGCTTATAAAATTATTGACCATCCACTCTTTCACATAAAATGGTAGATATTAATTCCCTTGAATATCTAGGTGGGACATTTATGTTACAATCCTATAAAACATTGTTAGAGTGCAAATCTACACATATATTCCTATAAAATTCAAAATGGTTAGAAAATTCAATATGTACCCTACAACAACAAGTTGTGCGAGTGTGATTTATCTCCACATAAAAAGGTTTACACATTTCAAAATATCTCTGACTAATTTTAATTTGAGGATACATATGCATAAATTTTGCAAAGAATTGTGTCTGAGTTGAATCCAAAAAATGTTTTGGATGTGGAGCACAAATTCGAATACTAATCCTCCTTCTTCCAACATCTCTTTGATTAGGAGATACCTATTTATTATTCTTCCAAAATTCTCCAATCAAGGATTTCAAAGCTTCAACAATTGCTTTATCTTTTTGCAGTAGTCTACCGGAAAATGCCCATAACTCATTGCTATTTGGATCTTCCACTCTTTGACACCTTCCCAGGGCTCTCATTAGAGACTTTCTACTTATTTTCAATGTTTTTCTTGTCTTTCTAATGAGTCGATATTTCTTCATTTGAGTTCTTACTATCATTGATGTAAGTACACATCGTGTGACATTACTATTTTTCATGCATGATGTAGAACCCACACTCTCATATGCAGTCATTAGACTCTTTACAATAGCTTTTTCACTTGACTCATCCATCGTTCTTAGCCCAAGAATCTTCATGATGGGCCTAAATTTCAAATTTCTCATCATTTCAACAAATAGTTGACATCTTCTTGTCATGTTTAAATTCTCAAAAAATGACCTCCAAATATGGTTATCATTTATTTGACAAGTTCACTTGGGAATCTTGTCAGGCATTGCTTGCAAAATGTTACTATCAATATCAATCAACTATTTTGGCTTTCTATAAATAATTCTAGGAGCATCAAAAATATTATGTATGAATTGCGTACCATCTTGAGTGCCTTCAACATGAGACGATGTTGTGCCTACACCTTGGGATGTAGATAATGGTGTGCCTTCAACATGAGACGATGTTGTGCCTACACCTTGGGATGTAGATAATGGTGTGCCTTCAACATGAGACGATGTTGTGCCTACACCTTGGGATGTAGATAATGGTTTGCCTTCAACATGATACAATTGTGTACCTCCACTTTAGGATGTAGACAATGGTGTGCCTTCAACATGATACAAGGGTGTGCCCACACCTTTAGAAGTTGACAATGGTGTGCCTTCAACATGATACATTGGTGTGCCTCCACCTTCGGAAGTAGACAATGGTGTGCCTCCAACATTGGATGATGATGTCTCTTGAACTTGGGAACTCATAGATGATGTCCCCGCATCTTCATAATTCAATTGTCTTATTGCATGCAAGTTTCTCATTCGTTGTCTTTTTGTTTCCAATTCCAATTATCTCTTACTTTGTATTGATGTTTCATGTTCCTTATCCAACGAAAAATCTTCTTCTATGGTATCTAATTTTTTTTGTTCACGAAGTTGTCTCATTCTTTCCCTTTTCTTCTCTTTGTCTCTTTCATGCTCTTCCGGTGTTAAATTCTTTGCTCGTTTCCTTGGCATGATGATGATTTCTACATATGAATTGATTACAATTTTAAAAATATAATATAAATATAAAATAATAAGTCAAATTATAATATAAACCTCTTACAATATGACAAATTATAATATAAATTTATTACAATTATATCAAATTATGTATTGAACAAGTCTATATCATACCAATTATAAACCAAAACACTCTTTATTCACATTTGACATGTAAAAAACTAAAAAACTTACCTCAATCGATAAATTTCAGTGATAATGATTGACTTTCACAATTTGATGTTGATTTTTAAACAAAAAGATGGTGCAAATTGATAGAATATGCTTCTTTGTCACTATCAACACCATGAAAAGTGAATACTTGTTGGATAACACACAAAACTCAGACAACAAAAGAAAAAGTGGGCATCTTTCATGAGATCCTTGGCAAAGAAGACCATTTATTTTAGTTTTGCATAGTGCAAGCGCGCTACAATGTGTGTGCGCTATAGCGTGTGCACCCTATGCAAAACTAAAAAGTGTTGAATACTCTTGAATAGGGCATGCACCCTATGTAAAATAAGAAAAAAGGAAAATATAAAGGGTATGGGAGAGAGAGAGAGAGAGAGAGAGAGAGAGAGAGAGAGAGAGAGAGAGAGAGAGAGAGTGTGTGTGTGTGTGTGTGTGAGAGAGAGAGAGAGGGTAGGAAGGTAGGAGAGAGCATATGTGTGTGTGTGAGAGAGAGGGGGTGAAAGATGGTAAGAAGGGAAAATATAGAGGATAGGAAGGTGTAGAGAGAGAGAGAGAGAATATGGGGGAGGGAGAGAGAGAGAGAGAGAGAGAGAGAGCTCTTCCTCTCACTCTGACTATTTCTTATCACTATTTAAATCTATGACTGAAATAGGGTGCACATCCTATAGGGTGAGTGCACTATTGAAATCTATGACTTTTATAGGGCACATGCCCTATGGAAGTCATGGATTTTAGTAGTGCGCTCACCCTATAGGGTGTGCACCCTATAGGGCGTACGCGCTTTGTAAGACATTGAAATTTACCAATCCTAAGGGTTGGATTTTCCTTGGAGATCCAACCCAAAGGCTTGGACGATTGAAATAGGCTTGAGACATTTTTTCCAACAGACATACAAAAAAATGACCTTTTTTTTTGTGCTCCTCGTCAGGTTTACTCGTGGCTCAAGAACATAAAAATCAGACGATGTGATATTGCAAATCTCTCTATTAGCTATCTAAGCATATAATTTATTTTGAATTCTGATTATGTTAAGTTTTTCAACTCTAATTTATTTTGTGTGTATGTCCATTTTTTGTAAAAAACTAACATCTAGTATTTTGGGCATAGATTTTGGCTTGTTCATCAAGTTTTGCAATAAGTTACAATTTTAGAAACCAGACTTCATTCTACACACTTTTAAAAAAAAAAAAAAAACTTGATTTTCGATTAGTTTTAAATGATTTATAGGGGGAGCACACATAAATTTCATGTTTTCAAGGTGTGTGCACTTCGTAAATTCATGAAAAATTATACATTCATCAAAAAATTAGCAAAAATTTTTGGGATAAACTACGTGGTGTTAGCTAACTTCTCACCGAAGCAATTAAAAAAACTGAAAAAAAAAAAGTTAACATTTTAGGGGGAGCACACCAGACACTATGTTATGTTTTTTCACAAAAAATAGGACCACTTTTTGTGCTCCCCCTTTTTGAGCGCCTTAATCTGCACCATTTTCAAAATAAGTTAGTAGTTTAGGAACTAGATTTAGAGTATTACAACTCTTGTTTTTGTCACATCTTAAAATTTTGAGTCTAACTATCTTCAATTTCTTGTTGAAGTTCAAAGTTTGCTGATTTCAGGAAAAAAGTGGCATCTTATACCCCCTTTTTGGTCCCCCATCTTTGTGCACTTACCCATGATTAGATCTTAACTGCATTTACTTTGATAGACTATTAAATGCTATTTCATTCATGTTTTTCTATTTAAGTGTGTGGTATTAGAACATTTAACATATTTTCATAAGACATTGAGTCAATGTCTCTTCTTAGAGGGGAGGGATATCATAATTGATTTTTGTAGACTCCTACTTTTTAGTTTATTTAGTGACTTTATTTGACTTGTATAGACTTGGTCATGTGTTGTTGACCCAAGTCGTTCAGTAAGCCTTGTTAGACATGTTGATTTAATAAGTCTTCATTTGACATTTGGGTGAATTATTTAAATATGATTAAATTTGATGTATGAAATGTATTTTGAATTGGATTATTTTCTCATGTGAAATTGGATTTATATGTACATTTATTTATGCTATAATTTTACTGATGGAAAATTTTGAAATACAAATAATGATCTTTATGGAAGGAATAGATATGCATTTCAATATGATTTTGAATTATGGTACTAACCTACTAATGTCGCATTGAGTTTATCATGATGATTAAGATGAAAGGTGGGGGTGTGGTTGAGGCAAAGGAGGTTAGCTCCTTGGTAAGGATGAGTTTGGGAAAAATATGGGTCAATTTCACACACCACTTAGTTCTTCTTTATTATTTTATAATTTATAGAATTAAATAATATTATATTATTGTAGATTCAAATGACATGTATGTGTGTGTTGGTAATTAGATTTTTATTTTATAGAACGAAAAGAAAATATATTTTTTTTAAATCATATAATTAATATTTAGTGGGTTTAAATTTTCTTCTTTTCTATCAATAATTAGAAAAAAATTCCTCACTAGTAGTAATAAACTAATATGGAGTCAAAAATGATTAACCGATGATAGATTCATAGAATGGGGAATTATTAACGATCGTTTAACTTAAATATATATATCCCTTCCTCAACAACTTTAAACATAGTCATGGCCCCCATGCACTTAGACTCACTAGCCAAGATAATCATAGAGCCGAGCAACCAAATCCAGGTAGAAATCTCATCTTTAATTAGTCAAAGAACATTCAGATTGTGAGAAGTGAGTAATCACAAGGTAAGTTCACTAAATTACACTTTAGTCTAGAGATACATTTGATCAAGTCTTCGAGGAATATTTACCAACTCCTCTCAAACTTTTATATGTTTTATACTTGAAACAGTTAGGGATACAAAATATAATATATAATTGATAAGTAGGAGATATTCTCCATAGCAAGTCAAATTGTGATATTTCTATCAGGATTCAATTGTGTAGTTTCATGAGTAGTGGTTCACTCAAACCCATCTCTCATGAGATTTAATGAAACACTTAGCACTCATTGAATCTAAGTGATGCTCACAAAGATGAAGCACGGGGAATTCCTGGGAGGTCACCCATCCCAATACTACTCTAGCTCCAGCGTGCTTAACTACAAAGTTTTTTTCATGGTTAAACCCAATTTTCTTGCAACCCCATTTGCAAAACCTTCACCAAGTATTGTGACTTATGAACCATTCTTTAGAAATCCCCTTAAATTCATCAATTGATAAGTAGGAGATGTTTTCTACAATAAGTCAAATTATGATATTGCTATCAAGATTCAATTGTGTAGTTTTTTGAGTCAAACTCATTGACCTATGTTTCATTAGTGAATCACACGAACCCATCTCTCATGAGAATGAATGGAACACTTAGCACTCATTGGATCTAGGTGATGCTCATAGAGGTGAAGCATTGGGACTTCTTGGGAGGTCACCCATCCTAGTACTACTCCATCTCAAGCACGCTTAACTACAGAGTCTCCTCCATAGTTAAAACCACTCTGCTTGCAACCCCATTTGCAAAACCTTCACCAAGTTTTGTGCCTTATGAACCATTTATGTTATTTTCATATTTATTCAACTTTATATTTTATTTGAACTCACAATCGAATAGGCACCAAAGGAATAATAGCCAACTAAGCTTGAGAATTGAATAACTGTCTCTGGTTTACAGTTTATAATAAAGATCATGTAACATGAACATTTTTTATTTTTCTCACTCATCAATAGAAATGGAATCATCTTTTTTTCTATTTATCTGGTTGCCTAAAGGAAATTCTCTTATTCCTTTAGTTGTTTAATTTTATGTTCTACTAGAGGAGTTTGGTGATTGTTCATCACATGCAAAACTCATTGTTAGCATAAATAGAGGAATTAGGAGTATGGCGCCTTCTACACTTAGACTAAAATTTATTGTTGCTCAAGGTCATAGTTTAGATCATGTAATTAGTGAAGTTTAAAGAGATTTGGTTTGGCTTCATTTTTTTATCCTGGGAGGACAAATCTTCAGTCACTACTTCCATCAAAAAATTTGAGGATTTTAGAAGTCTATCAAGGGCGTTGGCAGAGGTTTGACTTATGTGAGCTTTGGGTGGCTAAGTACGATGTAAGAATCTCCAAGATGTTTTAAATTTTAATTTCATATTTTTTCAACAATTGTTGAATGTTTAATTCATCTCCTCAAAAATATGTTGCATGCTCCTTTACAGTTAAGAGAGTTGACTATATAACTTAAACTTAGTAAACCCAAGGTTGATCCTATTCATGGTCTTCTTCCTATACCACCCATTCCTCCTTTATCAACTTATCCACCTCCTATTCTCCCACCTAAGGTAGAAAAGGAACCCATGTTGATTGATCCCACTCCAACTCAAATATATAGCAAGACCAAATGTAACCGATATGCTCGTGATCACCATCATAAACATCGAGCTAGAGCCTATACTTGTATCTCTCAGAATATATCTTCACCTCATAAACCTCCTGCTTCACTTTCCTTTGATCAATCCATGCTTGAACCTACAAAGGAAGTGAATAATAACATAGTTCAAATGGATAAACATGATGATTCTATTTATATCTTAGATTCTATTACAATCAATCTTGATGAAGAAGATACTCTTGATGATGATGTTATTGATGCTAAAAATGATATGCATGCTAGTGATTCTGATGATTATGAAACTATTGATATTGATAATGATTTAATAGCTATGCTTTCACAAAAAGTATTAATCACTCCTAGTAATGAGCACAATGACCTATCTTCATAGAATGGTCCTTGTTTGGAACAGGCTATTGTTCTTTCTATTGTGCTTGGTGTTTCTCCTCTTGCAAGTTTCCCACCTTCCCTAAACACTACAGATCAAGATGGAGAGGGGGGAGGGGGCAGGCGATGTGCTTGATTAGCTCTTTTTTCATGGTAGCTCTTTGTGTGTTTTCCTATCATGATGTGGTGCTTGTTATATGTTTTGTTTAGATTTCTTTAAATGACCCTTATTTCTCTATTGGTGCAAGGTGATAAAAGAATAAAAAGTATTGTAATCATTCTTCTATTTGTATCTCATTTCTTCTATATGTTGTTACATGTTGTGTTGTACATGTGCTATTGTTTGTAAATGTGCCTTTGTTTAGTCCGCTTGGGATGATGCAAAATGATAGCATTGATTCTTTTCGATCTTCATGATGCTGACCCAAAAAGACTCTTCTTCGTAACTCTTACATGTCTTTATTTCATTGTGTTGTAGTTCTATTTCATTTGGAGAATGATGAGATTTCATTTGGACATAATATTTTATATATTATCATTTGATCATACTGACCCCACAGCTGGTAGATCCCTCTTGTGCTCTCTTTTTTTGTCATGTGTTCATTTCCCTTAATATGTCTTTTCTTGGGGGCATTTCATAGTGGAAACATCTTTAGTGGATTCATGTATGATCTTTTAAACTTATTAATCTTGTTAAGGTATTTTCAATAGGTTTAACATGGGGGCATACACTGCGCTCACATTTGTACACACACACCATGTTTGATGATCTTATACATTTGGATCCCTTATGGAAATACAAATCCTTGAGGCCTGATCCCTACATTTTCATCTTTTGATCCCCTAAGGACACACAAATCCTTATGCCTAAATCACCTTTTATCGGATTCCCCTTTTGGAAACACAAATCCTTAGGGGTGAATCCTCGATGGGTTGATTAGCATGGCACACAAACCAACTAGACTATCAATGACATCTTTTGTGACATGCCTTTTTGTGTGATTCATAGCAAGACACACATTCTTACTGGGCATAGGCAATCACACCCTTTTTCCTTTTGTTTGGTGATGTTTATCTTGTCATATTTTTTTGTTTCATAAGGACTCTCGAGTCACTTGGGGGCTTGATGTTTCCTTATCTCCTTAGCCTTGACAAGTGTAAGAATTCACAAATAGAAAAGATTGAACCAAGGATCTAGAGGTTAAAGAATAACAAAAATACAAGAGAGATGATATGAACAAGAATATAGTTATATGATGCAATGATTGATGATTGAATTGATCCAATGAATTGATTTAAAATACATAACATGCCTCCTTATATAGGAAAGGTGATAAGAGAGAATGATAAGGAGTTGATAAGCTATCACCTATGCAAGGTGTAATCACATGTCCACCAAATGTGGATCATCCTCCCTTATGCAATAAAGTATGTGCCATAGGATGAGGATGATAATGTGATATGTGTACTAAAGGTGGATCTCACACCTAAAGTGGAATTTGTCCTACACCATGTGCTAAATTGAGGTGCAAAATCCTAGGTGTCTCAATGAAAAACTACTATGCAATGCATTATCCTAAGTAAGATTAAGTAAAGTGTAATTAGGAATATTTAATTATACCAACACCCTCCCTTAAGTGCAACTTAGGGGAATGGACTTAAAATCACAATGTGAGATGAGTCCTAACTATAGGGACATGTTAGGTACCCATGTACAATATGTAACACAATACATAAAATTCAAAAAATCTCATAAAGTGGACAACGAGGGAAAACCTCATGGGAAAAACCTTCCCCAAAAAAGAGAGAAAAAAACACAAGATGCATGGATAGATGGAGTATTAAAGAACCCCCAAGAACTACATACATCATGTATATACAAAGAATTATCCCCCCATAAGAAGGATAGTTGGAGACATGATATCCCCCACATAATGAAGAAGCTCCCACATTGATAAAGAGTACTTGCAAACAAAAGATTAACCAGTTCCTACAAGAAACATGTCTCCCCTTAGGAAGAAATAGATACATCAAATGATGAAGAAGCCAATCCATGTGCAAATGGGAGGAGGAAGAAGATGAAGGTCTCCCCATATGAATCTCTGAAGACTGAATAGGTCTCTCCAAGCTCAAAGAATCTATCACATCAAGTGACAAACCAAGTGAATAAGAAGAATCAAGAACACCAATCTCCAAAGAAGGTGAAGAAGTATCTCCAACTGTGATGCTATCATTAGAGAGAAGAGAAAACCCCTTAGGTATGTCTCCCAAATCTGCATCATGAGAATCAACAACAAATGTTGAAAAAGCATCCAAGTAGTCATCACACTCTACAAGATTTGAAGCACTATGATCATCATGTTGAAGAGTAGAGACCATGTTTGAAGAAGTAGGAGGTGGAGGAGTAGGAAGCTCAACACTTCTCTCAACCAAAAAATGATTCAAGTGTCCAAAGTTCTCCTCACATACATAATTCTCCCTTGGTAAAGGGATGAGTACATCATGAATATCATCATCATCATCAACAAAAAAATGTAAAAAAGAATACAAGTGTGATGTTTGATCAACAACTCCCATAGCTATGACATCCCTAGTCTCCATGTCCCTAATGTAGACATAATCAATAGTGAACTCAACAATTTTACCTTGTGCCCCATGAGTAATTTGGTAAATAGAAAGGAGATTAGTGGTCAAGGATGGTACACAAAGAACATCATTAAATGTCCCCTCTCCCAAAGGAATATAACTTTTCCGACAAACCCTCGTGTGATGAACTACAACTGATTTAGAACCAGAATGAAGAATCTATAATTTAAGATTACTGAGGAGTTGATGATTAGATATGAAAGATGATTAAATCAGTATTATGTTGTCATTGATGTCAACTAGCTTGACAATACTTATCTTGTAAGTTACTAAACCGACACATCTGAAGAAAGGTAAAAGAGATGAAGAACATAAATATATACATGAGGAAGATGTATATGTCAAATGAGGATAAGGAATACATTGAGTAACTTGTTGATGAGTCTATGCCTTGATGAAATTGACTTTATTATGTTGCATTCATCTATGATGAAGAATATAGCTGAAAGACACAAAGCAGTGTTGTCGGTAAATAAAGCATTTCAATATACACTGATGGAGTGTAGTGTATATCAAGCACAGTGTTAACCGAGCTTGTGTTCACCAATGCATTTCTTTTTTAACCAAGCAAAATAGAAAAGGAATTAAATGATCAGTTTAGTCTATAAAGTGATGAGCTATAAAGTGTATGAAATCAAGGTAACAGATAAGGTTTGTTATGAAGATCGACAGCTAACATAAATCAAAAGGATCTAATGGAGCAGATTGAAATGTGTTACTGACACATCAGTCGAGGAAGCTTGAAGCGAAAAAATCTATGAATATGATTAAGCGGCAAAATCTGATGGAGGAAAAGAAAATGATTTACTCGTCTATATAAGAGACATTGGTTCCATTATGAAATATATGCCTGAAGAAGAAGGTATTGTAGAATTATCACATGGAGAATTTTTCATGCATTCTGATCATACCAGTTAATAAGAACCGAGCTGTAGAACAATTACCGAGCTACAGAGAGTTATTACCGATGGATAGTAAGTTGATATAGTATTGAATCTGAAGTGGAATATTGATCAAAAAGATTTGAATGAGCTGAACATTGATCTATAAACTACAATTGAAGTTGTTTCAATGTAGATCATCTACTATTACATATTTAACCATTGTACACAGTTAAATCTCTTAACCGAGTGGACTATGAAAGTCTTTTGATGTTTCATTCATAGAGTGAACATTGTTATCCTGTCAACCCTAGAGTGACTGTTGATTGGATGATAAATTCTGATCTAAAATCCTCTAACAAGGTCACACCTAACAGTGTGTTTGTAACCTTTAACAAGGTTGGGTCTTCACCGACCTCACTTTAGAAGAGTGAACAATTTTGGGTTGTCGGTCCCAGATGGTTTTTCCCTTCACAGGGTTTCCATGTTAAATCTCTTGTGTTATGTGTTGATTGTGATATATGTTTGTTATCATACTTTGCATATTACATGTTAGATTTGATCGGTAACTATTATAAAGTTTAGACTAACAATCGGTAAAAACATAAACAGTGAAAGTATTTTATGTTTATCGAGTAGCATAAGTTGAAGAATTTGTTTTGGATTATACATTTTGAATTGGGACACTAGATAACTGATTCACCCCCCCTCTCAGTTATTCTAACAATTGGTATCAGAGTTGTGGTTGCTTAGAATAGAGTTTTAAGGACTCTAGCACAAAGGTCTCAAGATGTATAAGAGGGAAGTGCCAAAGCTAAACAAAGACAACTTTGTAGTATGGCAAAGCCGGATGAAGTTGCACATATCTAGAATTGGGAATTTTGCACTAGTACTGATGGAGAATGGCTACATCAAATTGACTCCTAGTCCCTTAACTCTTGATCAACTAAAGGATAGGCATGAACACAACATTACTATGATGGAACTTGTTGCTTCCTGTACCGATGCCGAATTTGAAGACATCAAGGATTGTGATACAGCTAAGAAGATGTGGGACAAGCTGACTCTAATATATAGTGGAGATGTGAATGTTAAGAGAGCCAGAGCTGAAAGCCTAAGAGGTAGATTTGATGATATGAAGATGAAAGAAGGTGAGAACATTGTGCAATATACAAACAAACTGAAAGAGGTAGTACATGCTATTAGAGCATCCAGTGGAGTTATTGACAATGAAATAGTGATAAGAAAGATTATTAGAACTTTGCTGTCAGTTTATGCGATCAAGATCTCTGCAATTCATGAAACAAGAGCTACATCGAACCTCACTCTTGATAATCTGATCAGTAAGCTTACAACTTTTGAATTGAATAAATTTGACAATAGTATTGTACCTTCTGTTGAATCCACTTTCATGTCCTCTTTGAAGATTGGTAAGTCTAGTGGCAAGAATGATAAGAATAATGATAGTGATAGTGATATTGATGATGAACTTGATGAGCTTGAAGCTCTTATGGCCATTAGATTGCCCAAAGGTAAGGGAAGATATAGAGGCAAGTTACCTTTAGCTTGTTTTAATTGTAAAGAAGTTGGCCACATTGCTACTAGGATGTCTGAATAAGAAAGATGATGATAGATCCAAAGACCAATCAGAAGGAAGTTATGGGAGAAGAGTCAACAAAGGCTATCGACACAACAATAGAGACAACCAAGATAGCTATGACAAAGGGAAAATGGTATGTTACATAGCTAAATAATTTGAATCTGAATCTAACACTGATGATGATGTAGTAGTATTTGTTGCTATGAAAGATGATTAAGAGGAAAAAGAGAAACATGAAGAAATAGCACTGCTCTCTAAAGTAAGCAGAAATGATACATGGATCATAGACAGTGGTTGTACACATCATATGACTAGTGACATAGAGAAATTTGATCTACTTGATGAATATGATGGAAGATCTATAAGGATGGGAAATGATGCACCTTATATGGTGAGAGGTAAAGGTTCACTAATGATTAATGATAGAATAAAATGTGAAAATGCATATTGGGTAGATGGACTGAACTATAATTTGTTAAGTGTGGCACAACTAAATAACTCAGGCCACCGACTTGCTTTTGAGAGAAGAAAGGTAAGAATCTATAATGATGAAGGAAGACTTGTTGGAATCGGCACACAGTCCAGAGGTAATCTATTTTATCTTGATATTGATCAGTCTTCTTGTTTATTAATGAAAGATGAAGATGCATGGTTGTGGCATAAGAGGTTATGTCATGTGAATTTTGATAACATGATCAAGATTAGTAAGAAGAAAAGAGTTAAACGGTTGCCTAACTTGTCAAATCCGAATCATGCTATGTGCCATGAATGTCAGAAAGGTAAGATGACTAAGTCTAGTTTTAAAAGCAAAGACTACTCAACAAAGAAGATACTTGAGTTGGTTCATACTGACCTATGTGGTCCTATGAGAACTCAGAGCTATTATGGTGATAAATACTTTATTCTTTTTGTTGATGACTACACTAGACTCATGACTGTTATGTTCCTAAAAAAGAAATATGAAGCTTTTAAGATGTTTAAGTGGTATAAGGTGAAGGTAGAAAAAGAGACTAGAAAAGAAACTAAATGCTTAAGATCTGATAGAGGAGGTGAATTTATCTCTGATGAATTTACTAACTTCTATAATGAGAATCGTATTAAGAGACAGGTCTCTGCACCGAGGACACCTCAGTAGAATGGGATTGCTGAAAGAAGGAAATGGTCAATCATTGATTGTGTTAGAACACTAATGATACAAAAGAATGTTGCTCATACATATTTGAGGGAAGTTGTCAGCACAACTGTATATGTGCTTAACTGAGTACAACTGAAGAAGGACACCAACCGAACACCTTATGAGCTATGGTTTGGACACAAACCTACTGTAAGTTATTTTAGAATTTTTGGAAGAAAATGTTTTATTCTAAAAGATGAGAGAAATAGAAAATTTGATTCTAAAGGTGAGGAAGGAATATTCTTAGGATATTATACTAAGAGTAAAGCATACAAATGTCTAAATAAGGTTACAAATAAGATAATTGAAAGTAATAATGTTTGTGTTGATGAGTTTGATGACAAGAACACAGAAGGAAGAAAGGAACTGGAAGACTATGGTAGATTCACTTACATTGAACTTCCTGATTATCTACCGAAGTTGCAACCTGTGATAACCGGTCAGCAGGAAAATAACCCTAAGGAACAGGAAATGGAAACCAATGAACAGGATGAACAAGAAAGAAGAAACTGAGTACTAGCTAGTTTTGTCAAAAGACGTCATCTTGAGACACAAATTATTGGAAACAGATAAGCTGGAATGCAGACAAGAAGCAAAACAAGACAAGGTACATGTATAGTCTGTGAATTTGAACCAAAAAATGTGAAAGTTGCATTAGAAAATGAAGAATGGGTTAATGAAATGAAGGAGGAAATAGAGAAAATAAAGAACAACAAAACTTGGTCCTTAGTACCCCGACCTAAAGATAAGAATGTTATCGGTACTAAATGGATATTCAGAAACAAACTGAATGAAAATGGTGAAGTGACAAGAAATAAAGTGAGATTGGTCTGCAAGGGATATGCACAGGAAGAAGGCATTGACTATGGTGAGACATTTGCACCTATTGCTAGATTGGAAGGAGTTAGAATGCTACTTGTATATGCTGCACACAAGAAATTTAAGGTTTATCAAATGGATGTGAAGTCAATATTTCTGAATGGTATATTTGAAGAAGAGGTCTACATAGAACAATCTGAAGGATTCATTGATCTAGACAATAGAAACATGGTATGTAGATTACACAAAGCTTTATATCATTTAAAGCAAGCAACGAGAGCATGGTATGAAAGACTGCATACTTACCTATTAAGTATTGGATTTGTAAGAAGTAGTGAGAACATCAATTTGTACATGAAAGGTGATACTGATGACACTATTATTATTGCTGAAATTTTTGTTGATGATATTATTTTTGGAGGTCAAGATCATGTATGTAAATCTTTTGTTGATGACATGAGGAATGAGTTTGAAATGTCTATGTTCAAAGAGATTAAATTCTTTCTAGGATTACAAGTGATTCAACAGAGTGATGGGATATTCATCACACAATCCAAGTACATAAAGGAAGTCTTGAAGACATTTGGCATGGAAGATGCAAAACCTATGGGAACACCGATGGCTACTAGAAGTAAATTGACAAAGGAAGATGAAACTATAGAGGTAAACCAGACACATTACTGATCCATGATTGGTAAACTAATGTATGTATTTCATAGTAGACCAGATATAGCACATGTGGGAATTGTTGCTAGATATTCTACTAATCCTAGAGAATCACACATGATTTCTACTAAAAGGATCTTAAGATATCTAAAAAAGATAGAAGATTATGGATTATGGTATCCTAAGGAAGGCAAGTTTGAGCTAAAGGTTTATACCGATGCTGATTGGGCTAGAAATGTGGATGACAGAAAAAGTACCACCGGAGGAGCATTTTTCTTTAGTGAAAGACTTGTAACCTGGACAAGTAAAAAGCAGGCTTGTATTTCTCAGTCTACAGCTGAAGTAGAGTATGTTGCTACTGCTACTAATTCCTCAAACATTGCATATATCAAACAAGTGTTGGAAGGAATGAATGAGGTAATCACTGACCTGGTGATCATATACTGGGACAACACAAGTGCTATTCATATTTCAAAGAATCCTATGATGCACTCTAAGACAAAGCATATATCAATTAAGTATCACTACTTAAGAGAACAAGTGCAAGAGAAGCAAGTAATGTTAGAATTTGTTACATCTAAAGAGTAACTTGTAGATATTTTTATAAAGCCTCTACCAAAGGACACATTTGAATATTTGAGGACTAGACTTGGGGTCCATCCCTTGTCTATCGGTCACTAATGTGATCTGGATGTTGCATCAGCCTAATCTTATCAGAAGATCAATCATGTTGATGCAGCATAGTTCACACTTTGGATATTGTTCAAGGTTGTGATTAAGTTTGAAGAACTGAAATAGATTGGGATATCAGTATACAAAGATATAGAAGAAGTAATGAACAACAGAGAGTTACTTAGCTACTACAAGAGTTGATTATTTATTTGTTTCTTTGGCATTGTTGTCAAAGGGAGAGATAAATAATATGAAAAGGAAAGGGAGACTCTGATGAGAAGAACTATTTAAGGGAGAGATAATCTAAAAGGAACCTAAGAACTGAAAAGGTTATATCTACTAAAAAGGTTTTATAATGTTGTTTTAGTAATGTAGTGATTAAACATATTAAGCCAGGGAGAGCTTGTACAACATTTGATTACATAGTTGTAGAATACATGTTTGGTATGTCTATGGTACATTTCATATTACTTGAGTTGTCGTTAATGCCAAAGGGAGAGACTAATGAACTATAACTGATTTAGAACCAGAATGAAGAATCTGTAATTTAAGATTACTGAAGAGTTGATGATTAGAAATGCAAGATGATTAAATCAGTATTATGTTGTCATTGATGTCAACTAGCTTAACAATACTTATCTTGTAAGTTACTATACCGACACATCTGAAGAAAGGTGAAAGAGATGAAGAATAGAAATATCTACATGAGGAAGATGTATATGTTAGATGAGGATACAGGATACATTGAGTAAATTGTTGATGAGTCTATGACTTGATGAAATCGACTTTATTATGTTGCATTCATCTATGATGAAGAATAGAGCTGAAAGACACAAAGCAGTGTTGTTGGTAAATAAAGCATTTTAGTATACACCGACGGAGTGTAGTGTATACCAAGTGTAGTGTTAATTGAGCTTGTGTTCACCAACGCATTTCTTTGTTAACCGAGTAGAACAGAAAAGGAATTAAATGATCAGTTTAGCCGATAAAGTGATGAGATGTAAAGTGTATGAAATCGAGGTAACAGATAAGGTTTGTTATGAAGATCGATGGCTAACATAAATCAAAAGGATCTAATGGAGTAGATTGAAACATGTTACTGACACATCAGCTGAGGAAGCTTGAAGTGGAAAAATCTATGAATATGATTAAGTGACAAAATCTGATGGAGGAAAAGAAAATGATTTACTTGTGTATTTAAGAGACATTGGTTTCATTATGAAATATATGCCTGAAGAAGAAGATACTATAGAATTATCACGTGGAGAATTTTTCATGCATTTTGATCATACTGGTTAATAAGAACTGAGCTACAGAGAGTTATTACCGACGGATAGTAAGTTGATATAGTATTGAATCTGAAGTGGAATATTGATCAGAAAGATTTGAATGAGTTGAACATTGATTTGTAAACTACAATTGAAGTTGTTTCAAGGCAGATCATCTACTGTTACATATTGAACCATTGTACACAGTCAAATCTCTTAACTGAGTGGACTATGAAAGTCTTTTGATGTTTCATTCATAGAGTGAACATTGTTATCCTGTCAACCCCAAAGTGACTACTGGTTGGATGATAACTTCTGGTCTAAAATCCTCTAACAAGGTCACACCTAACAGTGTGTTTGTAACCTTTAATAGGGTTGGGTCTTCACTGATCTCACTTCAGAAGAGTGAACAATTTTGGGTTGTCGGTCCCAGGTGGTTTTTCCCTTAATAGGGTTTCCACGTTAAATCTCTTGTGTTATGTGTTGATTGTGATATTTGTTTGTTATCATACTTTGCATATTACATGTTAGATTTGAACGGTAAATATTATAAAGTTTAGACTAACAATCGGTAAAAACACAAACAGTGAAAGTATTGTATGTTTACCGAGTAGCAAAAGTTGAAGAATTTTTTTTGGATTATACATTTTGAATTGGGACACTGGATAACTAATTCACCCCCCCTCTCAGTTATTCTAACATCATGTATGTGTTGTTACCCATCAAAATATTAGGAGAATTACAAGGCTCAATAGAAGAAAACATATCCATAGAAGATGACATATGATGTGATGCACCTAAATCAAGAAGCCATTTACCTTGCTCAGGATGTGTGGAAGACAAAAGTGCTTGTCCTTTACCTTTATCTTTTGATGATGATGGAGATGTAGAAGCTTCCAAATGTGTAGAAGGAGTAAACATTGATGATGGCAACTTAATATTGTGATCTTTTGAATAATGTGAGTTAGTTCATCAATCTTCTTGTGAAAACACTTATGGTCATCATGTCCTAACTTTTTACAATATGTACATTTATCCCTCTTTCTTATAGATGATTCCTCTCTTGAAGAGGACTTGGATTTAGAAGTATATTGTGAAGGAGATTCATTACCTTTTTATGAGGCTTAGGATCCTTATGTTGCTTCTTTCCTTTTCTATTTGAAGCCTTTGAAGTGGATTCATTGACAATCAATGCATGATGTGTTGAAGGCTTCAATTGACCCATGAGTGCCAACTTTTCTTGCTCCCTTGTGAGTTGAGTTATAAATTTATCTAGAGAAGGCAATTTGTATGCACTACCAAGAGCATCCATGGTAGCATAGAAAGTAGAAACAAAGATTAAATATTCAGGACCTAGCTTGGAAATTTAATAGAAAATATCAATTGTTCATCCCCTTTAGTAATGCCACAAGTAGAAAGCTCCAATCTAATAGAATTTAACTTAGAGAAAAAGTCTTGAATATTGTCAAAATCACTAGGATTTAGACCTATGAGCTCATTCTCTAATCTGAATTTTCTCATTCTATTAGGTTTACCAAAGAGTCCTTCCAATATGACCCAAGCATCATGAGGATGTGCTCAAGATGCAATGTAAAGTAGAAAATCATGAGAGATGGATGATCTAAGAGAGCCAAGTGCTTTATCCCTTTGATCAAACCATTTTCTCCTTTCTACAAAACGTGTAGCTAGTTCTTGATCCTTCCCAAGAGTCATTCTAAGAAATCTAATACTCAACAAGTGATCACATGAAGATTCTTTCCATTCATGGTAGTTATATGGAGTGAGGATTTTGACCTTTGAAATATCCATAATGCAACCAAATAATGACTGATAACTCCTTCAAATGACTAATGCAAATCAAAAAATTGAAATCCAAGGATTAACCAAGTGCAAATATAGCTCTAAAATGACCTATTTCTGAAGTGATATTTCCACCCCAAATCACTAAAATCTTATTGCAGATCTGGAAAGTAGACAAAAAATCATCCACTTAAAAAAAAAAAAATCACGTCAAAATGTTATCGTATGTACCCAAACGAAGCCCTAGAAGTTGTAAAAATTAGGAACATGCATGAATAGTCATAAAAATCTGCAATTTATGATTAATTTGGCCATCAAATTGCAAAAATAATGCCACCATTGGAAACTTTAGGAAATTCTACCCCAAATAAAAAAATTACTCGAAAAAAGGAGCAAAAATGAGCAAGATATGGCCCTTTGAAGTTAGAATGCAAATTCAAAAACTCCAATGGTGAAGGAAGAATAAATCAAACCCCTGATGACATAAGTAATCCACTAGGTTAAATTTGATGGTCATATGACCATCATCAGAAACTTCCAATTTGCCATGTTTGATGACTGGATGACCGTTAATTTTAAGACAGTATAGCAGATCACATGACAACAATGACCCATCTTGTTGATGTGTCTTCTATATGGTGACATGGAAAATGATGGCATGGTGGTGATGTCACCTGATGATGTGGCCTCCTACCATGTTTTAGTCTTTCATTGGCTAGACTGTAAAGGTAGGTGATGTCACTTGTTGTGCTAGTGGATCTCGTAGTGCTGCGTGGTAGGGGCTAAGCGGAGATCTTGAGTGGTGGAGCTGGTGGAGGCGATGTTGCTGGTGGCACAAAGATGGATATTTAGTGGGCCAAGTGCAAGGGAATGTTTAATCCCACATTCATTGTGGGAAGGGCTTCTAAGCCCTTTTTCTATGTGCCTTGGTAGTAAATAAAAAAAGAGCTCGGGGCCTGGGAGCTCGATTGGAACCAATCTCATCACCTGCTAGTTTGTGTACGACTGATGATGTGAGTATGTCAATTTGATGACATTGGCAATTGTGTGTGACTGATGATGTCATAGACATAAAATAAATAGGGCCCGTACCAAGCCCAAACAATTTTGCAAGAAATAATTTTGAAAACAACCAAAATTAAAAAAATTAAATTTTTTTTCCGAATCGTACTGCAGAGGCACAGATCAGGCCGTATGGCTCAATTTGCAAAACAAATTTGCCTTGATTTTGACTTTTTCCAAATATGGGAAAATTTATAGTCGCTTTTAACTGAAATAGTGTCCCAAACGAAATGGTGAGGTCAGATGTGACCCAAAAAGCTTCCACAATACATTGGTCTTCAGATCTAAGATATGGACCTTCAATGCTTACACCAAGATCTCTCCAAATAGGCTAATCAAAATGCTCCAATGGCTCTGATACCATGTAAAAATTTCCAAATAGAAAATATTAAACCTATTATCTAGAGGCTACAAAATAGCACAAATACAAGAGAGATGATATGAACAAGAATAGACTTGTATGATGCAATGATTGAATTGATCCAATGAATTGATTTAAATGTACATAATAGGCCTCCTTATATAGGAAAGGTGATAACAAAGAATAATAAGGAGCTAATAAGCTATCACCTATGCAAGGTGTAATCACATATCCACCAAATGTGGATCATCCTCCATTATGCAATAAAGTATGTGCCATAGAATGAGGATGATAATGTGATATGTGCACTAAAGGTGGATCTCACACCTAAAGTGGAATTTCTCTTACACCATGTGCTTAATTGAGGTACAAACTCCTAGGTGTCTTAATGACAAACTACTATGCAATGCATTATCCTAAGTAGGATTGAGTAAATTTTAATTAGGAATATTTAATTACACCAACAACAAGATCATCTTACATATTTGAGCTACTTTACCATGAGTATGAGCTCTCATACTCCCGCTAAAGTGGGGGCTAATTGTACCATCCTAAAAGTTAGCACCCATTAATTTGGAAGCTCAAGGACCTATTAGACCTCATTTTAGTGATCTCCTAGAACATGGATGCATTTATGCTTAATTTCCTACTTTTCCCACATTTTCCCTACATATCCCCCAAAACCCTCAATACCTCTTAGGATTTGGGTTTCTTTTCTTGAGTTTTGCACCCTTAGGTACAGGTTGACCTCAACCTATACCTAGGGTTTTGAATTTTGATTGGTCCCCGAACTCAATGCAAGGTATCTTTCTTTCTCGCTCACCTTTATTAGCCTTCACAGATTTGAACTCTGAGTTTCTATAAAAGGAGTTATTTTCCCTTCATTTGAAAAAGGATATGTTGCATGCACATTAAATTAGAAAATAGTGAAGCCATCAATTACAAGTTATTAAGTTCAAGGTGCATTCAAGGAATTCAAGCCAAGCTAGCAAGGATTCATTGAAGGCATTCATTCATGAACTTCCTTCCATAAATCTACCTTCTTTCTTCAAGGAGATAGTGGAGTTAACCATCAAGGGAGGAGATCTACATACATCCATAATGTATAATAATTTAACCATTCAAACATACTTACATCCATGGTCTATAATTTGGTGCTTGTAGATCTATTGCATTTGTGAAAATATACTACATTCTTCATCAACATATGTACACAAGCATTCATACATCTTTGTGTCTAGTAGATTCAAATCCATCCATAAAGGTTTGACAAGCAAGGTGAATATTTACATTTTCCATTATTGGAGTTGATGAGTAAACAACCAACAACTCCCAAGAACACCTGCATGCAAACACCTATCACAGAAAGAGAGAGAAGAAGCAAGAAGTTATGGAGGCCTGAATACATTGATCCATGAGAGAGGCGAAATCATTCTTGATGTGCAAAAACAAAATTTGCAATTCAATAATGAATAATCTTTTATCAAAGTTTTGTTAAAATAAGAGGAGATCAATCCTTATAAAAGGAGATCTGAAAACCTAAAAAGGTAAAATCTAGGTTGCACAATAATTATTAATAAAACAATTAATTATTATATGCTTAAAGTTTAGCTTAAGAAAAAAGAGATAATAAGTGAGTAATTTAATCAAACATGATTTAACTAATAAGCAAACAATTTATTACTCTAACACCCCCCCTTAAGATGAACTTTGGGAGAAGCTAAAAACCTAGAAAGAACTACTGAAAGAAAATGGGTCCCGACAACAAAGGCCTGATAAGGTAACCAAGTACAGAAGAGAGTCTCTATAAAGTGAAGAAATAGAGAAAACCACATGAGAAAAACTCTACTCCAAAAAGAGACAAAGACTAGTCTGAAGGACTAAAGAAGCCTCCAAAACTAGGAATGTTCCAGAAAATAGGAACACGGATGAACATGTAGAACATCACTAAAGCAAGAAGCTGCAAACTCTATCAAAAAGTAACTGATGATCTGAAGATCCTCCACTAAAATATGACCAGGTAGAGAAGACTGTATCTGCATGAGTGCCCTCAAATGATACTACTCGAATTAGGAGGCAAACAAAGGAAAACAATTGAAGTTGAAGATACAAAATATTATAATCTACACGAGTGCCCTCAAATGACACTACCCAAATTAGGAGGAAAATAAAGGCAAACACCTAAACTCAAAAATATAGATGGCATAAAAACACCAAAAGCTCTGTAGAGCTGATCAATCAAAGATGGAAGAGTGCATCCAAAAAAATAGGAAAGAAAGAGTTTCCATATGGTAAATGATCCATCTCACTGGAATGCGTAGGTACTCAGCCACTGCATCCACCTAGTACATAGAATCAAATACTAAATACATAGCTCACACTATCGAACCAAAGAAGTAGTAGAACCAACAATAGAAACCCCCCCATAATGCTGACAAGGGAGTAATGATAGGTACACTGAAAAGATCATCCAATATGAACTACATGATACCATGAACATTGAAGGTGTAGAGATAGTACAAACAAAAATAAAGATACCAGAGGCTAATGTCATTGGAGGAACACTCACATGACAAAAGTAGATGGAAAACAAAGACAAACATCAAACCCCCCTAGCACTTCATAATGGAGTGCAAGTACATAGAGCACAAACATGTACAAAATCTCATACATGCAATAGTGACACTTTATCTCAATGTGTGTGCATAATCAAATGGTACAAAAGTGAAGTATAAACTACTCAAAGAAGAGCAAAGGCTGCTAAAATAAAAGAATAGCCTAAGATGAGCCATCCCTCAAAAGGAAAAGATCCCAAGACCTGAAACATCCAATATATCCACCAGATTGAAAAAATGCAAGAATTTGAATAAATTATACCTAGATCAAAATCTAGAAAAATAACTAACTGAACTAGAAATATTTTAGAACAAGCTTTCCAATGATATATCATTTTCCCAAAATAGAGTCTGGATGCTCAAGATAGAGCTCCTGAAATGCAAAACTAAACATCTGGCTTTGATAGTAAAACATGTTAGGATTAACAAGGCAGAAATAACAATTATGTGCAAATATAACTAATATCAGAAAATAATAAACCACACAGAATAGAACACAAGACACACAAATTTAACATGGTTCACCCAATCCCTGGGCTACGTCCACCAACAGCGAGTCCAATATTATTATTATCCAGTGATTACAACCTGATTACACTCCGTAATCCCTTACAACCCAATTCTGCCGCAAGTACTAAAATCATACATCATGAAAATCCCTAACCCTAAGCCATATTATACAATATTTTTCCACTTTAGGGTTAGAATGAGTTATAAGTAGTCGGCCCAAATAACCGAAAAAGTAGTCGGCCTCAAAAAAAAAAAAATTCCTCGGGGGCTGCGCCCCCGAACCCCTGCTCTTGGGGGCTGCCACCCCCAAACCCCCGCTCGGGGCCCAACCCGGCCCTGAACCCCAGCGAGGTTGGGAGGAAAAGTGTACAGTACTTTCCTGGATAGTACTTTCCTAATTAGTCACCACAAGCTAACAATCTCCCACTTGGTGACTGATCAGTATCCATACTATACTAAAAAACCTCCCACTTGGAGACTGATCCTGTAGCAATACCGCTACCCACATGAGGCTCCCACTGGATTGAACCACCTTGGACTCAGTTGTTCCTTTATTTTGTTCAGTCTAGAAGACCAACTGAAGCTGAACATGAGTTCAACTTCTCCCTTGTTACTACCTTTGTAAACATATCTACTGGATTATCATCAGTATGAATCTTTTCCAGCCTTAATTGTCCATCATCCAAAACTGATCGAATGAAATGGTACCGCAACTGTATGTGTTTTGTCTTTGAGTGCAAAGCAGAATTCTTTGCAAGATGAATGGCACTTTGGCTATCTGTATGTAGAAAATTATCCTTTTGTGGATGTCCCAATTCTTCCATGAAGAATTGAAGCCATATCATCTCCTTGGCTGCCTCTGTAGCAGCAACATACTCTGCCTCTGTAGTGGATAAAGCAACCACCTTTTGTAGTCGAGAAATCCAACTCACTGCTGTCCCACCAACAGTAAATATATAACCTGTAGTACTCCGCCTGCTATCTATATCTCCTACCAAATCTGAGTCAACATAGCCTTGTACAGTAGTAGTAGAACCCCCAAAGAGTAAACACTTACTGGATGTGCCTCTCAAATATCTAAGAATCCATTTGACTACATTCCAATGCTCAATACCAGGGTTACTCATATAACGGCTAACGACTCCCACTGTGTGTGCAATATCTGGCCTAGTACATACCATAGCATACATTAAGCTCCCTACAGCTGAAGCATAAGGTACCTTAGACATTTTAGTCTCTTCTTCTGGTGTCTTGGGACACATATCCTTAGTCAATTTCAAATGACCAGGCAAAGGTGTGCTGACAGCTTTGGCATTTTCCATAGAGAAACATTGCAACACCTTCTCAATATAATCAGCCTGAGATAGAGACAATTTCCTATTTTTCCTATCTCTACAAATTTTCATACCAAGGATTTGTTTTGCTGCCCCCAAATCCTTCATAGAAAAAGATTTTGCTAACTGTTGTTTCAACCCCTTAATGTGATCCATGTTAGACCCAGCTACAAGCATATCATCAACATATAAACATAAAATAATGTAGTTGTCATCATCCAACCTCTTAAAATAAACACAATGGTCAGAATGACACCGACTATATCCATGCCCATTCATAAAAGTGTCAAATTTAATATACCATTGCCGAGGTGCTTGCTTCAAGCCATATAAACTTTTCTACAATCTGCACACCAAATTCTCCTTACCCTTGACCTCAAATCCTTGTGGCTGAACCATATATATTTCTTCATCCAAATCACCATGAAGAAAGGTTGTTTTAACATCAAGCTGCTCTAAATGCAAATCTTCAGTAGCCACAATACTTAAAATAGTACGAATAGAAGTCATTTTAACAACTGGAGAAAATATCTCATCAAAATCAATACCATGTTTCTGTGCAAATCCTTTTACGACTAATCTGGCTTTAAATCTTTTTGTACCTCTATCCTCTTCTTTTATCCTGTAAACCCATTTATTCTGTAAAGCCCTTTTACCTGCAGGTAACTTACATAAATCCCATGTCTGATTTTTCAGCAAAGAGTCCATTTCATCTATCATTGCAGACTCCCACTGAAGCTTTGTATCCACCTACATAGCTTCATTATAACATTCAGGTTCACCAGCATCTGTTAACAGAATAGAATACAAAGATGGAGAAAATCTTTCTGGAGGTCTACTTAGCCTTGTTGACCGTCTAACACTCACTGGGGTGTGTGGTATTTGTTGTTGCTGTTGTTGCGGAGCATAAGGAACTACTGGAACATGAACTTGTGGAGTATCATCCAGTACTACATAGTCATTTTCTTTCTTCTCATGCTACAGCAACAAATCTTTGTACAATACTTTCTCATTGAATATGACATCCCTGCTTCTTACAATTTTATGATTTTCAAAATCCCAAAGCCTATAACCAAATTCATCAATGCCATACCCAACAAATACACATTTCTTTGACTTAGCTTCCAGCTTGGTTCTATTTTCAAAGTCTATAAGTGCAAAAGCTTCACAACCAAAGGTTTTGAGAAAAGAATAACTCACCTTCTTACCACTCCATGCTTCCTCTGGAATACCACAGTCTAAAGGAGTAGAGGGGCCTCTATTGATTAAATAAATAGCGGTGTTCACTGCCTCTACCCACATATTTTTGGGCAGCCTAGCATGCAACCTCATACTCCTTGCATGCTCCATTATTGTCCTATTCATGCGTTCAGCCACTCCATTTTCTTTTGGAGTCCTTGGTATAGTTTTCTGCCTACGAATACCATTAGAGGAACAATATGCTTCAAATTCTATGCTGCAATACTCACCACCATTATCAGATCTGAGACATTTTAACTTTTTACCAGTCTCATTCTCAACCAAGCATTTCCATTTCTTAAAAGTTTGAAATACATCTGATTTTTGTCTAAGGAAATAAATCCATACTTTTCTTGTTGCATCATCTATAAATGTAACATAATACAGAGAGCCACCAAGGGAAGATACCTGAGCTGGTCCCCATACATCTATATGCACAAGCTCTAATCTCTCATTTTTCTTTTCCTTCCCACTCTTCACAAAACTAACTCTCTTTTGT
Source organism: Chamaecyparis obtusa (assembly GCA_027943335.1). Taxonomy (NCBI): domain Eukaryota; kingdom Viridiplantae; phylum Streptophyta; class Pinopsida; order Cupressales; family Cupressaceae; genus Chamaecyparis; species Chamaecyparis obtusa. The sequence continues at coordinate 378,837 of BSBK01006294.1, read as the reverse complement.
TTTCCATAAACACAACTTTCACAGAAATCCATATTGACACATTTCAGACCAGGTAAAACTTTCTTTGAATGAAGTAATTTCATACCTTTTTCACTCATGTGCCCGAGTCTGTTGTGCCACAGTGCTGTGTCAGAATCTACGGCAACAGTTTGATGTTCTTCCTGCTCAACTGCAGCCACTGTTCCTGAACATTCATTATCTTCTGAAACAATTAAAGTAGAAGGAACAGTATGACTTGTACAAAGATATAAGGTGCCTACTTTCACACCTTTTGCTACTACTAAGGAACCTTTTGAAACCTTCCAATTTTTATCATTAAAAGTAACTGTGCAACCCTCATCACCCAGTTGCCCTACTGAAATTAAATTCCTACTTAGCCTTGGAACATGTCTTACCTCTTGTAGTAGCCAATGATTCCCATTCTGCAACTTAATCTTAATTTTTCCCTTTCCAACAATCTGACAGGGCTCATTATCTCCCAAATAAACTAGCCCAAAATCCCCTTGGACATAATCAACAAAATAACTTCTATGGGGTGTAGCATGAAATGAAGCCCTAGAATCTAAAACCCATGAATCATCAATACTTTCTAAGGACAAGAGCAAAGCATCCTCCTCGGATTTGTTACTTACCACATTTGCCTCCTTGTTTCCATCATTTTTGTCTCCTTGATCTTTCTTCCGAGACCAACAATCTTTCTTCTTATGACCTGGTTTTCCACAGTACCAGCAATCATTTGGCCCTTTAGATTCGGACCTCTTTCCCTTTGATTTTCCTCTTGATTTCCCACGATTTCCAGAGTTGTTTCCTCTATCTCTTGTTCTACCTCTGCTTTCTGTGTTCAATACACTACTCGATGTGGATGCCCCTGAGCTTTTCCTACGAATTTCCTCACTCAATATAACACCAATAACATCATCATACTTTAGGGTATTAGAACCAGAAACAGAATTACTAACAGCCATTACCAAGCCATTCCAGCTTTCTGGCAAAGAACACAAAATCAAGAGAGCCCTAACCTCTTCATCAAAAGTAATTTTAACTGAGGTTAATTGACTTGTAATTGTATTAAACTCATTCAAATGATCAGTAACTGATCCACCTTCTACCATTTTCATATTAAATAAACGCTTCATAAGAAATACCTTGTTTGAAGCTGAAGGCTTTTCATACAACTTCGCTAGGGTTTCCATCAGATCTTTAGCTGTCTTTGCTTTAGTAATATTGAATGCCACCGATTGTGCCAGGCATAGATGAATACTCCCCAGTGCCTTCCTATCCAAAATATCCCAATCCTCCTGAGACATTGATTGCTCTTTCTTGGCTACTGCCTCTAGTGGCCGCCATAGATCCTTCTGATAGAGATAATCCTCCATTTGCATCTTCCATAACTGAAAGTTCTGCCCATTAAACTTATCAACCTTCACCCTACCCTCGTCTGCCATTTCTCCCACTTAACCGAGAGACTCTCCCACTAACTCGTGAGACCTGCTTCAGAGAATAGATGAAAGAACGAATGAAATAACCTCGCTCTGATACCACTTGTTAGGATTAACAAGGCAGAAATAACAATTATGTGCAAATATAACTAATATCAGAAAATAATAAACCACATAGAATAGAACACAAGACACACAAATTTAACGTGGTTCACCCAATCCCTGGGCTACGTCCACCAACAGCGAGTCCAATATTATTATTATCCAGTGATTACAACCTGATTACACTCCGTAATCCCTTACAGCCTAATTCTGCCGCAAGTACTAAAATCATACATCATGAAAATCCCTAACCCTAAGCCATATTATACAATATTTTTCACTTTAGGGTTAGAATGAGTTATAAGTAGTCGGCCCAAATAACCAAAAAAGTAGTCGGCCTCAAAAAAAAAAATTCGAGGTCGGGAAGAAAAGTGTACAGTACTTTCCTGGATAGTACTTTCCTAATTAGTCACCACAAGCTAACAAAACAAACCATCAATAAGAAAAATTAGAAATTCAAACCTCTAGATCTGGATAGAGCTTGGAACTAGCTTTCTGACAATATCTTGTTTTCCCAATTTTGACACCGTATGCTCAGGTTATGAGCAAAAAACTACAGGTATGATGATGGGCCCAAAAAGGGTGTAGAAGAGTGTTGATGCATGCTAACATCAGCAAATGACAGGCTTAAAATTGACGGCCATATGGTCATCGCTACAAAAAGGCCCCTGGAGCTAAAAAACTAGGCCCCTGGTCACCATATGACCAGGGGCTTAGACTGCATCCGCCTAGGCTTAAATTTGATGGCCAAATAGCTGTCACCACAAAAAAAATTTAAATTTCAATATCGCATGCATGCCATGGCCGTACAAATTTTTGCTTTGATTTTCATGCCAAGTCAGTAACTTTTTTTCTTTGATTTGAGTGCCAAGGTAGTGAATTGTTTGCCTCAATTTGCATGTTAGGGCACCATAATTTTGTCTCAATTTGCATGCAATGGTGGTAAAAATTTTCTCCTCAATTTGCGTCTCAAGGTCGTATGACCTAACATGCAAAAAAAATTTGCCTTAGAATGCAATGACGCCCAAATTGGATGTCCTTTATATGGAAATAAGGGTTTTTGGGTGCTGCGAGGTTAATGGTGAGGTCCGTTTGAGCCCAAAGTGATGAACTACAACTGATTTAGAACTAGAATGAAGAATCTGTAACTCCAGATTACTGAGGAGTTGATGATTAGATATGCAAGATGATTAAATCAGTATTATGTTGTCATTGATGTCAACTATCTTGACAGTACTTATCTTGTAAGTTACTAAACTAACACATCTAAAGGAAGGTGAAAGAGATGAAGAATAGAAATATCTACATGAGGAAGATCTATATGACAAATAAGGATAAGGAATACACTGAGTAACTTGTTGATGAGTCTATGACTTGATGAAATTGACTTTATTATGTTGCATTCATCTATGATGAAGAATAGAGCTGAAAGACACAAAGCAGTGTTGTCGGTAAATAAAGCATTTTCAGTATACACCGATGAAGTGTAGTGTATACCGAGCATAGTATTAACTGAGCTTGTGTTCATCGATGCATTTCTTTGTTAACCAAGCAAAACAAAAAGGAATTAAATGATTAGTTTAGCTGATAAAGTGATGAGTTGTAAAGTGTATGAAATCAAGGTAACAGATAATGTTTGTTATGAAGATCAATGGCTAACATAAATCAAAAAGGATCTAATGGACCAGATTGAAATGTGTTACTGACACATCAACTGAGGGAGCTTAAAGAGAAAAAATCTATGAATATCATTAAGCGAAAAAATCTAATGGAGGAAAAGAAAATGATTTACTCGTCTATATAAGAGACATTGGTTTCATTATGAAACATATGCTGGAAGAAGAAGATATTGCAAAATTATCGCATGAAAGAGTTTTCATGCATTCTAATCATACTGGTTAATAAGAATCGAGCTGCAGAATAGTTACCGAGCTACAAAGAGTTATTACCGATGGATAGTAAGTTGATACAGTATTAAATCCGAAGTTTTATATTGATCAGAAATATTTGAATGAGCTAAACATTGATCTATAAACTACAAACTAAAGTTGTATTTAGGTAGATCATCTACTGTTACATATTTAACCATTGTACATAGTCAAATCTCTTAACTGAGTGGACTATGAAAGTCTTTTGATGTTTCATTCATAGAGTGAACATTGTTATCCTATCAACCCCAGAGTGACTGCTGGTTGGATGATAACTTCTGGTCTAAAATCCTCTAACAAGGTCACACCTAACAGTGTGTTTGTAAACCTTTAATAGGGTTGGGTCTTCACCAACCTCACTTCAGAAGAGTAAATAATTTTGGGTTGCCGGTCCCAGGTGGTTTTTCCCTTCATAGGGTTTCCACATAAAATCTCTTGTGTTATGTGTTGATTGTGATATATGTTTTTTATCATACTTTGCATATTACATGTTAGATTTTATCAGTAACTACTATAAGTTTAGACTATCAATTGGTAAGTACACAGACAGTGAAAGTATTTTATGTTTACCGACTTGCAGAAGTCGAAGAATTTGTTTTAGATTATACATTTTGAATTGGGACACTGGATAACTGATTCACCCCCCTCTCAGTTATTCTAACAATTGGTATCAAAGCTTCAGTTTCTTAGAACGGAGTTTTAAGGACTTCAACAAAAAGGTCTCAAGATGTATAAGAGAGAAGTGTCAAAGCTGAACAAAGATAACTTCGCAGTATGGCAAAGCCAGATGAAGTTGCAAATATTAGGAATTGGGAATTCTGCACTAGAACTAATGGAGAATGGCTACATTGAACAAACACCAGGTTCCCTGACTCTTGATCAATTGAAGGATAGGCATGAACATAATATTACTATGATGGAACTTGTTGTTGCCTATACCAATGCTAAATTTGAAGATATCAAGGAGTGTGATATTGCAAAGATGTGGGATAAGCTAACTCTAATATATAGTAGAGATGCAAATGTCAGGAGAGCCAGAGCAGAAAGCTTAAGAGGTCGATTTGATGATATGAAGATGAAAGAAGGAGAGAACATTGTGCAATACACAAATAGACTAAAAGAGGTAGTACATGCTATTAGAGCATCTGGAAAAGCTATTGATGATGAAACAGTGATAAGCAAGATTCTCATAACTTTGCTATCAGTTTATGTGATCAGGATCTCTACAATTCATGAAACAAGGGCTACATCCAACCTCACCCTTGACACTTTGATCGGTAAGCTTACGACCTTTGAATTGAATAACTTTGACAATAGTATTGTATCTTCTGTTGAATCTTCTTTCATGTCCTCTTTGAAGATTGGTAAGTCTAGTAGCAAGAATGATAAGAATAATGATAGTGACAGTAATACTGATGATGAACTTGATGAGCTTCAAGCTCTTATGGCCAGAAGATTTCCCAAAGGTAAGGGAAGGTATAGAGGCAAGTTACCTCTAGCATGTTTTAATTGTAAAGAAGTTGGCCACATCACTACTAGATGTCCAAATAAGAAAGATGATGATAGATTCAATGACCGATCTGAAGGAAGCTATGGGAGAAGAATCAATAGAGGCTACAGACACAACAACAAAGACAACCAAGATAGCTATGACAAAGGGAAAAAGGTATGTTACATAGCCGAAGAATTTAAATTTGAATCTAACACTGATGATGATGTAGAAGTAGTATTTGTTACTATGAAGGATGATTCAGAAGAAGAAGAGAAACATGAAGAGATAGCACTGATCTCTAAAGTAAGCAGAAATGATACATGGATCATAGACAGTGGCTGCACACATCATATGACTAGTGATATAGAGAAATTTTATCTAATTGATGAATATGATGGTGGATCTGTTAGAATGGGAAATGATACACCTTGTATGGTGAGAGGTAAAGGGTCACTGATGATTAATGACAGAATAAAATGTGAGAATGCATACTGGGTAGATGGACTGAACTATAATTTGTTAAGTGTGGCATAGCTGAACAACTCAAGTCACCGACTTGCTTTTGAGAGTAGAAAGGTAAGAATCTATGATGATGGAGGAAGACTAGTTGGAACCAGTACACAATCCAGAGGTAATCTATTTTATCTTGATATTGATCAGTCTTCTTATTTATTAATGAAAGATGAAGATGCATGGTTGTGGCATAAGAGGTTATGTCATGTGAATTTTGATAACATGGTCAATATTAGTAAGAAGAAAAGAGTTATAGGATTGCCTAACTTGTCAAAGCTAGATCATGCTATGTGTCATGAATGTCAGAAAGGTAAGATGACTAAGTCCAATTTTAAAAGCAAAGACTACTCAACAAAGAAGATACTTGAATTGGTTCATACCGACCTATGTGGTCCTATGAGAACTCAAAGCTATTATGGTGATAGATACTTTATTATTTTTGTTGATTACTACACTAGACTGATGACTACACTAGACTGATGACTGTTATGTTCCTCAAAGAGAAATTTGAAGCTTTTAAGTTGTTTAAATGGTATAAGGTTAAGGTAGAAAAAGACACTAGAAAATAAATCAAATGCTTAAGATCTGATAGAGGAGGTGAATTTATCTCTGATGAATTTACTAATTTCTGTAATGAGAATGGTATTAAAAGACAAGTCTCTACACCAAGAACGCCTCAGCAGAATGGGATTGCTGAAAGAAGGAACAGGTCAATCATTGATTGTGCTAGAACACTGATGATAAAAAAGAATGTTGCTCAGACATATTGGAGAGAAGCTATCAGCACAGCTATATATGTTGTTAACCAAGTACAACTGAAGAAGGACTCCAACCAAACACCTTATGAGCTATGGTTTGGACACAAACCTACTGTAAGTTATTTCAAAATTTTTGGAAGCAAATGTTTTATTCTGAAAGATGAGAGAAATGGGAAATTTGATTTTAAAGGTGATGAAGGAATATTCTTAGGATATTCTACTAAGAGTAAAGCATACAAATGTATGAATAAGATTACAAATAAGATGATTGAAAGTACCAATGTTCATGTTGATGAGTTTGATGACAAGTACATAGAAGAAAGAAAGGAACTGGAAGACTATGGTAGATTCACTTACATTGAACTTCCTGACTATCTACTGAAATCGCAACCACTGATAACTGGTCAGCAGGAAAATAACTGCGAGGAACAGGAAAGGGAAATCGACGAACAAGATGGTGCTACCAAGAAAGCAAATGAACCTGAAAAGGATGAACAAGAAAGGAGAAATTGAGTACTGGCTAGTGTTTTTAGAAGACATCATCCTGAGACACAAATTACTGGAAACAGACAAGTTGGAATGTAGACAAGAAGCAAAACAAGACAAGGTACATGCTTAGTTTGTGAATTTGAACCAAAGAATGTGAAAGTTGCATAATAAAATGAAGAATGGATTAATGCAATGAAGGAGGAAATAGAACAAATAGAGAAAAACAAAACTTGGTCCTTAGTACCCTGACCTAAAGATAAGAATTTTATCGGTACTAAATGGATATTTAGAAACAAAATGAATGAAAATGGTGAAGTGACAAGAAATAAAGTGAGATTGGTATGTAAGGCATATGCACAAGAAGAAGGCATTGACTATGGTGAAACATTTTCATCTGTTGCTAGATTGGAAGGAGTTAGAATGTTACTTGCATATGCTACACACAAGAAATTTAAGGTTTATCAAATGGATGTGAAATCAGTATTTCTAAATGGTATACTTAAAGAAGAGGTCTACATAGAACAACCTGAAGGATTTGTTGATCCAGACAACAGAAACATGGTATGTAGACTACACAAAGCTTTATATGGTTTGAAGCAAGCACCGAGAGCATGGTATGAAAGACTACATACTTACTTGTTAAGTATTGGATTTGTAAGAACTAGTGAGAACAACAATTTGTACATGAAAGGTGATACTGATGACACTATTATTATTGCTGAAATTTTTGTTGATGATATTATTTTTGGAGGTCAAGATCATGTATGTAAATATTTTGTTGATGACATGAGGAATGAGTTTGAAATGTCTATGTTCGGAGAGATTAAATTCTTTCTCAGATTACAAGTGATACAATAGAGTGATGGGATATTCATCACATAGTCCAAGTACATGAAGGAAGTTTTGAAGACATTTGGCATGGAAGATGCTAAACTTGTGGGAACATCGATGGGTACTGGAAGTAAATTGACAAAGGAAGATGAAACTAAGAGGTAAACTAGACACTTTACCGATACATGATTGGTAAGCTTATGTATGTAGTTCATAGTAGGCCAAAATAGCACATGTTGTGGGAATTGTTGCTAGATATTCTGCTAATCCTAGAGAATCACACATGATTGCTACTAAAAGAATCTTAAGATATCTAAAAAAGATAGAGGATTATGGATTATGGTATCCTAAGGAAGGTAAGTTTGAGCTGAAAGTTTACACCGATTCTGATTGGGCTGGAAATGTGGATGACAGAAAAAGTACCACCGGAGGAGCATTTTTCTTTGGTGAAAGACTTGTAACCTGGACAAGTAAAAAGTAGGCTTGTATTTCTCAGTCTATAGCTGAAGAAAAGTATGTTGCTATTGCTACTAATTGCTCAAACATTGCATATATCAAGCAAGTGTTGGAAGAAATGAATGAGGTAATCATCAACCCAGTGATCATATATTGTGGCAACACAAGTGCTATTAATATTTCAAAGCATCCTGTGATGCACTCTAAGACAAAGCATATATCAATTAAGTATCACTACTTAAGAGAACAAGTGCAAGAGAAGCAATTAAAGTTAGAATTTGTTACATCTAAAGAACAACTTGCAGATATTTTTACAAAGCCTCTATCAAAGGACACATTTGAATATTTGAGGACTAGACTTGGGGTTCGTCCCCTATCTATCAGTCACTAATGTGATCTAGATATTGCATCAACCTAATCTTATCAAAAGATCATTCATGTTGATGCAACATAGTTCACACTTTGAATTTTGTTCAAGGTTGTGATTAATTTTGAAGAACTAAAATAGATTGAGATATTAGTATACTAAGATACAAAGGAAGTAATGGACAATAGAGAGTTACTTAGCTACTAAAAGAGCTGATTATTTATTTGTTTTTTTGGCATTGTTATCAAAGGGAGAGATAAATAATATGTAAAGAAAAGGAGACATACACTGATGAGAACTATCTAAGGGAGAGATAATCTAAAAGGAACTTGAGAACTGAAAAGGTTACATCTACAGAATGACAAAGCTATATTTTATAATGTTGTTTTAGTAACGTAGTGATTAAACATATTAAGGTAGGGAGAGCTTACACTACACAGCATTTGATCACAGAGTTATACAAGACATGTTTGGTATGTGTATGGTGCATTCCATATTACTTGAGTTGCCATCAATACCAAAGGGAGACATTGATGTACTACAACTAATTTAGAACCAGAATGAAGAATCTGTAATTCAAGATTACTGAGGATTTGATGATTAGATATGCAAGATAATTAAATCAGTATTATGTTGTCATTGATGTCAACTATCTTGACAATGCTTATCTTGTAAGTTACTATACCGACACATCTGAAGGAAGGTGAAAGAGATGAAGGATAGAAATATCTACATGAGGAAGATGTATATGATAGATGAGGATAAGGAATACACTGAGTAACTTGTTGATGAGTCTATGACTTGATGAAATTGACTTTATTATGTTGCATTCATCTATGATGAAGAATAGAGCTAAAAGACACAAAGCAGTGTTGTTGGTAAATAAAGCATTTTTAGTATACACTGACGAAGTGTAGTGTATACCGAGCATAGTATTAACCAAGCTTATGTTCATCGACGCATTTCTTTGTTAACCAAGAAAAACATAAAGGAATTAAATGATCAGTTTAGCCGATAAAGTGATGAGCTGTAAAGTGTATGAAATCGAGGTAACAGATAATGTTTGTTATGAAGATCGATGGCTAACATAAATAAAAAAGGATCTAATGGAGCAGATTGAAATGTGTTACTAACACATCAGCCAAGGGAGCTTAATGTGGCAAAATCTATGAATATGATTAAGCGGAAAAATATGATGGAAGAAAAGAAAATGATTTACTCGTCTATATAAGAGACATTGGTTTCATTATGAAACGTATGTTGGAAGAAGAAGATACTGCAAAATTATCACATGAAAGAGTTTTCATGCATTCTGATCATACTGGTTAATAAGAACCAAGTTGCAGAACAGTTACCAAGCTACAGAGAGTTATTACCGATAGATAGTAAGTTGATATAGTATTGAATCTGAAGTGTTATATTAATCAGAAATATTTGAATGAGCTAAACATTGATCTGTAAACTGCAAACTGAAGTTGTATTTAAGCAGATCATCTATTGTTACATATTTAACCATTGTACACAGTCAAATCTCTTAACCGAGTGTACTATGAAAGTCTTTTGATGTTTCATTCATAAAGTGAACATTGTTATCCTATCAACCCCAAAGTGACTGTTGGTTGGACGATAACTTTTGGTCTAAAATCCTCTAATAAGGTCACACCTAACAATGTGTTTTTAAACCTTTAACAGGGTTGGGTCTTCACCGACCTCACTTCAGAAGAGTGAACAATTTTGGGTTTTTGGTCCCAGGTGGTTTTTCACTTCACAGGGTTTCCACGTTAAATCTCGTGTTATGTGTTGATTGTGATATTTGTGTGTTATCATACTTTGCATATTACATGTTATATTTGATCGGTAACTACTATAAGTTTAGACTGTCAATCGGTAAGTACACAGACAGTGAAAGTATTTTATGTTTACCGACTTGCAGAAGTTGAAGAATTTCTTTTGGATTATACATTTTGAATTGGGACACTGGATAACTAATTCACCCCCCTCTCAGTTATTCTAACACAAAGTGCTCCAAAAAACTAGTGAGCACCTCAGGATTCGTGCGAGGGCCGGTTGCAAAAAATAATTTGCCATAGATTCCAACTTTGTCCAAATTAGACAAATTTTATATGGATCTAGGGGTTCTTGGATGCTCTAAATGCAATCATGAGGTCTTTTGAAGCCAAGATGACCAGAAAGAGAGGTCCCCACATATCCAATAGAAAACCCTCTAAAACTATAGATCTAACAAACATGACTGAATCTCTCAAGAAGAGGACAAGGGAACATAGATCTGAAGCTCTGATACCATATTGGAGTTGATGAGTAAACAACCAATAGCTCTTAAGAACACCTACATGCAAACATCTATCACAGAAAGAGAGAGAAGAAGGAAGAAGTTATGGAGGCCTAAACACATTGATCCACGAGAGAGGAGGAATCATTCTTAATGTGCAAAAACAAAAGTTGCAATTCAATAATGAATAATCTATTATCAAAGTTTTGTTAAAACAAGAGGAGATCAATCCTTATAAAAGGAGATCTGAAAACCTAAAAAGGTAAAACCTAGGTTGCACAATAATAATTAATAAAGTAATTAATTATTATATGCCTAAAGTTTAGCTTAAGTAGAAAGAGATAATAAGTGACCTAGTAATTAAATCAAACATGATTTAATTAATAAGCAAACATTTTATTACTCTAATAGTCTTTCTTTTACATACTTTTATTTCAATTCAATATTAATTCCTAAATGAGGGCTTGAGCAAGGCAAGCCCCTCCTTCCCCCCTCCCAACAAATTTCTATTTTTCTTGTGTAGGAGTAGATTTGCAAGTTTTTCAATTTTTCAGGATCAGAATTGAAAGATCTAGGGTTACAATTTCTATCAGATATTCAGGTCTCAATTTTTTGGATAGTGCAGGTATAGGTTGACCTCAACCTATACCCAAGTTGAACTGTACCCATGAAGTCGACCTGTTCTTGCAGCCTTTAGATTTTCACAATTTGCAGATTTTGGCCTCTTGATTCTAGATCTAGCTCTGTTCCAATTTTTGTTATAGTCTGCTAGCCCATTTTTAGATCTGATCTTGTGACCTCTACTAGCCCTCAAGGTGATTTCAATTTCCCTCTCTATCATTTCATAGCACTTACTTTGAGATATCAGATTAGGTATTTTTATGTACTTGTTTGTTACATGTGCTTCTATTTTACTCACATTATCCAAGCCTCAACATAAGTAATCAAGATCAAACCCTAGAGCACCATGTTTTAAAACTTGTGAAGGAGCATAAGAGTGAAGAGTTTTTAGATGTTTCAAATTTTGTTTTTTACTGCTAAGAAGTTGCCAAATCACAGCCAAAAGGAGCAGAGGAAGCACAAATTTATGAAGGGTGCAATTTAAAATAAAAAGAATAAACCCTTTGTAAATTTTAGTTATGAATGCTAAAGGAGAAAATATCTTTTCATTATACAATTTTCTCAGAGTCAAAGAAGTGGGTATGTGCAAGATCATGAGGGGCCAAAAAGTGGCGATGTAAAAAAATCCACGTTTCACTCATCCAAAAGTGCATGAAAATGCTTGTTGACTTTTGAGTAGGCCTAGGTGTCAGTACACCTAGGCAAAGATGACACCAAAGCACAAGCCTAATCGGGTACCTAATATGATATCGAGTACTTGAAACCTGTGGCATAAATCAAAACCCGTGAGCCATTTTCCTCATTTCTCCTTGTGTTTTGGGTTTGGAAAATGGCTTGAAATATCATATACATGATATTTTTGGGTATCTGATTTTGGCAATAACAAATTCGATCTCTGCACTATACAGTAAGTACATTCTTTGTAGATTTCAATTGTTTTATTTCATTTTGATGCTAAATGTAGTTTTTTTGGTTGAAATAGGGTTTTATATTTATTTTTGTAATAATATATGAAATCAAATTGAAATTTAGATTTTTTATTTATTTAATTAGGCATGGCTGACAACAATGAAGAAAATAACCCTCCCGCACCAAATAATGATCCCCAAAACAATCCCCTATTTCAAAACCCTCCATCTTTACAAGATTTGATACAAGATAATTTGAACACAATATGGGGTTTCCAAAACACATATCATAATATACCTACATTAGGTCCCATGCTTGTCACATTAAATACTATTGTTCAAAATATTGACACACTCATGCAGCAACATAATGTTGCTCTTCATTGGCGTGATGATATGCATGCCAAATTTGATGACGGGCTTGACCATGATGGAATTGCAGCCCTTAACATAAGGAAGATATAGCCTCTCTTTTTGTGAATCCTAAAACTGGAATACCAGTTGACCCCAAAAAGCCCAAATTATCAATAAAATGGTGCACAAATGAAGCAATGCACACACACTTTTGGGATCGTTGGTGGATGGTTTTTGATAAACCACCCCATAGAAATTTGGATCTCCCTTTCTATTTCATAAAAAAATTATATGTTGAGTTTGTGCTTGGTCACAATGTTAATTATTGGAGTATGAGGCCCAACATGGGCATAGGCAGAGGAGCTCCTCAGACTAGGCCATTTGCCCAGCACAAAAAGGCCACTACCTTTGTCCCCCCCACTGATGTCTCACCCCCTCCTCGAGTGTAGCATCCTGATATCATTGCAAAGGCTGCCTCATAGACTATTAGGGCCATTCATTTTCTGAGTGATCAGTTGATCATGTAGACCAGGTCAGTGTTGCCTCCTAGTCTGGATGGTGCTGGCGCATTGACATCTTGTCGGAGTTCACATGTATGTGAGCCCCATATTTGCATTATATGCAAGAATATGTGCCTCGGACCGCTTACTGATATTGATACATATGAGTATGTTATTGATGAGGAGGATGTAGGAGACACAACTAGAGAGGCTGCAACACCTCATGGAGCATCTACATCTCATGAGAGTGCTCATGAGGTGTACGCAGAGCCATGGACTCCTGTTGATACGGTAAGAGTAAACATTATAAATAAATTTGTCGCATGACTTATTTAATTCATTTATTTAGATTAGTTTTAATGATTTCATGCACTTATGTATATATATTTTTTCCATTTATGTTCAGTTGATGACACAGGAGGAGTTGAGACAGGTGGATGAGTCCATAGCTTCGGCCATTTCATTTGGCCTTGATGCCTATACGGTATATTATAAATTATGTACCCATTACTTTTTTTATATCATTTGATGTACATGCTTAAATCTCTATCAATTAGAGAAATAAAATTCATACATTTGCTAATATATTATCATCTTATTGTACTCTTTTAGACTACAACCGATGTCAGTGGGGGGCACGAGGGGGTTCCTTCATCAGGTGTCGAAAAAGGAAAGGTTATTAATTGTTTAAGATTAATTATGCATGCATATGTATCCCACTTTTGTGTATGTAATAAATATTTTACTTGAATTTATTGTATAGGGTTTGGCTATTGATGATGTTCTGACACGGGTTCGGGAGCCTAGGCTGATAGGCATCTCGATTCAAAGTGATAGTCCGATTGTACGTAGACTTTTACATATTGTTATTTGTATTTTGTAACTAGGGTTGTTATGATGAAGTACATTTATATATAGTTGACAATCTTTTTACTCTCATAGGTTACTCCTAGTGTGAGGGAGGGCCCACTAGAATCTTTCGTATCTTTGTTGACCCAGCCCACTATTCCAGAGGAGGGATCACCAGATGTAAGTTTTAATTTTAGTTCAAATCATGTCCTATTTTGTATATTTATTACTCTATGTTGCACCACACTACTAATCTTATTATTTCAAATATATATTTATAGGTCATAGTTGGTATTGTCAGCACGGTCCCTTCACTACCAAGGACTTATGCTAGGACACCTGATCATGGTAGGCGACCGAGAGGCCAAGTACATATATTTGTATTCAAGTATAATTTTAATTAAATTAGTGTTTGAATTATGAATTTTATATATATAACATAAGCAATCTAACTTGGGTTTGAACTCATTTTTGTTGCAGGATCAATCAGAGCCTAACACTTCTTCAAAGAGGCTACATTTTGATGATCCCCCTACGACATAGGATGTAGTTTTAGTTTTGTGGTCATTTAGAGATGCCACTTGACACATTTTGAGATGGCATATATGCCACATTATACACCTTGAAACATTGATTTTGTAGACATTTTGAAATGGCATGTGCCATATTTGTATATGGAGATACTTTTGATACATTTGATACTTTCTATGTATAGAACATGTTCATTTTTATGTTATATTTGTGTCATCTTTTGTATACATATTTATTATTCATGTTTATGGAATTGAATGGTGAAGTTATATCTTGACTATGATTATCATTATGATTTAAATTATATCTTGTTGAAGTTACATTTGTTTTTCTTTACTCTGGAATACCCTGTTCATGGAGCTTATTATGTTTGAGGTTTAACTTCTATAGATTTTCTATGTTCTTATGTTTCATATCATTATGTATACTCACTTGAGCCACTTAGTACTACATTTTTTCAATACTATGTATATACTCACTATGTATATAACTCATCATATTGGGGTTTACTAAATGCATAGAGAAATGTAGCACTTGTGCTATTAGGTCACTTGGGTCGAGCATGGTCGTGAGTGTTCCAGTGACTCTGTGGGTAGAATGAGGTTGTCACTGGTGTTTACCCAGCCAACCAAAACTGATGGAGCAAATGGTTCGATGCAATGTCAGATGGTTTGAAAGATATGTTGTTGAGCCGCTTTCAACAGACCCTCACTGCAAGTTTTAGCATCAACTAAGATCATCTTGCCAAATGCAAATGAAGTCAAATCGCCCAAAACTGAGAGAGGTTATTGTAGACCTCAAAAACATGATCCCTCAACCCCTGATGGTTTGTTGATACCTCTCATGAGGTCCGAGATACGAGCCCTTGAATATCATTGCTCAATCATGCTTAGTGCACCTTGGGGTCACTTGGGTCGAGCGTGGTCGCGATCATTCCAGTGACTCTATGGGTGGAATGAGGTTGTCACTAGTGTTTTCCCAGCCAATTGGAGCTGATGGAGAAAATGGTTTGATTCAAAGTCAGATGGTTTGAAAGATATGCTGCTGAGCCACTTTTAACTGACCCTCACTACAAGTTTTGGCATCGACTGAGATCATCTTGCCAAATGCAAATGAAGTCAAATTGCCAAAACTAAGAGAGGTTATTGTAGACCTCAAAAACATGATCCTATAGCCCCTGATAGTTTTTCAATACCTCTCACGAGGTCCGAGATATGAGCCCTAGAAGATCACTACCCAATCGTGCTTAGTGCACCTTGGAGTCACTTGGATCGAGCATTGTCACAAGCATTCTGGTGACTCCATGGGTGGAATAGGGTTGTCACTAGCATTTACCTAACCAACCAAAGCCAATGGAGTAGATGGTTTGATGCAATGTCAGATGGTTTGAAAGATACGTTGCTAAGCCACTTTCAACTGACCCTCACTACAAGTTTTGGCATCGACTGAGATCGTCTTGCCAAATACAAATGAAGTCAAATCGCCCAAAACTAAGAGAGGTTATTGTAGACCTCAAAAACACAATCCCATAGCACCTAACAGTTTATCAATACCTCTCATGAGGTCCAAGATATGAGCCCCAGAAGATCGCTGCCCAATTGTGCTTAGTGCACCTTGGGGTCACTTGGGTCGAGCGTGGTCACGAGCGTTCCGGTGACTCCGTGGGTGGATCAGGGTTGTCACTAGTGTTTACCCAGCCAACCAAAGCCAATGGAGTAGATGGTTCAATGCAATGTCAGATGGTTTGAAAGATACACTGCTGAGCTGCTTTCAACTGACCCTCACTGCAAGTTTTGGCATCGATTGAGATTGTCTTGCCAAATGCAAACAAAGTCAAATCGCCCAAAACTGAGAGAGGTTATTGTAGACCTTGGAAACATGATCTTGTAGCCCCTAATGGTTTTTCAATACCTCTCATGAGGTCTGAGATACAAGCCCCAGAAGATCGCTGCCCAATCATGCTTAGTGCACCTTAGGATCACTTAGGTCGAGCATGGTCGCGAGTGTTTTGGTGACTCCGTGGGCAGAACAGGGTTGTCACTAGTGTTTACCCGGCCAACTGGAGCTAATGGAGTAGATGGTTCAATGCAATGTCAAATGGTTTGAAAGATACACTGCTGAGCCACTTTCAACTAACCCTCACTACAAGTTTTGGCATCGACTAAGATCGTCTTGCCAAATGCAAACGAAGTCAAAATCCCAAAACTAAGAGAGATTATTGTAAACCTCAGAAACATGATCTCGTAGCCCTAATGGTTTATCGATACCTCTCACGAGGTTGAGCATGGTCATGAGCATTCCAATGACTTCGTGGGCGGAATGGGGTTGTCACTGACATTTACCCGACCAACCAAAGCTAATGGAGTAGATGGTTCAATGCAATGTCAAATGGTTTGAAAGATACGTTGTTGAGCCACTTTCAACTAACCCTCACTGTAAGTTTTGGCATCGACTGAGATCGTCTTTCCAAATGCAAATGAAGTCAAATCACCCAAAACCAAGAGAGGTTATTATAGACCTCAAAAACATGATCCTGTAGCACCTAACAGTTCATTGATACCTCTTACAAGGTTCGAGATACGAGCCCTAGAAGATCATTTCCCAATCGTGCTTAGTGCACCTTGGGGTCACTTGGGTCGAGCGTGGTTGCAAGTGTTCTGGTGACTCCATGGGACGAATGGGGTTGTCACTAGAATTTACCCAGCCAATCGGAGCCAATGGAGTAGATAGTTTGATGCAATGTCAAACGGTTTGTAAGATACGCTGCTGAGCCGCTTTCAACTAACTCTCACTGCAAGTTTTGGCATTGACTGAGATCATCTTGCCAAATGCAAATGAAGTTGAATCACCCAAAACTAAGAGAGGTTATTGTAGACCTCGAAAACACAATCTCATAGCCCTAAATAGTTTGTTAATACCTCTCACAAGGTCTGAGATACGAGCCCCAGAAGATCACTGCCTAATCGTGCTTAGTGCACCTTGGGGTCACTTGGGTCGAGCGTGGTCGCGAGCATTCTGGTGACTCCATGGGTAGAACAGAGTTGTCACTAGCATTTACCTAGCCAACCAGAGCTGATGGAGTAGATGGTTTGATGCAATGTCAGATGGTTTGAAAGATATGCTGCTGAGCCACTTTCAACTGACCCTCACTGCAAGTTTTTTGCATTGACTAAGATCATCTTACCAAATGCAAATGAAGTCCAATTGCCCAAAACTGAGAGAGGTTATTGTAGACCTCAAAAACATGATCTCATAGCACTTGATGGTTTGTCAATACCTCTAACGAGGTCTGATATACAAGCCTCGGAAGATCTGCCTAATCGTGCTTAGTGCACCTTGGGGTCACTTGTGTCGAGTGTGGTCCTAAGCATTTCGATGACTTCATGGGTGGAACAAGGTTGTCACTGGCGTTTACCTAGCCAACTGAAGCCAATGGAGCATATGGTTCAATGCAATGTCAAATGGTTTGAAAGATACGTTGCTGAGCCACTTTCAACTAACCCTCACTGCAAGTTTTGGCATCGACAGAGATCATCTTGCCAAATGCAAACGAAGTCAAATCACCCAAAACCAAGAGAGGTTATTGTAAACCTCAGAAACACAATCTTGTAGCACTTAATAGTTTGTCAATACCTCTCACAAGGTCTAATATATGAGCCCCAGAAGATCGATGCCCAATCATGCTTAGTGCACCTTGGGGTCACTTGGGTTGAGCATGGTCGTGAGTGTTTCGGTGACTCCATGGGTGGAATGGGGTTGTCACTAGCATTTCCCTGACCAACCAGAGCTGATGGAGAAGATGGTTTGATGCAATGTTAGATGGTTTGAAAGATACGCTGCTGAGCTACGTTCAACTGACCCTCACTACAAATTTTGGCATCGACTGAGATCATCTTGCCAAATGCAAATGAAGTCAAATTGCCCAAAACTAAGAGAGGTTATTGTAGACCTCAAAAACACAATCCTGTAGCACTTAACAGTTTGTAGATACCTCTCATGAGGTTTGAGATATGAGCCCCAGAAGATCACTGCCCAATCGAGCTTAGTGCACCTTGGGGTCACTTGGGTCGAGCGTGGTCGCGAGCATTCCAGTGACTCCGTGGGCGGAATGGGTTTGTCGCTGGCATTTACAATGTCATGAAAGTGAACCACCAACTTATAGTCCACAGCATTTTCAATAATGAAAAATTTAACCCTTTTACTCTCCCGTGCAAACTCATAAAGCACTTCACTTGCAGACCATAAAACACACAATGCATTATGGTACACTGGGTAGCCTACAAGTACTTGGATTTTATAGATTGAGTAAGTATTCCTTGGGAACATGTCCTTGTCTGTAGTGGAAACAATTAGGTTTTCATTCTGAAACAAGAGAAGAACCAAATGGGAAAGCATGCACACTTCTTTTCTTGACCCAGTTCCATTGCAATGACTATTAGTGGTATGTTTGAAATTTGAACTATGAAACTAATCATGATTAAGCTTGTGAAATGTGAACTATGAAGCTTATTATGTTTGAGTTTTAACTTCTATAGATTGTTTGAAATGATAAAAAATAATATCCGTAAAGAATTAGAAACAACAATCAAACATGTAAGAATTTAAACCATGCAAATGACATAAGTAAATGACATGTAAGATCCCTTCTTGGCACTGTTGGCCACCCATACATGATTTTGGTCATAATTCCTTATCAAGACTTCTAGGACATTTAACTTTTAAATCAAATTGATTGTTACAAATTGCCATTATAGGCTTCAAAAGATCTCAATTAAAACCATTAAGGATCCTTTTGTCCTTCTATCTTTGATTGGATCCATGGTGACCATAGGCGTCTTCATAGGTGCTCCTACACAAGTTACAATCCACATACAAAACCAAGTTTATTGACTCAAAATACAATCTAAGAAAGGTGAAATTAATGTATTGAAATTAAGCTTAACGAACTTAGAAAACAATGCACTAAGTTAACTTATTACCTAGTCAAGTGTTCCTGAAGGGTCATCTCTTTGCTTCAGGGTCTCCAATAGTGCTTCATGATTAGTAGTACTAATAGTCCAAAGTTCTTTTGTCTTTGGTCTTCCTTGATGCTTTGACAACTTGACATTTGTTGCTATAACAAGGTGTGAATACATGAGAATAGTTTTGTGCTTCTCATAGTCTTCAAATGCAGGAATTCCATTCTTTCTAATCATGTATCTTTACAGCCATGTTCCTACAACAACAACTAAACTAGTAGGATATGTGAACCCATCACCATTTTTCATCAGTTGTACAAGCTTCTTTTTACCTCGTACACAATGTGCTAACCAATAATCTGACCTCTCATCATTCCCCTACGGTGCAACCAATGCAAAAACATCTCCTAGCTTTAGAAGATCTGAAAGATGGTCATACTCAACTGAAGTGTCCATGTCATCATTTCTTATAGAGACTGTTAAAGATAAATGAGTTAGATACTGTGGAATCCATGTATCCACCCACTCACTTGACTCACAATGATCCCAATCATACTTGTATCATCTTAAAATGGAAGCACTTCCATGTTAAGAGTTTTTATCCCTCCAAGTAAGTGGTTTGGGGTCATCTCAAATGCCTTGAATTGATTTTTTCTTTGATCTGGCTTTCTCCCCACTTTCCACTTCTTTTCTGCTTCATTCTAGGTGAAATTAGGGTTAGGATCCTAAGGATTCTCCTTAATTTCCCTCTTCCATGGCTCTATTTTCTAGGTAGGACTTAGAAATAGGTCCTCCTAGCCTTCATCATAGTCATCATAGGATTTTATACCTATCCCTGGCATTTTGTCCCTAGCTGACATCATTTCTAGGTCTCTGAGCATCCTTGGGACCTCCTGATCTGATTCTGACTGAATCTAGGCCTAGGGTCAATTCGAGGTTGATCCTGACTAGGTTAGGATCAAGCTTGAACCTAACCAGGTCAATCCCAACCTTGATTTTTCCCCCTCTTTCAAAATCCTAAATTCCTTGATTTTCGGGCATTGGGTTTTTGGGATATTTGTTTTCCCACCTCTGAGTTGGCTATTTCAAGTTTCAAGATGGTAAATCCTCTAATTGCATTTAATCTAGGTATATTTTCTAAAGGTTAGGAACTAATTGGGATTTAATTCTCTAAGGTGGCCCCTCTAGAGGAATGTGCCCTGGTTCACTATAAAAGGAGGCCTTCCTCTCTCATTTTCATATCCAACATCCATTATTCTCATCTCATCTCAAGAAATTGTAAGTTCTCAAGCTCTCAAGGTGATCAAGCAAGCATCCCTTCAAGAAAGCATTCAATTCTTCTTCTCCATTCAAGTTCTCCATTGAAGATCAAGGATTCAAGCATTCAAGCCATTGAAGGGATTTGGTTCAAGCATCCAAGATTCATCATTCAAACCCTAGATCTAGCCATCATGATGGTGTGATCTTCCTTCAAGATCCTTTGTTCATCTTCAAGATCCATTTCATTCTTCCTTCAAGGTGGATTCCAAGAATACAATCATGGAGGTTTGATTTACATGTTCAATCTTTCATAGCAACATATTTGATTACATTTCAAATACAATTACATATCTATTGAATGTCATAGCTTCATTGTTAGATCTATTTCTACTACTTGCTAGCATTCTCCATTTCAATTCCAATATTAAGGTTGATTCCAAACCGGGGTTTGACCAAGGCAAACCCCCCAAAACAAACAACAAAAACCCTATTTTTCTTGCAGGTACAAGTGCAGGATTTTAGATCTGAGAGTGAATTTGGATACCCTTTTCGGCAAACTTTCAAGATCTGGGAACAGAATCAGAATCAGCCTTCAAATAAAGAATCTAGCCTTTGACCTTTTATGAGGGTCAAAGTCAACCTGAGCTCATCTTGGAGAAATATTTTTGGGTTTTCTTCATCTCGGCATTTCCAAAATAGGTTGCAGAATCTTCTGAAACCTTACACAAACATCAAAAATTGGCACTTTCCATATCTACCCTAATTTGAGGTTAGTACTTGTACTTCAATTATTTTAGATTTCAAGCATAACTCCTTTTATAGGGAAACATTGGATTTTCTCTCTCTTTCATATTCTTTATAGATTGATTTGATTGTGCATTAGCCTTTTGGTTGATCAAATTGTATCTCTCCTTTGGGAATTTGGATTTGGGAATAGATCTCATATTTCCCCACACATTTATCTACTCTTATATCTGAATATTGGTGATTCCATTTTAACCATATTCATTTTGGTGAACCCGACATACCTACTCTCCTTTTCTTTTGTGGAATTAGATGCCCTATTGTGTTAGATTTTAGATACTTACCTGCATTTAGAATAGATCTAGTTTATGCTCTTGCATTTTATATTCAAAAATCCAAAAAAATCTATATATTCAATAAAATACAAAAACATTTCTTGCATTCACTATGGAAATTATTAAGATGTTTTGGTGCATGGTTATGTTCTTTATTACTCTTCTTTTACCATCTCTTTGTCATACCTATGATGTTTATGAAAGTATCATTCACTTCATTATGTTGATGACCCTTCACTTTTCTCTTGCTTATGCTTTTGTGAAGTTGACCAACACTAGTCTGTCTACATTTAAAACTTTTGTTAGAGATTTATGTAGTAGCCTTATTCATCTTTTGGATTATGTGAAGAATTGGTCATCTCACCATCTCCTAATCATCTTAATCCTAATCCTATCAATCCTAATCTTAATCCTAATCTTCCTATTCTGATACCTAATTCTCCATCTGTTAATCCCCATTCTTCCCATACTTATGATGGGATTCAAGCTATCATTCAGGATGTGGATGTGCAAGACTTCTTTGATTTACCTTCTCCTCTGATTTAGGATGGTATTAAAGGAAAGGGTAAAGAAACTTCTTCAAAACCTATTATCCCACCTTATACAACCTTTACTCATGAACATGATAAACAATCACCTCATTTAGAAGCTTTACATAATATTTACACTACTAGATATACTATGGTGACTAAACAAGGTTATAAAGGTTTAGGGCTAGGAGTTAATGAGCATGGTATTAAGTTTCCAGTTCATATACCCCCTAAACCAAATATGTATGTTGTTGGTTGTTCAAAGTCTCAAGTTAAGGTAGGTGATGCTAAACATCATCCTCCTCTTCATATTCTTCTCCCCACACCTATCTTAGATAACTCTACTACTCGTCAAGAAATTGCTAAAAAGGTATATGTTGAGCTAATGAATTCCAAGAAAGAAGTCTTTAGACCTATGTCGACTAATGCTTTATACAAATGCAATTGTCCTTTTTATTATAGTAACAAACATTTACTGGTTGATTGTAAACATTTCGAGTTATATGTTAGAGAAAGAGCTGCTTTAGGAATTATAGGTCACTCTCGTATAGTTTTATAGTTCCTTCATAATTTTGATATAGGGGATTCCCCTCCTCTAGATATAATGTAAATGTTCTTCTCCTCTTGTCCCATGACAGGTGGGCAAGAGGTGTATCTTCATTCAGTCTCCTAGGATCCACTAGATCTTTTATTAGGGCTTAACTGGTATTCTTTCCCTTCTATTTTTCTATGGCTTTGTATTATGTTTTTAATCATCCATAGAATATATATTTTCTTTTTAAGATATCTTTTCTAAGACATTTTTTTGGTGAAGGTATCCCTTGTCTTTATCTCTGGGGGGCAAGGTACCTCTTTCTTTCTCTTTGTTTAGGGAACTTATTTCCTTAGCTTAGTGGTATTTGTTTATATTGCAATATTATTTCAACATATTGATAGATGTTTTGACTATGGATAACTTTCCTATATGAGAAGTTGTTGTCCTAGGTCGTCACTTCTTCTCTATTTTGAAAATTATGTTCTTTATAAACTTTCACCCTTTCTTTGGTATTAGGGTTGTTTCCCTCATTTTAAAGATTCCTCTTCCTCCTGATTGCAGGGGGCTTGATGATTGAATCTTTGTTCCCTCCTTTTGAGAGATGATATTTTATCTAAAGCACTCCTCTTTGGTGGGGGTCTGATTGATAAGATCTCTTCCTTTGAGGATCCTTTTCCATGAGTGACATATCCTTTTCACGATTATCTATACTCTTGGATGTAGGGGTCAATATCCCTCGCTAAGGATATAGTATATATTGTTGTAAACAAGGTATCTCCTTTCTTTGTGAAGTAGGTATCCTCTTCCATCTTTGTCCTACACTTGGGGGGGCAAGGACGCAATCTCCTTCTGTCTTTTTGAGATTCACCTCTTTCCTTGGGTAAGCAGTATCTATCTATTATACGACATCTAATCATACATGAAAATTTGGTTTGCATTGAGGATATATGTCCTTGATAACAACCTATTTTGTTGTTTGACATTGGGTTTCCATGGTTGATATATCTCTCACCTTGGAAACTGAATAGTGTGCTATCCCTCATAAGGGTTACTTTCTTTTAACTTCTTGCATGATATCTCTTTACATTCATCCCTTCCATGGCCTCATAGGAGCTGTGACCTTCTTGGCTTGGACTGGGTGTTGTTTGTGGATATTGTCTTGATGCTGAGGAAGGCTTTATCCTTGTTCTTTTTCTTTTTTTATTTCCTTAACATGTAAAAATAGAATGCTTTTTCCATATTAAGGAGGGGGAATATATAGGGCCTCCCTTGTACTATAGTTTTTTTTTTTAATATGCTAAATCTTCCAATGGTAATGCACATAAGTTGCTAAAACCTAAGGAGACATGCATTTTTCAAATTTTCAATATGCTAAATCTTGGAAGGTAACGCACATAAGTTGCTAAATCCTAAAAAGACACGCATTCATATGCTAAATCTTCTAATAGAAATGCACATAAGTTGCTAAATCCTAAGGAGACAAGCATTTTTCAAATTTTCAATATGCTAAATCTTGGAAGGTAATGCACATAAGTTGCTAAATCTTGAAAAGATGCATATATGCTAAATCTTCCGAAGGTAACGTACATAAGTTGCTAAATCCTGAGGAGACACGCATTTCATATTCATAGTGATACAAGAAGGTGGATCTATGGGTATTCCAGAAGTTGTCAGAAGATGCATTACAATTGCGCACAGTTTATGGGTGAACCTATTGGGCTCTCCCTCCAAGGTGATTCATGGTAAGATGGGCATCTTACTGGGCGAGGTAATCACTCTTTTCCCTTTCTCTCTTTTTGCTTTCATGCTAGTAGGACTAGATCATGAAGCTATGTTATTTATAGTGTTGTTCTTGTCTTTCCTATGTAATCATTTATGCTTGTATGATAGCTTTCCAAATATGATATTAGTATGAGAAATATTTCTTGGCAAGGTTTATTATGCTAATTGATTTGGGTTATTTAGTTCTAACCCTTGTTCTTTTGGCACCCTCGTGCATGTATGTTGAGTTAGAATCCTTATTCTGGGGGCTTGTGTCCTTAGCTAAGTGTTATTTTATCTATTTGTGAATTCACTTGGATCTCCTCTTTCTTCTCCTTTACCAAGAGTTTGCATCGATTCCATACTCTTGCTAAAGTGGGGGCTTAATGTATCATCTTAAAATGGAATCACTTCTATGTTAGGAGCATTTATCCCTCTGAGTAAGTGGTTTGGGGTCATCTCAAATACCTTGATTTGATCTTTTCTTTGATCTGGCTTTCTCCCCGCTTTCCACTTCTTTTCTACTTCATTTTAGGTGAAATTGGGGTTAGGATCCTGAGGATTCTCCGTAATTTCCCTCTTCCATGGCTCTATTTTCTAGG
The DNA here is from genome assembly GCA_027943335.1 of Chamaecyparis obtusa. Lineage (NCBI taxonomy): Eukaryota > Viridiplantae > Streptophyta > Pinopsida > Cupressales > Cupressaceae > Chamaecyparis > Chamaecyparis obtusa. The sequence goes on along the minus strand of BSBK01006294.1, from coordinate 353,684 downwards.
TAGGAAATATAAATAGGTCCTCTTTTCCTTCATCATAATCATCATAGGATTTTATGCCTTTCCCTAGCATTTTTCCCCTATCTGATATCATTTCTAGGTCTTCAGGCATCCTCGGGACCTCCTGATTTGATTCTGACTGAATCTGGGCCCAGGGTCAAATTTGAGGTTGATCCTAACTAGGTAAGGATTGAGCTCAAACCTGACCACATTAGTCCTAACCTTGATTTTTCCCCCCTCTTTCAAAATCCCAAATTCCTTGATTTCTGGGCATCGGGTTTTCGGGATATTTGTTTTCCTACCTCCGGGTTGGTGATTTCGGGTTTTAGGATGGTAAATCCTCTAATTTCATTTAATCTAGGTATATTTTCTAAATTTTAGGACCTAATTGGGATTTAATTCTCCAAGGTGGCCCCTCTAGAGGATTGTGCCCTAGTTCACTATAAAAGGAGGCCTTCCTCTCTCATTTTCACATCCAACATCCATTATTCTCATCTCATCTCAAGCAATTGCAAGTTCCTCTCAAGGTGATCAAGAAAGCATCCATTCAAGAAAGCATTCAAGTCTTCTTCTCCATCCAAGGTCTCCATTGAAGATCAAGGATTCAAGCATTCAAGCCATTGAAGGGATTTGGTTCAAACATTCAAGATTCATCATTCAAACCCTAGATCTAGCCATCATGATGGTGTGATCTTCCTTCAAGATCCTTTGTTCATCTTCAAGATCCATTTCATTCTTCCTTCAAGGTGGATTCCAAGCATACAATCATGGAGCTTTGATTTACATGTTCAAGATTTCATATCAACATATTTGATTGCATTTCAAATACAATTGCATATCTATTGAATGTCATAGCTTCATTGTTAGATCTATTTCTACTACTTGCTAGCATTCTCCATTTCAATTCCAATATTAAGGTTGATTCCAAATCGAGGTTTGACCAAGGCAAACTCCCCAAAACAAACAAAAAAAACCCTCTTTTTCTTACAGGTACAGGTACGGGATTTTGGATCTAAGAATAAATTTGGATACCCTTTTCGGCAAACTTCCAAGATCTGGGAACAGAATCAGAATTGGCCTTCAAATAAAGAATCTAGCCTTTGACCTTTTATGAGGGTCAAACTCAACCTGAGCTCATCTTGGAGAAATATTTTTGGGTTTTCTTCATCTTAGCGTTTCTAGTCCAAAATAGGTTACAGAATCTTCCAAAACCTTACACAAACATCAGAAATTGGCACTTTCCAGATTTGCCCTAATTTGAGGTTAGTACCTGTATTTCAATTATTTCAGATTTCAAGCATAACTCCTTTATAGGGAAACATTGGATTTTCTCTCTCTTTCATATTCTTTATAGATTGATTTGATTGTGCATTAGCCTTTTGGTTGATCAAATTGGATCTCTCCTTTGGGAATTTGGATTTGGGAATAGATCTCATATTTCCCCACACATCTATCTACTCTTATATCTAAATATTGGTGATTCCATTTTAACCATATTCAATACTGAAAACACATGGGGAAAAAACAAGCCAACTCTCCTGTCCAAATGGTCCATGTACTACTATTGGAGCTTTCGAATGAATGCATTTTTAAAGAATCTTTCACTATTTGACAATCCAATCTATCTCCTATAGTTCCCTCCTCAACCAACCAAAAGAATCTACGCATTGTAGAATCAAGAGTCCCCCCCTGTGACAATGCTAAAGTACACCAATCAACAATAGAATGAGCATCAAGAAGTACAACACCTAAAATCCTCAATTGCTCCTTAACTAGAGCTATTTTCACACATGCACCTGCTCCATCATGCTCCCCTTTCCAATGCCCTGACTCAAAAAAACTCCAAATATGAGGTGCACCTCTCTCCACATGCATTCTACACAACCAATAAAACATTATGGCATTCTTAAATTAACCGGTGCAATTATCTGACCAAATAAGATGCCTATCCATAGCAATACCATTTTCCTACAAGAAGTCAAAATAGTTCTGGAAACAATGTTGAACAAACTCATGAGAGTGAGACCTACCATCGCTCATATAAAAATGGTACTCTCTAATTATCTTTCTCTCATCTTTTGTGTTATCAGGGGAATGTCTATATGTGATGTGTACAAAAATAGCAACCTGAATGGAATTGTAATATTGAGCTTGAGTCTCATTTTGGGGCTGCAATGTATAGTTCTCCGCAAAGTCTACAATGGATATAATAGTTCCAATGGGGAAAGTGTCCTTACATGTCCTGAATTGTTGATCCAACCATTGAGACTTATGACTATGCCTTTCATACTTGTAAAAAAGATTTGTCTTGAAATCTAAGATAAAATCAGCAACATTGTATTCTTTTGCAACTAACTCACATCTAGAGCCTTCACCTCCACTCTTCAATATATATTTCACTATTTCATATACCTTTTTTTAGATGAGTGTCTTTCCAAAATTGTGTTCCAAACCCTCATGAAAACATGTTCTAAACTTGGAAAAGCCACCACATTCTTAGCACTTGGCATTTAAGAAATCTTTTTTATAAAATAAACAACCATCATCTCTATGACATAAAACTTGATCTAGCAAGTCTCTTGATGATTTGGGAAGACCACTTGCACCACAATCCTCTAGCATTTCATTAGTATGCAAAGTAGAATGAATGGACCATAATAATGTTAGAAATAGGGAATACTAAGAGGGGGGTGAATCAGTATTCTACAAACTTTATCTTTTGCCCAATTATAGATATAACAGATTATCTTTATACATGCATAACATAAGAAGCTAAACAACATGCATAACAATAAAGAACTCATAACACATTATTTGTTCTCGAGGAAACCCTGGCCAAGGGAAAACCCGGTGGGGATGGTACCCACAAAGATCCACTAATCAAAAGTATCCTATTAAGGATGTTGACCCTATTAGGAGCCTATTACAAGAATATAGTGTATCAGTCTTGATTAAGGGACTATAGGCCATGTTAGAAGCCTCAACCCTGTTAGGAGTTATAGTACAAAATGTGATTACCAGATGAGCCCACTACCCAAACAAGTAATGTACAATATTCATTGATTAAAAAATAGGTTAAGGTACATAACCTTATACTACTTGCATCAATATCTCTTCGCTGCTCTTTCACTATCGCTATTACATATACTTCATATACTTCACATCATATCACTTCACTATACATCAAATGTTCACTATATCATTCTGTATCCTTTACAATTAAAATTACAATTATATTTATACCAATAGCTTTAACCAAGAGTTAACATCTAGGATGTCATCCCTTTATATTGTTAAGTCATTATTTTGATAAACAAAATAATCCCTTAACTCTTTACTAGTTATGTCTTCATATTCTGTCATGGCAGCTTCACACTATCTTGGATAAAATTGTCATAACTAATTCCGTACATGTCATACTAACTTGCACTCTGAGATGGGTGATCAATAGTCATCATAGAGTCTATGTTCAAGTGCGCAAGCACTGAAATTACTCCAGTCAATGTCACAAACAAAAATTGTATCTAGGTTCACTAGTAAAACACCGTCTCACACTTGGACAAATTTGCAATGCGCTCTGTCATACTTGCTCTCTGACCTATGCGATCTTCATGTGGATCATATGTTTCCATAATGACAACATCTATGTAATCAACTCAACCAAATTGCCAAAAATCTCCCCCTTTGTCATTGGTGGCAACATATGAGAAAATTGGCTAAGTGTACAACTCAAAATCTCAAACAAATGTTCAAAATTGTGGCCATAGTATAAAATGTATACTATCCTTATAACTCCTCAAAACTTATTGTCTTCAATATAGTACTCCCCCTAAGAGTAACAACCCTTATCATATACTATCAATTTTCTTCTACTATATATCTCTCCCCCTTTGACAACAATGACAAAATAAGGTAGGGAGGATTACAAAATTGTATCACAAAAAGTTATACCTCAATTCATCTATTGCAAATCCGGTAGGCTTGCAACACAATCTGCAAAATATGTCTTCATGGCTTCAATCTCCTTCTCCCATGATTTCTTAATGGAATCTGCCACATTAAGTAGTGCGCTCAATCCATAAGAAGCTATTTCACATGCTTGGAGGTTTTCAAAGTTAAATTTCTAAAAAGATGTCTTCGTTGAAAGACATTCTTCCAAATGCTCTTCAATAATGCTCAACTTCATAGAAGCATGCTCTCTCAAAAGAGTGTATCTCCTCAATTTCCTATCTTTTTCATTTGGCACAACTCTGATTTCATCATAAAATTTCCTGACTTTCTTCTCAACATCACATACCTTCACATTGGGACTAGATAAAAGGTTTGTTTCATTCAGAATTTCTACTTCCTTTGACTTTATCTTCTGATCTTCTTTTGTTGTCAAAGTTTCTAATTTTGTACACTATATGTACAAATATTTTCTTGTTTCCAAATGCTTCCTCAAATCCTTGATACAGATATCAAGAGTGTTGATATCATTTCTGACATTCTGACTAATGTTCAAAAGCATTCTAGCCTCATAATCTTCTTGTGCTTTTACTTTTGCAATATCAACTAGGTTTGTGAATTCATTATCAAAGGTGTTCATTACCTTCTTTGCTTTTTCCATAGGGTCTGCTTCTGAAATTTGTGTAGTTACAGTACTTTGTAACTTCTCAATTAGTTCCTTCAAACACCCTTCAAGACTCTTCACCTTCTTATTCTTACCAATTATTTTGTTCAAGGATGTAATCAGTTCCATCTTATCACCATCATCTACTTCTTTTCCCAAATGCTCAATCATAGATCCAATTTGAGTCTTCTTTCCAGTCTCAAGAGTAAGACTGATATCTTCTTTGGTGGGAAGGGGAACTTGTTCTTCTATAACTGGTGGTTCCACAATAGTGGTCTCTATCATCTCTTCTTCTTTTGTAGCTTCCTGTTCCTCAAAGGTCGAATTGTCAACAATGTTCTCCAAATTCTTGAATACATTTTCATCAGTATCCAAGGTGATTTGTGTACCTTCTACATTCATTGTTTCATCTTCAATATTAATAGTCGGAGAAGAGGGAATGTCCTCTTGTACTTTCTCACCTACTTGCTCTATTGCAACTAATGATTCTCCAACATATTCTGCCATAACCTTGATAATTGACTGTTCAGTCTCAAAATTTACTTCTTCATACCTACCTCCCATAATATGAATTGTTCTCTTTTTGGTTCTCAAATGGGTGCTTAGGGCTTTCATGATCTGTTAGACACAATACTCTAAAATGTCTTAATAACAAGTACTGCACTCTCATTTACACTGTCAATAACATGCCTTCTGTACACTAGGTTAATCCTTTCCATTGTAGTTTTTCCATCATTCTAGTCATTTCCTATGGTGTAAGGAAATTTCCTCAAAAGATGAAAGAACATATATGTGATTAGGGATGAGAACCTAAACTGTGTATACTTAGTTTTCTTGATCTTTTCCAAGTTCTCAAACAATTGAATTCTAAGAATTTCACACATATCAACTGGTACATTATCAACACACATTAGATAAGCTACATGTACCATTCTAGCTACCATGTCATCTTCTCTTGAATTTGCACAAAACTTAGTATTTAGGATCTTGCATAAGTATCTCACATCATCTTGTTTGATCTTACTAATCATAATTCCTCTACCATTATAGGATGAGTTTGTGTTGTTAATGATTGTTTTCCTCATGTTTTTCTCATTAAAAGGAATAGCTCTAGTTTTAGATAATCCAGTGACTTCATGAATCAAATCAGCTATAATATCTATCACTCTATCCTCTAACCAAAACTTTCCATTATGAATTTTGCTCAAGATAATCTTAGTGCATTCTTTATTGTCAAATTCATACTATAATCCATACTTAACAATTTCATTATGTTCCAAATATTCAAAATCTTGTTTCAGTGTCACATCCTAATTGTAAATCTTCTGATATTCATCTGTGAAATCACTATCATTCACTATCTCTAATTTGCATCCAAGATAACTTCTGACATTATCTAAATGTAATACTCCATCTGGTACAGATGATAATGCAAACCTAGGGTTATCTTCCAAGGGTTCTACTGGTTCCCCTTTCATTTTAGGTCTATTCTTATTTCTGACATTGTGCATTAACGAAAAATCCATGATTTCTTTAAATGCCTTTACTGATTCAAAGATTTGTTAAGTAAAATACCTCAATTTCATGATTTTAGGGCTTGCGTAGACTCGACACAAAAATTCTTCTCCAAATCCTTGCAAAATGCTTTCTATCACTGCTCTTTGATCTCCTTGACACTTGAATTCTCTTTGACGATCAAATAATACCGATCATAACCTTTTATTAATTCAATCTCACTTAGATCTGACATCGTATTCAATTCTTTTGCCACTTCTTTCCAAAAAGTTGTCTCTACTAACTTGCAAAACTTGAAACTTCTTGCGATCTCGCAAAACATAATATTTTTCTTTGCACTCTTAACCATAGCATTAGAACATCATAAAATACCTTGCATTAATTGCGCAAGACTTAGTTCATCATATATCTACTTCTACACTAAATCTAAGTTCCTACTCTACTGTAATTTACATAAAGTAAGTACTTTGAGATAGTTTAGGTAAAGATTTATTCTTACCTTTCAATACTTCACCTTCCTGATTACCTTCAATGTTGAATATGTCTCCTTGATTTGTGCTTTTGATAAACTTCACTTCATCTGAATTACTATAGCATCCTTTCTGACTGTTGCTTGCATCTTCATTTCTTCTTGCATGATTTCTAGGGTTAGGATTAGGATAAAAAACTCTATTGTTCATTCTGCAAAACCTTGTTGTATGTCCAATCTTGTTGCATATCTGACAAACAATTCCATTGTTTCCATATCTTGGTCCAGGTTGATTGATTTGTGATTTGCAGTTTCTAGCAATGTGTCCAACCTTGTTGCATGTATAACATACTACTCCACTTCTTCTATTCATATCTTCAAAAGGTTTCTTATCTTCATTGTTAGTATTCCTAAACATTCTACTACCATCATTATTCTCAATAAATTTAGGTTTCCTACAATCAATAGCTCTATGTCCAAAACCATGACAATTGTAACAATAACCATTAAGAGGTTTAAATTGTTTACCTGTGCAATCTCTCTTCATATGACCAATAGTATTACAAGCAAAACATCTACCTTTGAATTCTCTTTGCATACCTTTGGGTGATTCCTCTTGCTTCCGTGATTCTTCCTCTTTAGGTGTATCTTCAGATTTGTTGGTCTTATCAGGCTTCTTCTCATCCATGCTTTCAGATATCTTTAGATTTGGTTCCTTGCCTTCATCATTTGCTTTGAAAGTGTTGAATCCAAGACCAGTCTTATCATAGAATGCTTTTTGATAAGATATTTGTTCATTAATCTTCTCACTAGTTGAATATAGCCTTTCAAGTTGTTGTTTGGATTGAGTCAGTTCACCTTTCACAATCTTATTGTATTTCTCAAGTTCATCATACTGCAAATTGACTTTCTCAAGTTCAGATGTTACTATAGAAAGTTTAGACTTTAGTCCTTCATTTTTAGTCTTTAGACTTTCATTTTCAGATTTCAGATTCACTTCATTTTTTCCATTTCCATCTTTCAAACTAAGCTTCAAATTTTCTATCTTCAATTCATGCTTAAGGATCTCATTTTCTTTTTCCACATTGTCATCACAATCTTCAATAAAAATTTTGGATTCTTTTTCATATCTCAGATCTTCCAAAAAAAATTTCAGTTTCTCAATGAGGTTCTTTGCATCATCATACTCTATTTTCAAAGTATCTTTCTCAATAGTAAGCAAGTCAATCTATTCAAGAGCTTCTTCAAGATTCTTTTGTAGTCGATCCATATCCATAGAGTTTTTACTCAAGCTGCTAGGCTTTCCTTAAAAAATTATTTTCCGAGTAACTAAGCTCTAATACCAATTGTTAGAAATAGGGAATACTAAGAGGGGGGGGTGAATCAGTATTCTACAAACTTTATCTTTTTCCCAATTATGGATATAACAGATTATCTTTATACATGCATAACATAAGAAGCTAAACAACATGCATAACAATAAAGAACTCATAACACATTATTTGTTCTCGAGGAAACCTTGGCCAAGGGAAAACCCCGGTGGGGATGGTACCCACAAAGATCCACTAATCAAAAGTATCATGTTAAGGATGTTGACCCTGTTAGGAGGCTATTACAAGCATATAGTGTTTCAGTCCTGATTAAGGGACTATAGGCCTTGTTAGAAGCCTCAACCCTGTTAGGAGTTGTAGTACAAAATGTGATTACCAGATGAGCCCACTACCCAAACAAGTAATGTACAATATTCACTGATTAAAAAATAGGTTAAGGTACATAACCTTATACTACTTGCATCAATATCTCTTCGCTGCTCTTTCACTATCGCTATTACATAGGCTTCATATACTTCGCATCATATCACTTCACTATACATCAAATGTTCACTATATCATTCTGTATCCTTTACAATTACAATTACAATTATATTTATACCAATAGATTTAACCAAGAGTTAACATCTAGGATGTCATCCCTTTATATTGTTAAGTCATTATTTTGATAAACAAAATAATCCCTTAACTTTTACTAGTTTTGTCTTCATATTCTATCATGTCGCCTTCACACTGTCTTCGGTAAAACTGTCATAACTAATTCTATACATGCCATACTAACTTGCACTCTAAGATGGGTGATCAATAGTCATCATAGAGTCTATGTTCAAGTGCACAAGCACTGAACTTACTCCAGTCAATGTCGCAAACAAAAACTGTATCCAGGTTCACTGGTAAAACATTGTCTCACACTTAGACAAATTTGCAATGCGCTCTGTCATACTTGCTCTCTGACCTGTGCGATCTTCATGTGGATCATATGTTGCCATAATGACAAAATCTATGTAATCAACTCAGCCAAATTTTGAACAAATAATTCATGATGCATTGAAAACTCAACATGATATTTGCAACAACATGTATTCTGAATCTTAAGGGGTACAGAATAAAATGGCTTCACGGATTCAAAAGACCTTTGTGATATTTTCAATGTTGGATGTGTCTCAAAAAAAAAATTATACAACATTGTTTGACTTACCTCCACATAATTTTTAGGATGTGGAGTGCGGTCTCGATTGCCAACTCTCAACTGCAAGACATCCTTCACATTTGGTGACACTCTTGAGTTAGCATCCCAAAATTGTTGAATTTCATCCTTGACAACATCTATTAGCTTCTTATCAAAATGTGGAAGTCTCCCACCATAATCCCATGTATCAATTTGAAGCAGATCATCAAGTCTTTCTCTTCTTGCAAGTGCTCTACCCAAAGTTTTATGGTCTATATTGAAGTCAACACAATTTTGTCTCATCAAACAAGCCTTTCTCAACTGATAACTTACTAAGGAGGTTGTAATAACCCTTCGAGAAACTCTCTTGTTTTTTCCTCTGCTAGTCTTCCCAATGCTATTGAGAGCATTGAAAAGATTCTTCAAAATAATGGCATTTCTCTCCATTTTCTTGTTCACACAAATCTTCAATTTTACAAGCACGGGTCTCATCTTTTGCATCTTTAACAATTGCACAAAAATTTGACATTTCTCAACCAATGTCTTGTTTCCAAAAAATTGATCATAAAGTCTTGAAGCCCACAACCTAATGGTTCTATGTGACCTCTTTCCTACCCAATTATTCATAATGTTCTCCTCAATTTCAATTAACCATTTAGGTGTTCTTGAAAGCCCCAAATTTGAAGATTGATTATCTTTATTGCAAGGGACTTCATTTCGCATATAATTTGGAGATGTGTAATGTTCATGTGGTTCTTGTGCAACATTTTCATTCACCAAGTCTACATTTTCAATCTCCATCTGTACATTTTCATCTTCATTCCATTCATTGTCATTCCCCAAATCTACATTTTCATTCCCCAACTCTACATTTTCATTCTCCATCTCTACATTTTCATCCTCACCCCACACATTGTTATTCACAAAATTAATTTCCATATTATTTTCAAATTCAACATCCTCTTCACTTACAACTATATTTATGGGGTCACCTTGATTAATGTTTAACATACCTTCTTTCCTTCTTCGATGATTTTCCCTATCTTTTTCCCTATATGCTTGAATTTCTTCATTCATCACCTTCCTCTTCCCTTTAGGCTTTCGAGAACTGCTGCTTTCCATGGTGAGACCACAAGTTGACAAAACAAAAAAATGGGACCCAAATCACATTTTTTTTTCTTGCAACCCGTGAAAAAGTCTAAAATCTCGTACTTGTCTGGTCTGTGGGGACAAGGAATCTTTTCGTCAAATATGACCGGTCAAAAATCGGGTACTCGATTCCAAATCAAGTACCCGATATTTCTAGGCAGATGAAAAAAGGGCGGGAGAAAATGAAAAAATTGAACTTTTACATATAAAATGGGGTATGTAATATATAAAATGTATATTATATATATACTAGAATGTATTATATACTAATGTATATAATATATATATATATATATATATATATATATATATATATATATATATATATATATATATATATATATATATATATATATATATATATATATGAGGCATATGATATATATATAATGTATATTATATAGATACTAATGTATTATAATATACTAATGTATTATATACTAATGTATATAATATATATAATATATTATATATACTAATGTATATAATATATATATATATATATATAATACATATTATATATATAATGTATTTGATAAGGCATACTAGGACCCCTTGTAATTAGAGCAGTCTGACTATACTGAATAAGTAGATGTCATCATTTGTCCTAGAAACTAGTACTAGGACCCCTAGGAAGTCCCCATGACCCCTAGGAAGTTCCCATGACCCCTTTCGACACATTTGAACACTCAAGTGTGTCTGAAGGTGTCCTAGGATCCCCTAGGACACACTTGAGCATTCCAAAGTATCCACAGGGGTCACGGGGACTTCCTAGGGTTCCTAATGCGTGATAAGGCCTATTAGGACCCCTAGGAGGTCCCCATGACCCCTTTTAACACATTTGAATGCTCGTGTGTCTGAAGGCATAGTAGGACCCCTTAGGACACACTTGAGCATTCCAATGTGTCAAAAGGGGTCACAGGGATATCTTAGGGGTCCTAACGCGTGATAAGGCCTATTAGGACCCCTAGGAAGTCACCATGACCCCTTTTTCACACGTTTGAATGCTCAAGTGTGTCCAAAGGGGCCCTATCACACGTTAGGACCCCTAGGAAGTCCCTATGACCCCTTTTGACACATTGGAATGCTCAACTATGTCCTAAGGGGTCCTACGATGCCTTCGAACAAACTTGAGCATTCAAATGTGTCAAAAGGGGTCATGATGACTTCCTAGGGGTCCTACTATGCCTTATCACACGTTAGGACCCCTAGGAAGTCCCCGTGACCCTTGTGGACACATTGGAATGCTAAAGTGTGTCCTAAGGGGTCCTATAATGCCTTTGGACACACTTGAACATTCAAATGTGTCAAAAGGGGTCATGGGGACTTCTTAGGGGTCCTAATAGGCATTATCGCATGTTAGGACCCCTAGGAAGTCCTTGTGACCCTTGTGAACACATTGGAATGCTCAAGTGTATCCTAAGGGGTCCTACGACACCTTGGGACACACTTGAACATTCAAATGTGTCAAAAGGGGTCATAGGGACTTCCTAGGGGTCCTAACGTGCGATAAGGCCTATTAGGACCCCTAGAAAGTCCCCATGACCCTTTTTGACACATTTGAATGCTCAAGTGTGTCCAAAGGCATCGTAGGACCCCTTGGGACACACTTGAGTGTTTCAATGTGTCTACAGGGGTCATGAGGACTTCCTAGGTGTCCTAACACGTGATAAGTCATACTAGGACCCCTAGGAAGTCCCCATGATCCCTTTTGACATATTTGAATGCTCAAGTGTGTTTGAAGGTGTCGTAGGACCCCTTAGCACACACTTGAGAATTCCAATGTGTCAAAAGGGGTCACGGGGACTTCTTAGGGGTCCTAACACATGATAAGGCCTATTAGGACCCCTAGGAAGTCCCCATGACCACTTTTGACACATTTGAATGCTCAAGTGTGTCTAAAGTGGTTGTAGGACCCCTTAGGACACACTTGAGCATTCCAATGTGTCCACAGGGGTCACGGGGACTTCCTAGGGGTCCTAACATGTGATAAGGCATACTAGGACCCCTAGGAAGTCATCATGACCCCTTTTGACACATATGAATGCTCAAGTGTGTTTGAAGGCGTTGTAGGACCCCTTAGGACACACTTGAGTGTTCCAATGTGTCCATAGGGGTCACGGCAACTTCCTAGGGGTCCTAACGAATGATAAGGCATACTAGGACCCCTAGGAAGTCCTCATGACCCCTTTTGACACATTTGAATGCACAAGTGTGCCCGAAGGCTTCATAGAACCCCTTAGGACAAACTTGAGCATTCCAATGTGTCAAAATGGGTCACAGGGAATTCTTAGGGGTCCAAATGCGCGATAAGGCCTATTAGGACCCCTAGGACATCCCCATGACCCCTTTTGACACATTTGAATGCTCAAATGTGTCTGAAGTGGTTGTAGGACCCCTTAGGACACACTTGAGCATTCCAATCTGTGCACAGGGGTCATACGGACTTCTTAGGGGTCCCAATGAATGATAAGGTATACTAGAACCCCTAGGAGGTTCTCATGACCTCTTTTGACACATTTGAATTCTCAAGTGTGTTTGAAGGTGTCGTAGGACCCCTTAGGACACACTTGAGCATTCCAATGTGTCAAAAGGGGTCACGAGGACTTCCTACGGGTCCTAACACTTGATAAGGCCTATTAGGACCCCTAGGAAGTTCCCATGACCCCTTTTGACACATTTGAATGCTCAAGTGTGTCCGAAGTAGTCCTAGGACACCTTAGGACACACTTGAGCATTACAATGTGTCCACAAGGGTCACAGGGGCTTCCTATAGGTCCTAACGCATGATAAGGCATACTAGGATCTCTAGGAAGTTGTCATGACCCCTTTTGACAATTTAAATGCTCAAGTGTGTCTGAAGGTGTCCTAGGACCCCTTAGGACACACTTGAACATTCTAATCTATCCACATGGGTCACCGGGAATTTCTAGGGGTCCTAACATGTGATAAGGTGTACTAGGACCCGTAGGAAGTCCTCATGACCACTTTTGACACATTTCAATGCTCAAATGTGTCTGAAGGCATCGTAGGACCCCTTCAGACACACTTGAGCATTCAAATGTGTCAAAAGGGGTCACCGGGACTTCCTAGGGGTCCTAACACGTGATAAGGCCTATTATGATCCCTAGGAAGTCCCCATGACCCCTTTTGAAACATTTGAATGCTCAAGTGTCTCTAAAGTGGTTGTAGAACCCCATAGGACACACTTAAGCATTCCAATGTGTCAATAAGGGTCACAGGGACTTCCTATGGGTCCTAACACGTGATAAGGCCTATTAGGACCCTTAGGAAGTCCCCATGACCCCTTTTGACACATTTGAATGCTCAAGTGTATCCGAAGGGGCCATAGGACCCCTTATGACACACTTGAGCATTTCAATGTTTCCATAGGGGTCACAGGGAATTCCTAGGGGTCCTAATGCACTATAAGGCTTATTAGGACCTGTAGGAAGTCTCCATGACCCCGTTTGACACATTTTAATACTCAAGTGTGTCCGAAGGGGCCGTAGGACCCGTTATGACACACTTCAATATTCCAATGTGTCCATAGGGGTCACGGGGACTTCCTAGGGGTCTTAACACATGATAAGGCCTATTAGGACCCCTAGGAAGTCCCCATGACCCCTTTTCACACATTTGAATGCTCAAGTGTGTCCAAAGGGGCCGTAGGACCACATATGACACACTTGAGCATTCCAATCTGTCCATAGGGGTCATGGGGACTTCCTAGGGGTCCTAACACCCAATAAGGCCTATTAGGACCCCTAGGAAGTCCCCATGACTAATTTTGACACATTTGAATGCTCAAATGTGTTTGAAGGGGCAATAGGACCCCCTATGACACACTTGATCATTCCAATGTGTCCATAGGGGTCACGGGGACTTCTTAGGGGTCGTAACATGTGATAAGGCCTATTATGATCCCTAGGAAGTTTCCATGACCCATTTTGACACATTTGAATGCTCAAGTGTGTTCGAAGGGGCCGTAGGACCCCTTATCACACACTTGAGCATTCCAATGTGTCCATAGGGGTCACGAAAATTTCCTAGGGGTCTTAAAGTGTGATAAGACCTATTAGGACCCCTAGGAAGTCCCCTTGACCCCTTTTGACACATTTGAATGCTCAAGTGTTTTTGAAGGGGCCGTAGGACCCCTTATGACACACTTAAGCATTCCAATGTGTCCATAGGGGTCACGGGGACTTCTTAGGGGTCCTAACATGTGATAAGACCTATTAAGACCCCTATGAAGTCCCCATGACCACTTTTGACACATTTGAAAGCTCAAGTGTGTTCGAAGTGGTCGTAGGACCCGTTATGACACACTTTAGCATTCCAATGTGTCCACGGGGGTCACAGGGACTTTAACACCCAATAAGGCCTATTAGGACCCCTAGGAAGTCCCCATGACCCCTTTTGACACATTTGAATGCTCAAGTGTGTCCAAAGGGGCCGTAGGACCCCTTATGAAAAACTTGAGCATTTCAATGTGTCCATAGAAGTCACGGGGACTTCCTAGGGGTCCTAATGCATTATAAGGTCTATTAGGACCCCTACGAAGTCCCCATGACCTCTTTTGACATATTTGAATGCTAAAGTGTGTTCAAAGGGGCCATAGGACCCCTTATGACACACTTGAGCATTCTAATGTGTCCATAGGGGTCAAGGGGACTTTCTAGGTGTCCTAACGCATGATAAGGCCTATTAGAACCCCCAAGAAGTCCCCATGACCCCTTTTGACACATTTGAATACTCAAGTGTGTCTGAAGTGGTCGTAGGACCCCTTAGTACACACTAGAGCATTCCAATGTGTCCACAGGGGTCACAGGGAGTTTACCGTGCAATAAGGCCTATTAGTACCCCTAGGAAGTCCACATGACCCCTTTTGACACATTTGAATGCTCAAGTGTGTCCAAAGGGGCTGTAGGACACCTTATAACACACTTGAACATTACAAAGTGCCCATAGGGGTCACGGGGACTTCCTAAGGGTCCTAACATGTGATAAGGCATATTAGGACCCTTAAGAAGTTCCCATGACCCCTTTTGACACATTTGAATGTTCAAGTGTGTTCGAAGGGGCCGTAGGACCCCTTATGAAACACTTGAGCATTCCAATGTGTCCATAGGGGTCACAGGGACTTTAATGCATGATAAGGCCTATTATGACCCCTAGGAAGTCCCCATGACCCCTTTTGACACATTTGAATGGTCAAGTTTGTCTGAAGGGGTCGTAGGACCCCTTATGACACACTTGAGCATTACAATGTGTCCATAGGGATCATGGGGACTTCCTAGGGGTCCTAACATGTGATAAGGCCTATTAGGATGCCTAGGAAGTCCCCATGACCCCTTTTGACACATTTGAATGCTCAAGTGTGTCTGAAGGGGCCGTAGGACCCCTTATGACACACTTAAGCATTCCAATGTGTCCATAGGGGTTACAGGGACTTCTTAGGGGTCCTAACGAGTGATAAGGCCTATAAGGACCCATAGGAAGTCCCCATGACCCCTTTTGACACATTTGAATGCTCAAGTGTGTCTGAAGTAGTCATAGGACCCCTTAGGGCACACTTGAGCATTCTAATGTGTCCACAGGGGTCACGGGGACTTCCTAGGAGTCCAAACACATGATAAGGCATACTAGCACCCCTAGAAAGTCCCCATGACCCCTTTTGACACATTCGAATATGCAATCATGTTTGAAGGCATCATAGGACCCCTTAGAAAACACTTGAGCATTCTAATGTGTCCATAGGGGTCACGGTGACTTCCTAGGGGTTGTAACATGTGGTAAGGCCTACTAGTACCCCTAAGAAGTCCCCGTGACCTCTTTTAACACATTTGAACACTCAAGTGTGTCTGAAGGTGTCGTAGGACCCCTTCAAACACACTTGAACATTCCAATATGTCCACAGGGGGCACAGGGACTTCTTAGGGGTCCTAACATGTGAGAAGGTGTACTAGGACCTCTAGGAATTCCTCGTGACCCATTTTGACACATTTGAACATTCAAGTGTGTCCAAAGGCATCATAGGACCCCTTAGGACACACTTGAGCATTCTAATGTGTCAAAAGGGATCACGGGGACTTCCTAGGGTTCCTAACGCATGATAAGGCCTATTAAGATGCCTAAGAAGTCCCCATGACCCCTTTTGACACATTTGAATGCTCAAGTGTGTCCAGAGGGGTCGTAGGACCCCTTAGGACACACTTGAGTGTTCCAATGTGTCCACAGGGATCACAGGGACTGCCTAGGGGTCCTAACACATGATAAGGTGTACTAGGACCCCTAGGAAGTCCCCAAGACCCCTTTTGACACATTTGAACACTCAAGTGTGTCCAAAGGTGTTGTGGGACCCCTTAGGAAACACTTGAGCATCCAATGTGTCCACAGGGGTCACGGGGACTTCCTAGCGATCCTAACATGTGATAAGGCATACTAGGACTCCTAAGAAGTCCTCATGACCCCTTTTGACACATTTGAATGCTTAAGTGTGTCCAAAGGCATCCTAGGACCCCTTAGGACACACTTGAGCATTCTAATGTGTCAAAAGGGGTCACAGGTACTTCCTAATGGTCCTAACGCATGATAAGACCTATTAGGACCCCTAAAAAGTCCCCATGACCCCTTTTGACACATTTGAATGCTCAAGTGTGTTCAAAGGGGCCATAGGACACATTTGAGCATTCCAATGTGTTCATAGGGGTCACGGGGACTTTCTAGGGGTCCTAACACCTGATAAGGTGTACTAGGACCCCTAGGAAGTCCCCATGACCCATTTTGACACATTGGAATGCTCAAATGTGTCTGAAGGAATCGTAGGACCCCTTAGGACACACATGAGAATTCCAATGTGTCAAAATGGGTCACGAGGACTTTCTAGGGGTCCTAATGCATGTTAAGGCATATTATGACCCCTAAGAAGTCCCCATGACCCCTTTTGACACATTTGAATGCTCAAGTGTGTCCAAAGGGGCCGTAGGACCTCTTAGGACACACTTGAGCATTCCAATGTGTCCACAGGGGTCACGGGGACTTCTTAGGGGTCCTAACATGTGATAAGGCATACTAGGACCTCTAGGAAATCCCCATGACCCCTTTTGACACATTTGAATGCTCAAGTGTGTCTGAAGGCATCGTAGGACCCCTTAGGACACACTTGAGCATTCCAATGTGTCAAAATGGGTCACAAGGACTTCATAGGGGTCCTATCGTGCGATAAGGCCTATTAGGACCCCTAGGAAGTCCCCATGACCCCTTTTTACACATTTCAATGGTCAAGTGTGTCTGAAGGGGCTGTAGGACCCTTTATGACACACTTGAGCATTCCAACATGTCAAAAGGGGTCACAGGGACTTCCTAGGGGTCCTAACATGTGATAAGGCCTATTAGGACCCCTAGGAAGTCCCCATCACCCATTTTGACACATTTGAATTCTCAAGTGTGTCTGAAGGGGCCGTAGGACCCCTTAGGACACACTTGAGCATTCTAATGTGTCCACAAGGGTCACAAGGACTTCCTAGGGGTCCTAGCACATGATAAGGCATACTAGGACCCCTAGGAAGTCCCCATGAGTCCTTTTGACATATTTGAACACTCAAGTGTGTCCATAGGTGTTGTAGGACCCCTTAGGACACACTTGAGCATTCCAATGTGTAAAAAGGGGTCACATGGACTTCCTAGGGGTCCTAATGCACCATAAGGCCTGTTAGGACCCCTAGGAAGTCCTCAAGACCCCTTTTGACACATTTGAATGCTCAAGTGTGTCCACCCCTTATGACACACTTGAGCGTTCCAATTTATCAAAATGGGTCACAGGGACTTCCTAGGGGTCCTAACACGTGATAAGGCCTATTAGGACCCCTAGGAAGTCCCCATGACCCCTTTTGGCATATTTGAATGCTCAAGTGTGTCTGAGGGGGCCGTAGGACCCCTTAGGACATACTTGAGCATTCAAATGTGTCCATAGGGGTCATGGGGACTTCCTAGGGGTCCTAACGCATGATAAGGCATACTAGGACCCCTAGGAAGTCCTCATGATCCCTTTTGACATAGTTGAACACTCAAGTGTGTCTGAAGGCATCGTAGGACCCCTTAGGACACATTTGAGCATTCCAATTTGTCAAAAGGGGTCACAGGGACTTCGTAGGGATCGTAATGCACGACAAGGCCTATTAGGACCCCTAGGAAGTCCCCATGACCCCTTTTGACATATTTGAATGTTGAAGTGTGTCCGAAGGTGTCGTAGGACCCCTTAGGACACACTTGAGCATTCCAATGTGTCAAAATGGGTCATGAGGACTTCCTAGGGGTCCTAACGCATGATAAGGCATACTAGGACCCCTAGGAAGTCATATTATTTTCATGCATTACTTCATTAATGTCTGCTCTGGGAGGAAGATTATAATTACCATATTTCTGCAAGCCCTGAAATATTTTCATCGTTATCACTCTCTGGCTCTACTCTCTCAATTTTGTTCTCTCCCTCTCCACTACACTCAACTTAGCCATCCTTACCTACTCTTTAATAGATATTCTCCAAAATTTGCAAAATCCTTACCCGCTATCAAATCCTGACCTCTGACGTGCAAAATGAGCAAAGCAAGTGAAATGAAAGGGAAGTATGGATCAAATAGAGAAGGTGCATCAAATCAGATCAATATCATAATATATGCAAAAAATATTGTTACGGACAAAAATATTTGTATAAATTAATGGGAAAGAGTGGGAAGAGCTTCTTGGACCCATGATAGAAACTATTAAGGAATTGCATGATATATTACTCAACGGTGCAAGGAATATTATTGATGAACATGGGATTGCAGCTACATCTATTCAATATATAGAGGAAGATATAGAAAATCTTCTTAATAGAGAGATTAATGTGAGAGAAAAGGACATTTCAGAAGAAAATGGTTATCTTGGTGCCATCCAAGGTATGCCAATTACTCAGGACGAAGAGACAAAGTCCGTACAATTAATGGGAAACAATGGGAAGAGCTTCTTGGACCCATGATAGAAGTTACAGATAAGGAGGAAGAGCTAGGAAGGGGAAAACAACAAAGGAAAGAAGTAACATATGCACGTGTGAGCCTATGTTAGATGATGATGATGATGAGTACTCACCATCTGCTAGTAGCTCAAGTAACAAGTGTTGTGGAATTATCCACAAAGCAATGTGAAATGAAGCCTCTAATTGGTTTAGCAGGCAAAGAATTTGGTCATGCACTTCATTCTAGCACCACAAATATTTCTATTAGAAATGCCTATTCATCAATGACCTTGCATTTATGGCACTTGGGAAACTAGGTTACTCATGTTGGGCATTATCCCTCAAATGTAAGTTCATTGCCACCTTTGGCAAGGCAGTCACACTCCTCATTTTACAACAAAGGGCAGTCATCTATGGTCCAAGGTTTTAATTTAGTTGACAAGTGGAGAGCTTCTCAAGGTACTGATCTCTTTCATAGAGAAATTCCTAATTCATCTCAAGGTTCTCATTTAGGTGACCAACACCTTGGAGGTCCACAAATAGACCCATTGATTTCCCAAATTTTTAAAAGGGTAGATGCAATTTTGGAAAGAGTATCCCAATTGAAGAGAAATTGAAATTCTAGTGAGCATAAAGTTATTCCAGATCCAATGGTGTATCTCCTCCAATGACAAATATAATTGCTTCCAGAGACTTGAGTTTAAATGGAGATTGTCTATTCCCAAACATGCTCGAGTCGAGCAGATGAACCAGATGTTGCTTGAGTAAAGAAGATAGTGGTTTATTAAAGCATCTACATTATCCCACTTGCTATCAGTTACTACTTTTTGAGCGGCTTGCTAGCTGCTTCTGTGTAGGATTTCTGTAAGTCCTCATGCAAGTACATGATAGCTTTTATAAACATTTTTCGTTGTAAAGGGTTAGTGAGCAATATCAAAGAAAAGGTTCTTGCATGTATTATTTAGACACATATCAATTAGGAAACCATTTTTCTCCCATTACATGGCAGAAATGCCTAGATTCACTTTGTGGGTATCAATAGGCAATAAGATGAGGGAAGAAATATTTGAGAAGAGGAAGTACAAATGTTACTATCCAAAACCATTTCGAGAGTAATAATCTTCTCTTGATTGTAATAAGAAACTCAAAATGTAGAAGACAACAAATAGCTAGGGCATTTATTTCCTATGACCTATGCCAATTTCAATTCAATTCCTATTGATGATATTCTCAATGTGTAAAAATAAACTGATGTGTTATTTTAAAATGGTGTTGACTGAAATTTATGAACATATGTCAAATATCCATTTTTTCCAGAATTTGAAATAGAACCAGTGGTAATATAATCAAATTTGTGAATTTCACATCCAATCATTGGATGTTAATCAAAAGTACAACACAGTAATATTTTTGAACCGATAAACAATCTTAGTCTTACTTCAAACCTACTCACGTGTATGTTGGTTCTTGGAGGTATCTACTGAGCAATGTGTGGATCTGTAATGTCCCTATCCAGGACCTTACTCACTTTGCTTAAAACTCCTAATTAGAATTTGGATTTCTAATGCCTGTTGTGATATTATTTAAGTTTGCCTTGCTCCTTACTGATTAATATTGTAATGAATTGGTTATCCTTCCCCTTCTCCCTCTCTCCTACTCTCTCCCCTTCCCCTTCTCTCTCTCTCCTACTCTATCCCCTTCCCATTCCTCTCTCTCTCTCTCTCTCTCTCTCTCTCTCTCTCTCTCTCTCTCTCTCTCTCTCTCTCTCTCTCTCTCTCTCTCTCTCCCTTCCCCTTCTCTCTATCTCTCCTACTCTCTCCCCTTCCCCTTCTCTCTCTCTACTACTCTCTCCCCATCCCTCTCTCTCTCTCTCTCTCATCACCCTCTCTCTCTCTATCCTTCTCACCTTCTCACTCTCTCTCTTCCTCTCTCAACCCCTGCCACCTTCTCACTCTCTCTCTTCCTCAATGGCTGCCCATGAATTTTTTAAATGGCCGATTGATTTCCTTTGCTTCTTTCAATGGCCATCCATGATTTTTCTGCAATCTTCCAACCTTTTGTACATAGTTGTAAAATACATATTATTATATATTATATACATATAAAATAATATGTAATATATGATATATAATGTAACATTTAATATTAATATATATTAAATAATAATATTTAATGTAAAATGTATATTATATAATATTTAATATATATAATATATAATCTAATATATAGTTTTTTATATATAATATATAATCTAATCTAATATAGGATGGAGAAATGGGAGGGAGAAAGGGGAGGGAAAAGTGAAAAATCAAAATTTTGCAGGCCTTTTTGGGTACCCCATTAGGCTCGGCATTGTTTTGTGCACCAAACCTACATGGTCAACTATCGAAATGTCTCAAAAACATGTTTTTCCCCTATTTCTCTAAGTTGCAGACTTCGACCATGTAGCTGACGACTTTTTTTTCACCTGAATTTGATAAAATGAAAAGGGTATCTTAAGGAGATTATCAACTTTCTATCAATATAATTCCTGTCAAATTTTGAATTCGGTAAGTAATTATTAGTTATTTTCTAATTGAGTTACCTCTAAAGTGCTAATTTATATACTGATTGAAAAATGAGTATAACTTTCAGATAGTATAACATTTTTTAAATTTGAAAAATACATCACATTCTATGCTTCGCCTACTATAAGGAAATTTTTTTTTGAATTTTGTAAAGTTTTGAATGAGTTAAGGTGGTCAGACACGAGAGTTTTTTTATTTTGAAAATGTTGTAGAAAAAAATTCATAATTAATTATTTTTTTGGAATAAAATTATAAAAAATTATGCGTCACATCCGGGCATGAGTCTACTACTTATATATAAAATCTTATAATAAAATATTATCATTTGATTATGATTAAGGTGGTCAGACATACACCTACTTCTTCTTTTTTTCTTGAAATTTTTGTACTGTTGCATTGAAATCTATACTTTTCACCAGTCATACTAACTTTTTTTCAAAAAAGGCCTAGTAGTTTAGAAACTACATTCAATTTTCTACAGATTCTATTCTTACAACTTTTTGATATTAGGTTGATAGCTAGTTGAAATTTTCACGTTAAGTTGACTAACCCTGATTTGCTAATTTTTCATTGCCACTTAAGGGCATAGTTTGGCCCCTCATGATCTTGCACATACCCAAGTAATAAGTTGCAGATTCCTAAACTAAAACAAAGGTTGCACTTACCTTTTTTAAGAGCCAAGAGTTGAGAGAGGGTGAAAAGTGTTTTCAAGTCCTCATACAAGTGGCGACCATGGAGAAGCAACAACTCAAACATTCATCTCCAAGCCCTTGGAGATGACAACCAGAGATAAGGAAAGCAGTGAACCAAATATAAGGAAAATGACAGTGAGATTTCATCTCAGCTTTCAAGTAATCAGTCAAGGCTCTGTCTCTAAAATGAAAAGTAACAACAGATAACTGAATTTCTCATCTCCAAAGCTTTATGGAGGTAGCAGTCGGGGAGATAAGAATGAAACGACAATGAAAGAATGTCAGAGAAACTCAAGCAACAAAGCATGGTGGCCATGGAACTGCAACAAATCCCCAAACTTCAGTTCAAACCCTAGCAAGGTAAACAGTTGGAAGAGGAGCATAGCGGCAACAAGGAATACAATAGTGAGCCAAATGAAATGTTTTAGAGTTTTTACCCTATGTTACCTATGCCTCTGTGACTTTACCTTAGTTTAACCTTTGCTTTAGTAGCATCCCTTAGAATTAGTATCAAATGCCTTAGGTTAGGTTACTTAAGTGATAGGAAATAATACTATTAACATTATAATTTAAACTTATAAATTAATGAATGTATTTTATGGTATTCATTAATTTATAATTTTAAATTTTAATGTTAATAGTATTCTTTTTTATAGAGTTTAGTAAAAGAAAAAAAAATTATATCATTTTTAAATAATAATAAGTATTATTAAAAATAATGAAATATAATTTTAACAATATTATTTTTTAAATGATATTTGTTAAATTAGGTATTTCATTGTTTTTAATTATACTTATTATTTTTTAATAATATAAATATAATTTTGTTTTGTTTTATTTCTTTTGTGAATTCATTTATTTTATTTATTTAATATTTAAATATGTATCTTAATATACTTAATTTAAAATAGATAGTGTTAACTATTTATTTTTTAATAAAAGTATATTAAGATACGTATTTAAATAGTAGGTAAATAAATTGAAATCTTTTCATTTATTTATTAAGTATTACTTAACTATAGTTTAATATATCTAGTTTTGAACAAATAAGTTTATTATTTGTTTATAAAATTAAATATATTGAAATATATTTAAGTAATATTTAATAGATAAATAAAAAGAGTCTTAGGGGGGTTTTCATTGTTGCATTAATTGTGAATAATATTAATGTTTTTCACTACATTATAAGATAAATAATATTAATTATTCAAGTGCAGTTAGGAAGTCTTATTAGGAATTGAACTTAGGTTATGTCATGCTTTTCTAGGGATGGATCTTCAGTTGGCTGCTTGTTCTATGCTCAGTCAGAGGAGATTTTTTGTGTTCATGATCAATTGTGGGACAATTTAGGTCTATTTATAGTACTTTAGAGCCTAGTTGGAGGTATTTTGGACCTGTCTATCAATTGTCATCAATTGGGGAGCCATTTATAGCAGTTTGGTCACAATTTCTTGCAGTTATATTCCTATTTCAGTGTGATTTACTTTCACATCCGACCCCCACAAGTTCTACATGTTTTTAGAAGATCTTGAGTAGTTTTGGTGCAGTTTTGAGTGGATTTTTAGTCGGGCATGGCTTCATGGAGTTTGTGGATTAGTGAAACTAGAGTTTGTGACAATTTGTCCTATATTTTTGAGTGGTTTTCTCATGCATTCAAACCTTTCTGATTCGGGGTCCTATTTATTGTATTTTGACCTCATTTTGAAGGGATCTTTTTTTGCTCTGAGTTTTGCAAATTGCAAATTTTTGGAGTGAATTGTATGAGCACTTTGTAGAAGAGATAAATTTTCAGCACTGATTATATTGATACAACGGTTGGGTATGTGCAGGATCATGGTATGCCAAAAAGTGGCGATGTGAAAAAAACTTATTTTCACTCGTCCAAAAGTGCACAAATAGATTTGTTGACTTTTTGGTAGGCCTGGGTGTCAGTACACCTAGCCAAACCAAAAGCCAAACCTGAAGGCATTATCAGATATCTGATATTTTCCAATGAATATAAATCACTATACCCAGCCGCGTTCAACATTTTTTCATTGCAAAAATGTGAACGCAGCTAGGCTTTTGGATATCCGGTCCCATATCCCCTATCTGATTTTTCCCAAATTTCTCGGGTAAGTGAAGCTTCTATTTTTTATTGTTTTAATTGTTTTTTGTCGTTTTTAAATATAAATATATAGTTTTTTATATAACAATTAGGGTAGCAATGATTTTTTGTATTATTTTTTAAAATTCATTGTAATTATCTATTTTTTTCATTGCTATCAGACATGGAATCAGAAAACCCTCCTAATGATCTCGCAAACAATCTAGACCCACCTCCCAACAATCCCCCACCTCTAGAAGATGTACTTTTTGTACACTCAAATTGTGCACTTCTCTACATCATTACTTCCAAGAGAATCCATGAATGGGAAACCTTGAGAAAGTGACCTAGAGCTCCCTAAGCATGGAGTCACAAGGATATTAAGAATGCTCTCAGCTAGAGCTATTAAGCCTATAACCTTACTAGTAAACCACACAATGGGAGATTCAAAGAGACAAGGGCAATAATGCCAATATCCTCAAGAGTCAAGATGAAAATGCAATGCAACTATGCTAAGAATGAAGATGCAAGCTAAGCTATGAAAGAAAAGTATTACAAGCCTTAATTAAGCTATGTGAGCTAAGCTAGAGCATAAAGGAAACTAAGCTAGATGCCATGAAAGCTTAACCTAAGAATGCAATAATGGAAGCTAAATGCATGAAGATCTCCAAAGCTCCAAACTCTCCAAGAAATCCTGCAACATAAGATTAGTATTCAAAGTTGGGATCCTAAAATGAGAAAAGAGCTCTCCTTTTAAAGGAATTGAAAAGGAATGGACCATGGAGATTAAGAGGCAAAAGATTTGATCAAGGGTGGAGCTTGAAAGAAGAGCAATCCATGTGTACAAATATCCTCCAATGAGAAAATAAGAGTTGATTTTTGTGTTCATAAGAGACAAAAAGGTCTTTTCTTCTTTTTATAAAATAAGAATAATACTTTATTTGTGCAACTTAGGATAAGAGGAAAAGTGGGGGATTTTTATTTAATAAAAGGGGAGGATAATTCTTTTTAAATAAATAAAGACTTAGGATAAAATGGTTAGCCCATAGAAAATAATCGAATAAATGATAGAATTAGGATTTGATCAAGGAAATTGATATAATTGAAAAATATTGATTTTTGAAAATATTGATTCAGGGATTTGATAAATTGTTGAATGGGGGCCCAAAGTCTAGGTGACCATTTTAGGGTGCATACATTTTCCCCTCTTTGACTAATGTGAGATCGATTTGGGATCACATGTAGTCAAAGAATGAAATTGAAATGTGAGATTGATTTGGGATCACAAAACAATGCAGACGTGTGTTTGACGGATGGGAACATATCAGAACAACGGTAAGCTAATTGAAAAAGATAATGCCAACACCCCTGTAAATAGGTAATTGTTAAGTCTGAGATAAGAGATAAGAATCTGAAGGAAGGTTTGATTGATAGGTTTGATAAAGCTGAATCAAGGATTGAAGTTTGATAATTACTACCCCCTCGTGATTGAAATTGAAATGAGATAGAGGAGAAACAATAAATTGATAAATTTGATCAAATCAAACTAAAAATAAGGTTCTTGATGTAAGATGAAAGATATAAGGATCACAGAACCAAGGTAGATCACTAAGCATGAAAGATTATGCCCCAAGGTTGAATTAGAAGAAAAGAAGTGGGGTGAAAGTGAATGGGAGATCAAAGTTTGGAAGAGGCGAAAAGAAATGGAGAGAAGAAAGAGAATTTGCCTCAAGATTTATCAACTGTTTAAGATATGAAATTTTGATTGAGATCATGAAAGAGGATAAGGAAATTGAGATCAAAACGTGATCATGGTTGATTAAAAGTCCAAAAGAAAGATTAAGGAAAACCCTCTCAAACTCCTAATGCAGCCTAAAAATGCAAATTAACATGAAGTCTAACAATGCAAACTACATGAAAAGTGGTTTCCTTACAAGGTCACAAAGCCATTAGACTCTAATAATCATCATCGAGCATTATTGGTAGCGTCACAAGATCATACAATACACACTAGTATAACTATGTGAATCTAAATATGATCTATATTAGATAGATATGTGGGAATCCCACCTAGACATAAAAGACATGTAGGTCAAGATAACTAGTGCAGTGAGATTTTCTAAGTTTAGTATAGCAGGATTATACTCGCATCAAGACACAAGGAAAGTCAAGATGACTATAAGTATGCACTTGTGAAAAACAATCAAGGATAATACATTGTAGATTCTAGTGTCAAGTGGAACAAGCATAAATGCTCATGACAATTAAGATCAACAAGATATACCCACAAGTAGAAAACAAATAAAACATGTCCTCATGCCCCTAGTCTTCTAGCTTGGCATCATCGAAAATGATTAAGGAGAGAACACTCATCAAAGAAATCATCATAAACAGCACACAAAGAAATAAAGTCAAACAAGTCTCAGTGAGTCGAGTGTTTAAGTGCATGTGTGTAGGTCATAGAATCAAACTTTGAGTATCGCATCTGCTAGCAAGAAATATTGTATCAGTCTAGACTGCGGGTAGGATATCTGACAAGTGTTGAGAAACACTTGACGCTAGGGTAGTGTTGAAAAACATAGTTGGGGAGGTACACTTTCTATTTTTTGAATTTTTTTTGGTATTTTTGAAATATATAATTTTTTTGGAGATACATCAAAGTGCCTATTGCTAGGTCTTCACTAAGATGATCATTTTTTTAGGACATTTTCAGATTTTTAAAATTTTTGACAATATACCATTTTTTTGGATTTTTTTAAGATCAATAAGTGTGTACAAAGGATGCCCCCAGCCAAAATAGGCATCAAGCTCTCAAGCAAGATCACATCATGTAGTCCCAGTGTCTAGCAAGGTGGAGAACAAGAGGGATTAGCAAGTTGGTGGAAGAGAAGGAAGACAAGAGAATGAAGGAGAATGAAGACAAAAAAATCCTCAAGGGAAAACTCCTCAAGAGTACCCAAGCTAGGGAAAATTATCATGTAAAGCACATTTGGACAAGCAATGAAAGGACAGCATAGGATAAGTCACAAAAATGTAATGCCAAAGAAGGAAAGGATGTAGTCCAAAGGAGTAGACATGTCAAGATGCTTCATAGCATCATATTTTACTGTTTTTTATTAGATCAAGACCAAAGGGGAAGAGGATTGCGAAAGGCTAGAATGAATGGAGGAAAAATAAATAGGAAGGTTAAACATGAATGGAATGAAAGCAAGATCATTGTAAGATAGCTCATAAGATAGCCAAATGTTCGTGTATAGGTCAACATTGCCAAGATCAAAGAGATAAGACGGAATGGATGAAATATGTAGAAGAACTACGCATGATGCCTGATTGCCAGGTTGTCATCATGGTACTTATCCAAGGTGCCACAAGGGAGTGGTTTTCACCATAGGACAAATTTATTTCTCTTTACTTTTGCTACCAGGGCGCCTATTTCTAGATTTCCACCAAGGCACATTTTCAATTTTTTCATTTTTTTAAATATTTTTAATATTTTTATATTTTTTATTTTTTTTATTTTTTTTCTGAAAGAAGGCAAGATTTTTAGATAATGCTCCTTGAAAGGATAAACCATGATATGCCAAGAATTCAAAATTATATGCTCAAAGATGCTGATAGGGAAAGGAAGATGGAAGAGAAAAATGGAGGATAAGATTTTATGTAAAGCGAGTGAGATTGGAAGATAGGAGGAATAGACAAATGAGGAAAAATGATAGAAGGTAGAAGGATAATGAATGAAAGGATTGTGAAAGGGTAGATGGAAAGGAAGGTAAGATCAACATCAACACACACCTTGAAGGGTGGGGAGAGGATGGAAGAAACATGAATGAAGGAATACATGAAGGAATATGGTGAATGGATAGCAGAGGTTGTGGTTTAGGCGCATGGAATGGAAGAATGTTTTTGAAAGAAGATGAAGTGGAAGCCTTTGGAAGCTTGAATGTCAACTTCACTTGTTTCTCAACATCAAACTCTTTCAAGAGAGACTTTAGAATCCATATAGTCGTAGGCTTTTCATTTCTTTTTGATGATTTAGAGAGAATATCTTCAATGATAGATTTTGGAACCCATACTTGTCTTGTAGTTTTATTCTTAGATATCTCTTTTGACTTTATGCCTCCATGTTGATTAGAGGAGACATGGTGATCTTTTTTTGATGGATTCTTGTATTGCTTCTTTTTCTTGTATTGAACATTCAAGTTACTTCCAAAAGACTTGGGACTTGTGGAAGAAGGAGGATATGATTGGTTTAGATGGGTGGGTGGATGAAAAGGATTCAAGGGTATGCATCTATGTTGATCTTGAGGAAAGATAGGAGATGGAGGAGCGTAAGGACCCAAAATGGATGATGAATTAGGAGTGTTAGGAGGGGAAAGTGAAGGGACATAAGGACCCAAGATGGAAGGAAGACGTGAAGCCCTTGTTATGTATGTGGAGCCTAATCAGACTTATCCACGGGGTCAAGGGGCAGAGCCCCTTGCGGGGTCCCGGGGCAGTGCCCTAGGTGAGGTCAAGGGGTAGAGCCCCTGATGGGGTCAAGGGGCAGCGCCCCTCGACACTAAGGATGACTTAATAATATTGTAAAGTGTTGGCCATCTATTTTCTATTAGTAAGAGTATTTTTTCCCTAATTTTGTTATGTCAAAAATACTTGTAAAAAGGGCTTAGGGTTTGAGATTGAATGTATGAGGGATTATTGTAGCTTCCTATGGTGGTATTGAGTTGCAAGTTTCAGATTGTAATCACTGGATAATAATAAAGATATTAGACTCACTGTTGGTGGACGTAGCCTAGGGATTGGGTGAACCACGTTAAATTCTGTGTTATTGTGTTCTCTCTTGTTTGTTAATATTTGCATTTTCTGTTTATTATCCTAACAACCCTTAGTATGGGTGGAGGAGGTCCAAGGATGGACGTGGAAGATGCAAAAGGATAATCAATAAGTTCATCAACATCTATATGACAACCAAGGACATCAGCATCTTTAGAGTGAGCATTAGGATTTGCAATAGGATCATGAACATCTTGAATAGGAGCAACTTCTTTGATAGGATTATTCAGAGCTTGCAAAGACTTAAGAAGAGTAGAAAGTGGAAGTGAACATGGAGTGGTAGAACAAGAAAATGGAAGACTTTGATCTTGACAAAGAGCTTTGGATAGCATAAGCGTATAATTTTTCTCTTGATTTTCAATAGGCTTAACATTGGAAGTAACAACACTATTTTTAATAACCTTAATGGAAGGCACTAGTGTAGTAAGGTTATTTTGATCATCAATAAGCTCAACGGTGTAAGTAGTAGCTTGATCTTGCTTAGGGGAAAACTTAAGATATGGTGGAATGAACGAGAAAGGGCGTAGAGGATCAAAAGAACCTTGAAATGGATAAGAGACATCATGAAAAGGATTGGATGACATGGAGGGTTCTTGATCTTGATCTTTCTTTATGTTCTTTTCTTTATCATTTTTAGAGTCCTCTTGACATGGAGCCACTTCTAAGGACAAGGAAGCATGTTGAAATTGTATGGAAGACTTTGAAAGAGACGGTGAAGGACTAGCTGAATTAGGCATTATAGCATATAAAGGCTTAGGCTCTTTAGGTTTAGCATTATTGAAAGTACTTACAGCCAAGTGAAGGTTAGCTTGAGTTTCTTTAAGAGGTAGCCCTTGAGGATAACTATAGGGAACCACATGAAAAGTATTAGGACTTTTGTTGGATGAAGGATTTGTGAAAGACTTGGAAGCTTTAGTAAATGTATGGGTATTGGAGGAAGTAGGGGATGTAAGGGAACCATCAGAAGAAAAAGGTACATCATTAACATAATCTTTCTTGAGAGTGTAATCTTTATTTTCAGCATGAGAGTTCTTAGAGCAGAGATTCTTATAGTATTTACATTTATAATCAGTGCGGTAAGCTTTCTCTTCTTCTAGTGAAGTAGATGTATCATCTAGGTATTGTTCACAAAAATCATCAAAGTCTCTTTCAAAATCAGAATCATATGGATCACCATCACAATCTACCCAATGTGATGACCCATTTCTAGTAAGCATGAGCACACGACTAGGAGGATTATTAGGAATAGAGGTGTCATAGGTATCACTACATTGTCCATCATCATAATCATCAAAGATGAGCATGTCACTCTTCGTGGAAGAGGTATCAGAAGGACTATTATATTTCTCATCATGATATATCTTGAGAAGAGAAGTAAGACTCTTGGGAGAAGTAGAAGAGGAATGAGATCCTGAAGAAGAGGAGAGTGAAGACCTAGCAGAGGAAGAAGACTTGGATAATGAGGAATGCGAATAATATGTAGAAGGGTCATGGTAAGACTTGGAAGATGAGGAAGGATGAGAAGAATTAGAAGATGAGAAATTTTTGGAAGGAGGAGGTCGTGACATGATCATGTCTATGATCCTAGCAAAGGTGTCTAATTCATTCATCTTTTCTTTTATCTTTTCCTTAAGTCCATCACTCGTGCAATTTATAGAAGGACTATTGGAGGAATAAAACTCTTCGAATTGAGCAATGAGTTCGAGATCATCTATTTTCAAGAGAGGTTCCATAACAAGATAGTTGAAATTCATGATTCTGGAAAAGGAGGAATCAAGCATGGAAATGAAAGAAGAGATGGATAGAAGAAGGTAAGACTAGATAATAAGAGGAAAAGAATCAAGAAGACGTGAAGAGTTTAGGAAGAAAAGGAAGAAGCATGAAGGAAGAAGAGAAATGATGGAAATGGAAGACTAGGAAGACATGGGAGATGTGGAAGAAAGAAGACCAAGAGTCATTTTGTGTAACTTGATACCATTTAAGTTCATTTGGATATTGAGCAACATGTCATAGCACCTAAGATCTGACTTGGACTGAGCAAGGAAGGTTGGAACTAGGACACAAATTAGCTTCTAATTGTAGACAACTATGAGGTAGCAAAATAACTCTGTGCGACAGTTTCCAGGGTAACATGCCGATAATATTTTTCAATGCGATATTTCAAAAGAAGCAGTGTGATGGTTATGCAGCAATGAAGTGTCACATGATATTTGACCAGTCAGTGTGTAAATCTCAATTTTGAAGGTAATTGGTCAAAGTTGTAATTTGGTAAGTTGAATTGCTCTATTTCAAATGCAGTAATAGTAATAATTAGATAGGTTTGCAAATAGTAGGTGATCAAACATGTCATAAAACACTTTCACAAGGGCAAAAGCAACCTTGCCAAGACAAGCACTTGGGATATCAAAGTGGAAAATCCTATGAATGCTATCATGATGTTTGATGTTTGAGAACGTTTGCAAGGGTAGATTACAATGAGAACACTTCAAGCACTTACTAGCCTAAAAAGACAAAGGCTCAATACTTAACAAATTGGCCCACACTTGATGTCCCATCACCTCACACAAAGTGGTTGCCCATAATAGATATTGGCTTTGTCGTGGAAGTGCCAATGACACAACCAAAGGAACATAGATGGTGAGTAATCTTGGGGTGATCCGAGTTAGTCCACTAAGATCAATCCTTGCACCAAGAAGCTAAGTGGAAAAATAGGGTGGCTTCTATCTATGGTTCTTAGTAAGGGCTTTCATTCGTAATACTCCTCTTTCTCCCCGAAGGGACTCCTTACCTTGTGGCAAGTAACAGACCTCGCAGCCACAAGAGTACCTTAAGAATTCTTGCTCAATATTTTCCTCATGGTCACAATCCCACAAGTACTCACATCAAGTGAAGACAAGTACTACGTCTACCAAGGTTTTGTGTCCTTGATAGCCTTGAGTTTATAGTGGGTCGGAATAGCTGGCGAAAAGCTTGTCCCCACTTGGGTTGTTCCTCTTGATTGCTCAAGAGTAGGCCCGCTAAAAGATTCTAAAACTAAACAAAGTGTGGATCAACCTTTGAGTGTCAAGATTTTTGGTTCACCTCAAGGGTGAAGAGCATACTCTCCTAGCTCAAAATTTTCTCCCAAACACACCAAGCAAAGGTTCAATTACCCTCTTGCTTTCAAAATCCAAAGATGAGTCAAGATTTATGTTTCGCCACAAGGGTGAAGAGCATACTCTCCTACCACCAAAAGATTCCTACAACAAGATATTAAGTGCCTATGAAAAGAAACAACTAGTATATGTTGCACTTAAAATGAAAGTAATTAAACAAGCACTTGATTGGTTTTTATGCATTTGGGCAGCCCTATAAGAAATGATTAGTAGCCCTTGTGCATTTGGAGCTTTGACATGCATTCTTTTAAGAAAATATTTCAAGCAATGAAGGCACCTGGAAGCACAACTTGTTATCCCCACAATAGTTAGCACATCAAAACCAAATAAAATCTGCAAATCAAACTCTGTTCTACCACAACAAACTAGAAATTTGAAGCAAACCAATCAAATCTTGCAAAGAAATATCCAAAATTACTCACTGCCAGGCCTGTGCGACAGTTCTGTCGGACAAAGAATTGTACGATACTTCTCAACATACTAGTGCGACAGAGTCCCGTATAACTGAATGATACTTTTACTAGAAAAGTATCACACATGTATGTAATAAAATATCACACAATACTGGAAAACTATCACACGATAATCTGTCAGAAAAATAGAGAGCCGAAACAGAAAGCAAAAATGATGATGAAAAATTGATGAAAATGCATTAAAAAAAGGATAAAACAAGAGTGTTCTGCCCCACAGTGGGCGCAAAAAATGTACACTCAAATTGTGCACTTCTCTAAGTCATTACTTCCAAGAGAATCCATGAATGAGAAACCTTGAGAAAGCGACCTAGAGCTCCCTAGGCATGGAGTCACAAGGATATTAAGAATGCTCTCAGCTAGAGTTATTAAGTCTATAACCTTGCTAGTAAACCACACAATGAGA
This sequence comes from Chamaecyparis obtusa, assembly GCA_027943335.1. Lineage (NCBI taxonomy): Eukaryota > Viridiplantae > Streptophyta > Pinopsida > Cupressales > Cupressaceae > Chamaecyparis > Chamaecyparis obtusa. The sequence goes on along the minus strand of BSBK01006294.1, from coordinate 320,239 downwards.
GATTAAAAGAGATAAGGGCAATGATGTCAATATCTTCAAGAATGAAGATGAAAATGCAATGCAACTATGCTAAGAATGAAGATGCAAGATAAGCTATGAAAGAAAAGTATTACAAGCCTTACTAATTAAGCTATGTGAGCTAAGCTAGAGCATAAAAGAAACTAAGCTAGATATCATGAAAGCTTAAGCTAAGAATGAAAGAATGGAAGCTAAATGCATGAAGATCTCCAAAGCTCCAAAGTCTCTAAGAAATCCTGCAGCATAAGATTAGTATTCAAAGTTGAGATCCTAAAATGAGAAAATAGCTCTCTTTTTAAAGGAATTGAAAAGGAATGGACCATGGAGATTAAGAGGCAAAAGATTTGATCAAGGGTGGAGCTTGAAAAAGGAGCAATCCATGTGCACAAATATCCTCCAATGAGAAAATAAGAGTTGACTTTTGTGTCCATATAAGACAAAAATGCCTTTTCTTCTTTTTATAAAATAAGAATAATATTTTATTTGTGCAACTTAAGATAAGAGGAAAAGTGGGGGTTTTTTATTTAATAAAAGGGGAGGAAAATTTCTTTTAAATAAATAAAGACTTAGGATAAAATGGTTAGCCCATAAAAAATAATCGAATAAATGATAGAATTAGAATTTGATCAAGGAAATTGATATAATTGAAAAATATTGATTTTTAAAAATATTGATTCGGGGATTTGATAAATTGTTGAATGGGGGCCCAAAGTCTAGGTGACCATTTTAGGGTGCATACACCTATCACAAACCCTTGTCATTTAGAAGATCTAATAGGAGATAATCTAAATGAACTTAGAGGATTGGAAACTGCATATGCCAATATTCCCACATTGCGCCCCATGTTTACAACATTGAACACAATAATTGAAAACATGGAGAAACTAACACAACAACATAATGCTGCACTTCTTTGGTGTGATTCCATGCACACCCAGTTTGACGATGGGCTTGATTATGATCAAGTCATGAACCTAAATATAACAAAGCATGACAGCTAATCTTTTTGTGGATCCTAAAACTGGACTAAAAGTAGACCCTAAAAAAACTAAGTTGTCAATTAAATGGTGCACAAATAGTGCAATACGTGACAACTTTTGGAACCGTTGGTGGATGGTTTTTGATAGACCACCTCACAACAATTTGGATGTCACATTTTATTTTCTTAGAAAATTATATGCAGAATTTGTGCTCGATCACAAGGTGGATTATTAGAGTATGAGACAGAACTAGGGTGTAGGTTTAGGTGCTCCGCAGGATGGGCCATCATCACAATGGGTGAAATCCTGCACATATGTCCCCCCTCTTGAGATTTCACCACCTCCCACAATGCAGCATCTAGACATTATTGTTGAGGCTGACTCATAGACTATTCAAGCCATTCGCATGTTGAGTGATCTATTGGTTATGCAGAGCACAACATTGTTGCCTCCTCATCCTAATACTTTTGATGCTTCCACGAGCTCACATGTTTGTGTGGCCCACACTTGTGTTATATGCAAGAATATTTACCTTGGTCCCCTGACTGATAGTGATACATATAGTTTCGGCTTTGATGGGGATGACTCTACACAGCTTACTACAGGCACTGAAGCAGCTCCTGGAGATGTGCATCAGAAGCCTATAGTGCCATGGACTCCCACTGTTATGGTAAGGGTAAATCATTCACTTTTTACATTGTTTTTAAATTTTATTATTTGTATTTTTAGTAGAATTTCCTTATAATAATTTCCCACTTATGTCTTTTATGTGTTACATTTATGTTTAGTTGATGATAGAGGAGGAGATGGCATAGGTGGAGGGGTCCACGCTTTCAGCCATATCATTTGGTCTTGACTCTTCCATGGTACATATATTTTAATATACTCATTGGTTTTCTTTTAAATTATGATAATAGTATATGTACATTGTTTTCTAATTTTTATGATCATCTTTTACATATTGATGCAGGTGTCACCAATTGCCACCGAGGGACAATGTGAGGGGGTGCAAGTCTCAGCTGTTGATAAAGGAAAGGTAATTAAGTAATTTAGTTTTTTTTATGCATACATGTATACTTGTCAATTGTGCGTACTCATTTTTAATTTACATGGTTTATTTGATAGAGAGTGGCATGTGATGATGTCGTGAGACCCTATCGTCATGATAGAGTCACAGGCATATCCATTCAGAGTGATAGCCCCATGGTACGTACATTTCTAAAGTTATTTGTGTGTATTTTTCTATCAAGTATATGTAATATGGTCAAGTTATGATAATATGAAGTATCTGTTTGACTTTTGTAGGTCACTCCTATTTTGAGGGAGCCAGAATGACAAGGGTTTGTATCGTTGATGATTCAGCCAACAATCCCTAAGAAAGTTCAACAGAGGTAAGTTTTAATGTTAATTCAGTTATTTTGTAAACATATATTTTCTACCAAGTTTTTAACATTAAATAGTATAACTCGTAGATCAATCTCATGTTCGTAAACATATACAAGTGAGAGTCGTCATTGGTGGCACTATTCCTGCACTACCTAGGACATATATTAGGTCTCCTACCCATAGGAGGAGACAGAGAGGCGAGGTATATGAGAGTTCAATTTTAGTTTAAATTTTATTTATTATTGTTGACTATGATTCTGAATTTTAATCTAACTTGGGGTTTCACTTTTGTGTTTGAATACAGGATCCATTAGAACTGAAGAGTACTTCAAAGAGGCTCCATTTTGATGATCCACCAGTAGGATAGGATGTCCTAGAAATATTTGTAGTTGAACTTCTTATTTTGAGATGTCATATGACATATTTTGAGATGACGTATGCCACATTTTATCTAGATATGTTGACATATAATCATGAGGACAACATTATTGTTCATTTTGATATATATATGAAATTTGATATTTGATCCAATTTGTTAATTGTGTGTTCATTTATTCATTTTTAGTATGTAAATATGCTTGTGTGTATGTACTCGTGTGTACAATTTATGCCTCAAGTATATTCATGTATATTCAAATACAATATTCATAACCTAAATTCACGTGTATGAGCTACATGCATGACTTAAGTGAATTCATGTTGTATGCTTTATAATTATGTGCTACATGTATGCTTCATGACTTAAGAAAATTTATGTGTATGCTTTATGTGCTATGTGTGTTCACACATGTAATTCATCATTTGAGGTATATAAAGATATCTATTAAAGTGGTTTCAAGGTTTGTAGACTTACATTTTACTCCCAATGGCTAAAAGACTTCAAACTGGCCTAATTACATAATCAAACACCTTTTTGGCAAAAATCAAACACCCTTTTGGCCATATCAAAACATATTGGTCTTTTGGACAAAATATCAGTACTCTATCTGTACCCTTGCAAATACACTAGGAACGCCTAAGAAAAATGGTCTTGTAGCATCTCATGGATCCCTGATACCTCTCACAAGGTTTGAGTTATGAGGCTTGATAGTTTGTTGACCAATCATGCTTAGTGCAACTTTCAACTGACCCTCACTGCAAGTTTTGGCATCGAGCGAGATTGGCGTACCAAATTCAAACAAATTTGAATCTCCCAGAATAGAGAGAGGTTATTGTAGGCCTTAGAAATGCCATCTTGTAGCATCTCATAGATCTTTGATACCTCTCATAGGCTCTGAGTTATGAGCCTCAAAAGTTTTCTGCCCAATCGTGCTTAGTGTACCTTGGGGACACTTTGGTCCGACATGGTCCGGAACGTTGTGCTGACTCAGTGGTCAAAATGGGTTTGTGTCTAATGTTTACCCACCCAACCAGAGCTAATGGCACAGTCTATTTGGTGTCATAATGAATAGTTTGGAAGTAATCCATTGGTGCAACTTTCAATTGACCCTCACTGCAAGTTTTGGCATCGAGCGAGACTGGCGTGCCAAATTCAAACAAATTTGAATCTCTCAGAATGGAGAGAGATTATTGTAGGCCTCAAAAATGACATCTTGTAGCATCTCATGGATCTCTGATACCTCTCATGGCCTCTGAGTTACGAGGCTCAAAATTTCGCTACCCAATCGTGCTTAGTGCACCTTGGGGACACTTTGGTCCAGTGTGGTCTGGAATATTTTGTTGACTCAGTGGTCAAAATGGGGTTGTGCCTAGAGTTTACCCACCCAACTGAAGCTAATGGAACAATCCATTCAGTGCCAGGATCAATGGTTTGGAAGTAATCCATTGGTGCAACTTTCAACTGACCCTCACTACAAGTTTTGACATCGAGAGAGACTGGCGTGCCAAATTCAAACATATTTGAATCTCCCAAAATAGAGAGAGACTATTGTAGGTCTCAGAAACATAATCCTATAGAATCTCTCAGATCTCCAATATCTCTCATGGGGTCCAAGTTACGAGCCTTGAAATTTTGCTGCCCGATCGTGCTTAGTGCACCTTGGGGACACTTTGCTCCGACATGGTCCGGAATGTTCTGCTGACTCAATGGTTAAAATGGGGTTATGCCTAATGTTTAGCTACCTAACCAAAGCTAATGGCCCAGTCCATTCGGTGCCAAGATAAATGGTTTGGAAGTAATCCATTGGTGCAACTTTCAATTGACCCTCACTGCAAGTTTTGACATCGAGCGAGATTGGCGTGCCAAATTCAAATAAATTTGAATCTCCCAAAATGGAGAGAGGTTATTGTAGGCCTCAAAAATGTCATCATGTAGCATCTCATGGATCTCTGATACCTCTCACAGGCTCTGAGTTATGAGCCTCAAAATTTTGTTGCCCAATCATGCTTAGTGCACCTTGGGGACACTTTGCTCCAACGTGGTCTGGAACGTTCTGCTGACTCAATGGTCAAAATGAGGTTGTTCCTAGCATTTACCCACCCAACCAGAGCTAATGACGCAGTCCATTCGATGCCAGGATGAACAGTTTGAAAGTAATCCATTGGTGCAACTTTCAACTGACCCTCACTGCAAGTTTTGGCATTGAGCGAGACTAGCGTGCCAAATTTAAACAAATTTGAATCTCCCAGAATGGAGAGAGGTTATTGTAGGCCTCAAAAAATTTTTCCTGTAGCATCTCATGGATCTTTGATACCTCTCATGGGGTCTGATTTACAAGCCTCGAAAGTTCACTACCCAATTGTGTTTAGTGCACCTTGGGGACACTTTGCTCTGGCGTGGTCCGGAATGTTTTGCTGACTTAGTGGTCAAAACAAGGTTGTGCCTAGCATTTACCTACCTAATCAGAGCTAATGGTGTAGTCCATTCAATGCTGGGATGAACGATTTTGAAGTAATCCATTGGTACAACTTTCAACTCACCCTCACTGCAAGTTTTGGCATCAAACGAGACTGGCATGCCAAATTCAAACAAATTTGAATCTCCTAGAATAGAGAGAGGTTATTTTAGGCCTCAAAAACACCATCCTGTAGCATCTCATGGATCTCTGATACCTCTCATGGGGTCTGAGTTACGAAGTTCAAAAGTTCGTTGCCCAATCGTGCTTAGTGCACCTTGGGGACACTTTGGTCCGGCGTGGTTTGGAATGTTCTACTGACTTAGTAGTCAAAATGGGGTTGTGCCTAGCGTTTACCCACCCAACCAGAGCTAATGGCACAGTCCATTCAGTGCCGGGATGAACGGTTTGAAAGTAATCCATTGGTGCAACTTTCAACTGATCCTCACTTTAAGTTTTGGCATCGAGTGAGACTGGCGTGCCAAATTCAAACAAATTTGAATCTCCCAGAATAGAGAGAGGTTATTGTAGGCCTCGAAAATGTCATCTTGTAGCATCTTACAGATCTCTAATACCTCTCACAAGGTCTAAGTTATGAGTCTAGAAAATTCTCTGCCCAATCGTGCTTAGTGCACCTTGGGGATGTATGCACCCTAAAATGGTCGCCTAGACTTTGGTCCCTCATTCAACAATTTATCAAATCCCTGAATCAATATTTTAAAAAATCAGCATTTTTCAATTATATCAATTTCCTTGATCAAATCCTATTTTTATCATTTTTGATTATTTGCCTTGGGCTAATTATTTTATCCTAAGTTTTTATTTATTTAAAAAAAATTTCCTCCTATTTTAATAAATAAAAAGCCCCCACTTTTCCTTTTATCCTAAGTTGCACAAATAAAGTATTATTCTTATTTTATAAAAAGAAGAAAAACACTTTTTGTCTTATATGGACACAAAAGTCAATTCTTATTTTCTCATTAGAGGATATTTGTGCACATGGATTACTCCTCTTTCAAGCTCCACCCTTGATTAAATCTTTTGCCTCTTAATCTCCATGGTCCATTCCTTCTCATTTCCTATAAAAGAAGAGCTCTTTTCTCATTTGCATATCCATCTTTTGAATACTAATATTATGCTGCAAGTTTTCTAGGTGATTTTGGAGCTTTGGAGATTTGAAGCATTCTTGGCTTTCATATTTACATGTTTCATTTCTTGCATCCTAGTTTCATTATCATGGGGTAAAAGCACAATTGAGTGTCACCTTTTGGTCTAACTCAAATCACTCGACCCAGTTAGAGTCAGTCGTGTTAGACTCGGTTGAGTCTAACATGATCGAGTACATGTAGGCACCATGTGGTGCCGAATGGCATCTACGTGGGCCATTAGACTAGGCCGAGTGGTACTTGGCCGAGTAGGACTGGGCCGAGTCTAAATAATATTTTTAATATAAAAAAATATGACAAACCACTCATTTACACACTATTAGGTTATTTGAGTGGGGCCAACCCCTAGGGGGACTCGGCTGAGTCAGACTTAGCCTAGTCAGACTCGGTCGAGTCAGCTGAGTCTACTTAGGTGGCATGCCATATTGGCAGCCAAACCACAAAAAACACAAAAAAATAGAATTTTCACTTATGTTGTTCCTTTCTTAAATTAAAACAGAAAATGTTAAAAAACTAAAAGTACCCTTTTCTAGATCTCAGAAGTATGATTCTGGACATATAAATTTTATATTATTTCATCTACAAAATGTTAAACAAATTTACTAAAAACTACATGTAGGTATATTAAATTTTGAGAAGATGTTGATTCGGAAAATATAGAAAAATACTAAATCAATTAAAAAAATAATTTAAAATTATATACGGCACTAGAGGAGAGAGTCCTCTTCAAGAATATATAATTTATTTGGTTTTTGGTATAGTTTTGATAGGGTAAAAGTGACGGGAGACAAAAACTGTTGATTTCAGGTAAAGTCGACTTTCAATACTTATAACGGGTAAACTATAGATCGAAAAAACTTTTTTTTTTTCCTGCACTAGCTATACATGTCATCTAAAACATATTTTAAAATTAGAGGGAAAAAAAATATTTTACTTATAATGATTTGATGGGAAGTGAACTCCCTTATTTGTAGTATTTTTAGGATATGAAAAATAGACCTAAAAAATTAAAAAAATATATTAATTTTTGCTCAAACTAATTTTTAAAAATTATAGGTATAAAATTCATCATATTTTACACATTTCATCAGTTTACATCATCTTCAAATTCTCAATAGAAATGTGACTTTTATTCCCTTAAAGTTTTTCAATTTTTGTGTTGTTAGCCTCTTCTTTTGTAAAAGGGTGACAGCTTATTGTGCTTTTACCCTATGACATTCATAGCTTAGTTTCTTTTATGCTTTAGATTACTTTATCTAGTTTAATTAGGAAGGCTTGGTAATACTTGCATCTTTCCTTTTCATAGCATAGCTTGTACTTTTATTTTCATAGCTTAGCTTGCATCTCTCATTTCTAGCTTGCATATTTATTTTAATCTAGTTGCATTTGCATTTCATACTGATTCTTGGAGATATTTACACTCTTTCCTTTGTCTTCACTTGAATCTCTCATTATGTGGTTGACTAGCAAGGTTATTAGCTTAATAGCTCTAGCTGAGAGAAAACTTAAAATAATCTTGCAACTCCATGCATAAAGAGCTCTAGGTCGCTATTGAAGGTTTCCCTTTCGTAGATTTCCTTTGATGTAATGACTTAGAGAAGTGCATCATTTGAGTGTGTACATTTTTGGTGCCACATCGTGGGGAAACTCACTTTTACATGCTAGTTTTGATTATTTTTGGAGCTAACCCCCTTGTGCAGATTTGCTTGGAGACTAAAACTTTAGATTTTCAAAAATTTAATCATATCTCCCAAACGGCTTAGGTTTTTGGTCTAAATTTTTTTTTGTAGGTTGATGACATATCAGAGAAGCTTTAATAAAAAATTTAAAAATTTTTTAAGTATTTTTTATTTTTTATAATTTTTTCTTTATTTTTCATAAAAAATAAATTTTCGACGCAAATTAGCATATTTTTCAAAAAAATTTATAGTTTCAAAAATCTCTTCTAATTTTATAGGGGGTCCATTCTTTGTAATTTGAATTTGGATGCAATATCATAGCTCAAATAATTGATTTACAAAAAGTGGTCTATTTTCATAAAATGGGTCTCTAGAGCATAAATAAAGAGATTTTTCTAAAATTTTTACATTTTTAGAAAGCTCTCTATTTTTTGATAGAGGTCTTTTTTCTACATTTTGGGTTTAGGGTCTGAATTCATATGGTATAAGTCCAATCTTGTTGACAGGGTCAAAAATCAAAATTAAAAAAAGGGTATTTGATGATTAGCATGCACTTATTTTTCACATGGTTCAATGCATGATGTGAGTTGTCATTTAGATTATTTGCTGGTTATTATTGCTCCTAAAAATTAATTTTTAGATCTAGCCACCTTGGGATTTGCATAAGTTGAGTATACATTGCATATCTTGTTTGCTTGTTTGCTTGTTTGCTTGTCTTGTTCATTGGAAGGTTCGTGGCTTGCTTTCATAGAGATGTTTAACAAAAAAATAAAAATGAGGTAAAATCTACTAAGCGCGTTGCTTTTTACTTGAGGTATTTTGTTACATCTCTACAACATTTGAATTTTGAAAATAAGAATGAACCTCTCATGTGTTTGGCTTGAGTGTTTACATGCTTTCATAGAACACATTTCAATTGATACTCTTAATGGGAATTGAATGAACATAGATTTTCTTTCATAAAACTTTGTGTAAGTGAATGCTTGTGTTTACACCTTAAGTTATTCTTGGTTCTAATATCAAAAATCTCATTGAGTAATTTAGGGCATGGATTCATTCTTTGTTTACATGAAGAGTTAAATGCACCACTTTATGGACTCACTTCATGTTTACTTGGAAAGTTAAATATTCCATGGTTCAAACCCTTTTGCGCTTGTGAGTAGTATTGATAAAAAATCTTAGAGTACTTTTTATTGATCTTGTTAGCTAAATTGGGTTGTTGGACTTGCTTTTTTTAATCACCCATCATTCAGCCCTTTGGATGCAATTTTAGTACCATATTCAGGGGATGGGTCTACCTAAAAAAGCATTAAGTGCTCCACAAAGTTTTTTCCATTTTGTGTTTTCTTGATCTCATTAGTGTTCTAAGGTGTGGACTCACTTTGAGTTTGTGTAAGGAGTTAAATGCACCACTTTGTGGACTCACCTCACGTTCACTTGAAGAGTTAAATGTACCACCTTTAGTGCTTTCAAATACTTTTGATAGAGAATTGCTTACTTTTTATTTTTAGAAGGCCTACTTGAGGACACATCACCTCAAGGGACGACCTTAACTCCTGTGTTCTGACGGAGTATAAATAGCGGGTGGTGAATCGAAAGACACCTCTCTTGAGAATGAGTTAGATATCACTCTTGGCTAAGCCTTAAAGAACTTTATACTTTTGAGAAGTGAAGGAGGAGATTTGGGTTACCATCTCCCTCCAGTTGTGTGATTTTGGATTCTTCTCATCTATGGATTTAGGCCTCACATACCTTGCGTATATCAAGGACTCCCTTTAGAAGAGCTACGTATATCCTTGTAGACAGCTTGTTAAGATGTTGTTGTGTTCTATGTGCCTGCTAAAATATTTTCAAAAACATACACAAGTAGTTCTTAAGGAGTAGAAATACTAAGTCACTATTCTTGTTCATGTGCAAGGTTGCTTTGCCCCTTACTCATTGTTTGAAAACAATTGCTTGCTTGAACTCCTTGATTGTTGTCTTATGTGCTTGATCAATCTATTGATATACTTACTTGATCTTTTAAAACAAACACAAACTGAGTTCCCAAGTTGTCAAACTTGTTGTCTTGCAATCCAAAGCTGATTCTTGGCATTCCCAATCTTCTTTAGTCAGTCCAGGTTGGATCTTAGGTGCTATGACATGTTTCTCAACATTCAAATGAACTCAAATGGTATCAAATTGTACAAAATAACTCTTGGTCTTCTTTCTTCCACATCTCCCATGTCTTCCTAGTCTTTCATTTTCATCCTTTCTCTTTTTTCTTCATGATTCTTCCTAAATTCTTCATGTCTTCTTGATTATTTTCCTCTTATTTTCTAGTCTACCTTCTTACATTCATCTCTTATGCCACTTCCATGTTTGATTCCTCCTCTTCTAGAATCATGAGTTTCAACTATCTTGCTATAGAACCTCTCTTGAAAATGGATGATCTTAATCTCCTTGCTCAATTTAAAAAATATCATTCCTCCAAAACTCTTATTGATAATAAATTTATGACAAAAATGTGAAAGAAATCAAGTGAATCACCGACCTTTGGTAGAATCATGCTCATGATCCTCTCACGATCTTCTTCTTCCAAACATTCTTCATCATCTAAATCTTCTCATTCTTCTTCATCTTCCTAGTTTTATCTTGACTCTTCTAGACATTATTCACATTCTTCATTATCCAAGTCTTCTTCTGCCACAGGATCTTCAATTTCCTCTCTTCACAATCTCATTCCTCTTCTACTTCTCCCAAGAGTCTTACTCCTCGTCTCAAGGCATACCGTGACAAGCAAAGTGATAATCCTTATGATACCTCTATTCCTAAGAGTCCTCCTCGTCATGTGCTCAGACTTACTAAAGGATCGTCCTATTGGGTAGATTGTGATGGTGATCCATATGATTCTAATTTTGAAAAAGACTTTGATGATTTTTGTGAACAATACCTTGATTATGATCCATCTACTACTGCTGAGGACTATAAAATGCACTACGCTGATTGGAAACATAAATATTATAAGAATCCTTCCTCTAAGAAATCTCATGCTAAAGATAAAAATGAAACTCCCAAGAAAGATTATGTTAATGATGAACCTTTGTCTTGTGATAGTTCCCTTCCATCCTCTACTTCATCTAATGCCCATACATCTCCTAAAGCTTTTGAATCTTTCACAAATCCTTCATCCAACAAAAGTCCTAATGCTTTTCATGTGATTCCCTATAGTTATCCTCAAGGGCTACCTCTTAAAGAAACTCAAACTAACCTTCACTTGGCTACAAATACTTTCAATAATGCTAAACTTAAAGAGACTAAGCTTTTATGTGTTATAATGCCTACTTCAGCTAGTCCTTCACCATCTTTTCCAAAGTTTTCCATGCAATTTCAACATGCTTCCTTGTCCTTAAAAGTGGCTTCATGTCAAGAGGACTCTAAAAATGATAAAGAAAAGAACATAAAGAAAGATCAAGATCAAGAACCCTCCATGTCATCCAATCCTTTTCATGATATCTCTCATCCTTTTCATGGTTCTTTTGATCCTCTACACCCTTTCTCATCCATTCCACCATATCTTAAGTCTTCTCCTAAGCAAGATCAAGCTACTACTCACACCATTGAGCTTATCGATAATCAAGATGACCTTACTTCCATTAAGGTTATTAAAAATGGTGTTGTTACTTCCAATGTTGAGCCTATTGAAAATCAAGAGAAAAATGATATGTTTATGCTATCCAAAGCTCCTTGTCAAGATCAAAGTCTTCCATGTTCTTGTTCTACCATTCCATGTTCGCTTCCGCTTCCAACTCTTCCTAAGTCTTTGTAAGCTTTGAACAATCCTATCGAAGAAGTTGCTCCTATTCAAGATGTTCATGATACTATTGAAAATCCTAATGCTCACTCTAAAGATGCTGATGTCCTTGGTTGTCATATAGATGCTGATGAACTTATTGATTATCCTTTTGTATCTTCCACGTCCATCCTTAGACCTCCTCCACCACTAAGGGCTTCATGTCTGCCTTCCATCTTGGGTCCTTATGTCCCTTCATTTTTCTCTCCTCGCTTTCCTAATTTGTCATCCATTTTGAGTCCTTACGTCCCTCCATCTCCTATCTTTCCTCAAGATCAACATAGATGCATACCCTTGAATCCTTTTCATCCACCAACTCATCTAAACTAGTCATATCCTCCTTCTTCCACAAGTCCCAAGTCTTTTGGAAGTAAATTGAATGTTCAATACAAGAAAAAGAAGAAATACAAGAATCCATCAAAAAAAGATAACCATGTCTCCTCTAATTGACATGGAGGTATAAAGTCAAAAGAGATATCTAAGAAGAAAACTACAAGACAAGTATGGGTTCCAAAATCCATCATTGAAGATATTCTCTCTAAATCATCAAAAAGAAATGAAAAGCCTACGGCTATATGGATTCCAAAATCTCTCTTGAAAGAGTCTAGTATTGAACAAAAAGTGAAGTTGACATTCAAGCTTCCAAAGGCTTCCACTTTATCTTCTTCCAAAAATATTCTTCCATTCCATGTGCCTGAACCGCAACCTCTGCTATCTGTTCACCATATTCCTTCATTCACATTTCCTTCACCCTCTCACCACCTTTCAAGGTGTGTGTTGATGTTGATTTTGCCTTCCTTTCCATCTACCCTATCACAATCCTTCCATTCATTATCCTTCTATCTTCTATCATTTTTCTTCATTTGCCTATCTCTCCTATCTTCCAACCTCACTCGCTTTACATAAAACCTTATCCTTCATTTTTCACTTCCATCTTCCTTTCCCTATCAGCATTTTTGAGCATATAATTTTGAATCATTGGCATGTCATGGTTTATCCTTTCAAGGAGCATTATCTAAAAAGCTTGCCTTCTTCCAAAAAAAAAATGCAAAAAAAAAAATTTATTAAAAAAAAAAAAAATGCAAAAAAAAAAAAGTGCCTTGGTGAAAACCTGGAAACAAGCACCTTGGTAGCAAAAGTAAAGAGAAATAAATTCGTCCTATGGTGAAAACCACTCCTTTGTGGCGCCTTGGATAAGTACCGTGATGAAAACTTGACAATCAGGCATCATGCATAGTTCTTCTACATGTTTCATCTATTTCATCTTCGCTCTTTGATCTTGGCAATGTTGACCTATGCACAAACATTTAGCTATCTTGTGAGCTATCTTACGATGATCTTGCTTTCATTCCTTTCATGTTTAGCCTTCACTTTTATTTTCCTCTATTCATTCTAGTCTATTGCTATCCTCTTCCCCTTTGGTCTTGATCTAATAAAAAAGAGTAAAACACGATGCTATGAAGCCTCTTGACATGTCTACTCCTTTGGACTTCATCCTTTCCTTTTTTGGCATTATGCTTTTGTGACTTATCATATGCTGGTCTTTCATTGCTTGTCCAAATGTGCTTTACATGACAATTTTTCCCTAGCTTGGGTACTCTTGAGGAGTTTGCCCTTGAGGATTTATTCCTTTCATTCTCCATTTTTTTGTATTCCATCTCTTCCAACAGCTTGCTAATCCCTCTTGTTCTCCACCTTGCTAGACATGGGGACTATATGATGTGATCTTGCTTGGGAGTTTGATGCCCATTTTGTCTGGGGGCATCCTTTGTACATATTTATTGATTTTGAAAAAATATTTTTAAAAATGATATATTATTAAAAATCTTAAAAATTGGAAAATGTCTTAAAAAAATGATCATCTTAGTGAAAATTTAGTAATAGACGCTTTGATGTATCTCTAAAAAAATATATATTCCAAAAATACCAAAAAATAAATAAAATTTAAAAATTTAAAAAAATAGAAAAAGTGCCTTGGTGAAAACCTGGAAACAGGCACCTTGGTAGCAAAAAAATAAAAAAATTATAAAAAGTCCTGAAATTTTTTTTGAAAAAATCAAAAAAATCTCCAAGTGGTGAAAACCTGGAAACAAACACTACTTGAGGCCTTTGAACCCTTGTCTTTTAACATCCATCCTCGACACTTAGCCTTTCTCCACCATGCCTTGACCTTATTTGACTTGGTCTGGAATTGGTCTTTATTTTTGCCTAGGGGGCATACTTGTTAGCATAGGTCCTTTAGGTGCGTTTGTCTCTTGGGGCATTTCACAAATAGGTGTTTTTCAACACCACCCCAAATAGTGTTTTTCAACACTACCCTAGCGTTGAGTGTTTCTCAACACTTATCAGATATCATACCCTACAGTCTAGAATGATGCGATATTTCTCACTAGCAGATGTGATACTCAAAGATTGATTCTATGACCTACACACACACTTAAACACTTGACTCGCTGAGACTTGTTTGACTTTATTTCTTTGTGTGCTATCTATGATAATTTCTTTGATGAATGTTCTCTCCCTATGATAGTTTTCGATTATGCTGAGCTAGAAGACTGAGGGCATGAAGACATGTTTTATTACTTTTTCTATTTGTGGGTATATTTTGTTAGTCCTAATTTTCATTAACATTTATGCTTGTTCCACTTGACAATAAGATCTACAAAGTATTATCCTTGACTGTTTGCACAAGTGCATACTTATAGTCATCTTGACTTTCCTTGTGCCTCGATGTGAGTATAATCTTGTCATATCAAATTTAGGTAATCTCACTGCACTAGTCATCTTGACCTACATGTCTTTGGTGCCTAGGTGAGATTCCCACATTCTTATTTGATATAGATCATATTCATATACCCATAGTCATACTAGTATGTATTGTATGATTTTATGACACTACCAATAAAGCTCGATGATGATTATTGGATGTCTATTGGTGTTGTGACCTTGCAAGTCAACCACTTTTTCATAGTAGCTTGCATTTTTAGGTTCATGTTAGTTAGTTTTGCATCTTGCATATGGAGAGAGCTCTCCTTTTATCTTTCATGGACTTGTTGGTCAACTATGCTCACCTTTCCTTTTTTTGATCATGTCTTTCGCATCTTCTCTTTCATATCACATCCTTTTCACCCCTTTTATAGCATTTTGACTTTTTGACCTAATTTTCAAAATATTTTAAAATTGCACAAAAATTGCACCCCTAGCTAATTTCGACGTCCTGAATCCATTTTCGGACCTAAAATTAAAATTTGAGTTAATCTTGATAGTCAAAATTGCATTTCACAATTTCACCCTCTTCTGCGTAGTTGGCTGACTTTTTGAGGCCTAATCCTTCGATCTTCGCTGGGGCATCTTCATTTCTTCACCCCCATCTCTTTTGACCTCCTAGTCTTTCATTCATTTTCATTCACCTCTCTGAGGTTTGACTTCATCTTTATCCTATATCTTTCTCAGTCAAACCTAGTCAAACTAGGGCATCTCTTCACTGCTTGATGGTTATCCTATCATGTTTCACCTTTGATTATGATTTCTAGTGACTTGATCAAGTTTATCAATTTACTGTTCTCCTCTACCTGATTTCGATTTCGATTCCGAAGGGGCAGTACCTATCAACTTTAATCTTTGATTCAACTTTATCATTCAGTTCAACTTGAGATTTTTATCTCTTATTTTGGATGTGATCCCAAAATGAACTCATGTCCAGAATCTTTTGTTTATTTTTGTTCGGGCATATTCCCAAAATGAACACACATCTGAGTTATTTTTTGATCCCAAAATGAACTCACATTTCAACTTCTTTGACTACATGTGTTCCCGAAATGATCACACATTAGTCAAAGAGGGGCAAATGTATGCACCCTAAAATGGTCGCCTAGACTTTGGGCCCCCATTCAACAATTTATCAAATCCCTGAATCAATATTTTAAAAAATTAGCATTTTTAAATTATATCAATTTCCTTGATCAAATCTTATTTTCATCATTTTCGATTATTTACCTTGGGCTAACCATTTTATCCTAAGTCTTTATTTATTTAAAAGGAATTTCCTCCCCTTTTAATAAATAAAAAGCCTCCACTTTTCCTTTTATCCTAAGTTGCACAAATAAAGCATTATTCCTATTTTATAAAAAGAAGAAAAGTACTTTTTGTCTTATATGAACACAAAAGTCAACTCTTATTTTCTCATTGGAGGATATTTGTGCACATGGATTGCTCCTCTTTCAAGCTCCACCCTTGATTAAATCTTTTGCCTCTTAATTTCCATTGTCCATTCCTTCTCATTTTTTATAAAAGAAGAGCTCTCTTCTCATTTGCATATCCATCTTTTGAATACTAATGTTATGCTGCAGGTTTTCTAGGTGATTTGAGAGCTTTGGAGATTTGGAGCATTCTTGACTTTCATATTTACATGCTATTATAGTTTTATTTCTTGCATCTTAGTTTCATTATCATGGCATTCATAGCTTAGTTTCCTTTATGCTTTAGATTACTTCATCTAGTTTAATTAGGAAGGCTTGGTAATACTTGCATCTTTCCTTTTCATAGCATAGCTTGTACTTTCATTTCCATAGCTTAGCTTGCATCTGTCATTTCTAGCTTGCATATTCATCTTAATCTAGTTGCATTTGCATTTCATAGTGATTCTTGGAGATATTGGCACTCTTGCTCTTATCTTCACTTGAATCTCTCATTGTGTAGTTGACTAGCAAGGTCATTAGCTTAATAGCTCTAACTGAGAGCAAACTTAAAATAATTTTGCAACTCCACGCATAGAGAGCTCTAGGTCGCTATTGAAGGTTTCCCTTTCATGGATTTCCTTTGATGTAATGACTTAGAGAAGTGCACCATTTGAGTGTGTACAGGGGACACTTTGGTCCGGCGTGGTCTGGAACATTATGTTGACTCAGTGGTCGAAACAGGGTTGTTCCTAGCGTTTACCCACCCAATTAGAGCTAATGGCACAGTCCATTTAGTGCCAGAATGCAATCTTTGAACACTATCCCTTCACCCGGGGAATCATCATTTTACTTTGGACACATTTGATCAATTTTGACTCAATAACTCTAACTATTACATCATTTGATGATACAAATGTAATGGAATTAAGAAAATAGAAATGTAAGGATACAAAATTAAGACGATACAAATTATATAAGGATACAACATTCATAGTAAGGAAACACATTTTTTGCACTTTACATGGCATTAAGACGATACAAATGTGAGCTTTTAATATTTGCAAATCAACCCCATGGGCTCTTTTATATTTTCAATTTTGCATCAAATTTTTTATATACAAAATTTGGCATCTAAATATGCACATTACATTCGACTTTTATTTTTATATACAAAATTTGGCATCTAAATATGCACATTACATTCGATTGTTATTTTTAGATACAAAATTTGGCATCTAACTATGCACATTACATTTGATTGCTGGTTTTATATACAAAATTTGACATCTAAATATGCAAATTACATAACTATATATAAAAAATAAGTGTCCTTTCCGCTCCAATCCCTACATTTGGAAGGCAGAAGAAAAGTTAATAGAGAATATAAGAAGTGACCTTTTGGCATCTAAATATGCAAATTACAGAACTATATTTTAACTTGAGTTCAACTTACCTATTGAAGTGTGCCTGAAGGGTCATCTCTTTGCTTGAGAGTATTCAGTATTACTTCATGATCAGCAGTACTAATAGTCCAAAGTTCCTTTCTCTTTGGTTTTCCTTAATGTTTCAACAACTTAAAATTGGCTGCTATAACAAGGTGTGAATACATGAGAATGGTTTTGTGCTTCTCATAGTCTTCAAACGTAGGAATGCCATTATTTCTAATCATATATGTTCGCAACCATGTTCCCGCAACAACATATGGTCCTGTTGGATATGTGAACATATCATCATCTGTCATTGGTTGTGCAAGTTTCTGCTTTCCTCGTACACAATGTGCTAACCAGTAATCTGATCTCTCATCATTCCCTTCTAGTGTAACCAATGCAAAAACATGTCCTGGCTATAGAAGATCTGAAAGATGGTCATAGTCAAGTGAACAATCCATGTCATCATTTATTACAGAGACTGTGAGAGATAAAGGAGTAAGATAATGTGGAACCTATGTATCAACCCACTCACTTGACTCACACTAATCCCAATCACAATGAAGACAACTCAGACAATAACAAGCCAACTCTCGTGTCCAAATTGTCCATGTACCAACATCTGAGCTTCAAAATGAGTGCATTTTTTAAGAATCTTTCACAGTTTGACAATCCAACCTATCTCCTATTGTGCCCAACTCAACCAACCAAAATAATCTGCGCACCACTGAATCAAGAGTCCCCCCTGTGACAATGTTGAAGTACACCCATCAATAATAAAATGAGCATCAATGAGTTCTGCACTTGAAATCCTCAGTTTCTCCTTAACTAGAGCTCTCTAAATACGCATGCACCTACTCCATCATGCTCCCCTTTTCCATGACCGGCCTAAAAAAAACTCCAAATATGAGGTACACCTCTCTCTACATGCATTCTACATAACCAATAAAACATACGAGCATTTTTGAATTGACCTGTGCAATTATCTGACCAAATGAGATGTCTATCCATAGCAATATTATTTTCCCACACCCACTCAAAATAATTCTCAAAGCAATGTTGGACAAACTCGAATGAGTGCAATCTATCATTGCTCATATAAAAATGGTACTCTCTGATTATCTTCCGGTCATCTTTTGTACTATCAGGGGAATTTCTATATGTTATGTGCACAAAAATAGAAACCTAAATATAATTGTAATATTGAGCTTGCAACTCGTTTTGGGGTTGCAATGTATAGTTCTCTGCAAAGTCAACAACCAATATAATAGTGTCAATCAGGAAAGTGTCCTTACACTTCCTGAATTGTTGATCCAACCACTGAGACCTGTGACTATGCCTTACATACTTGTAAAAAAGATTCTTCCTAAAATCTGAAATAAAATCAGCTACCTTGCATTCTTTAGTAACCAACTCACATCTAGAGCCTTTAACTCCACTTTTTAATGTATATTTAACAATTTCATATACCTTTTTGTGGACGATTATCTTTCCAAAATCGTGTTCACAGCCCTCATGAAAACATTCAACAAACTTCACTAGCCCACCACACTTTGAGCACTTGTCATTTAAACAATCTTTTTTATAAAAGAAACATCCATCATCTCTAGCACATAAAAAATGATCTAGCAAGTCTCTTGATGATTTTGGAAGAGCACTTGCACCACACTCCAACATTTCACTACTATGCAAAGTAGAATGAATGGATTGTAACAATTCATGGTGCATTGAAAACTCCATATGATATTTGCAACAACAAGTATTTTGAATCTTAAGAGGCACACAAAAAAAAGGCTTCAGGGCTTCAAAAGCTCTTTGTGATATTTGCAATGTTGGATGTGTCTCACAAATTTTTTTGAACAACATTGTTTGACTCACCTCCAAATAATATTTGGGATGCGGGGTGTGGTCTCGAATGCCAATTCTCAACTTCAAGACATCCTTCACATTTGGTGACACTCTTGAGTTAGATTGCCAAAATAGTTGAATTTGATCCTTTACAGCATCAGTAAGCTTCTTATCACAACATGAAAGTCTCCCACCATAAGCCCATGTTTCATTTTGAAGAGGATCATCAAGTCTTTCTCTTCTTGCAAGTGCTCTATCCAAATTTTTACGATTTAGATTCAAGTCAACACAAGTTTGTCTCATCAAACGAGCCTTTCTCAAATGATGACTTACCAAAGAGGTTGTAATAACCCTCCTAGTGGCTCTCTTATCTTTTTCCTTGGTAGTCTTCCCAATGGAATTGAGAGCACTAAAAAGATTTCTCACAATAATAGCATTCTGCTCCTTTTTCTTGTTCACACCAATCTTCAATTTGACTAGTATACGTCTCATCTTCTGCATCTTTAACAATTGCACAAATATTTGACATTGCTCAACCAATGTCTTGTACCTAAAAAATTGATCAAAAAGTTTTCAAACCCACAACCGAACGGTTCTTTCTGATCTCTTGTCATCGAAATTGCTCATTATGTTCTCATCAATTTCAAGTAACCATTTAGTTCTTCTTGAAGGTCTCAATTTTGAAGTTTGTCTTTCTTCCTCCGAAGGGACTTCATTTCTCATATAATTTGGAGATGTGTAACATTGATTTGGTTCTTCTACACCATTATCATTGTCAATTCTTTCATATTCAATCGATGGACTGTCATTGGCAATGTCCACACTTCCATTGGCCACATCTACATGTTCATTTTCAAAACCTACATTTTCATCTTCAAATTCATGTTCTTCACTTGAAACCAAATTCAAAGGTGGGTCTATGATGACATCTTCATTCATATTTAACATTCTTTGTCTTTTATTCCGATGGGCAACCCTATCCATTTCTCTATGCACTTCAACATCTTCATTTGCGAGTCTCCTCTTCCGTTTATGCTTTCAACGACTACTACTCCCCATAGTTAGACCAAAAAGTAGATGCAAATACCTTTGGTAATAGAGAAAATTCCCCCCAAAAAAGATGAAATACCTTTGGTAATAAAGAAAATCACCCCAAAAAAATATGAAATACCTTTGCTAATAGAGAAAATCACCCCCAAAAAAGATGAAATACCCTTGGTAATCGAGAAAATCACCCCAAAAAAAGATGAAATACCTTTGGTAATAGAGAAAATCACCCCAAAAAGTGGTTTTTTGTCTTCTCACTGCAACTCGAATCCCGTAATTCAAGCAAAACACGTGACTCTCTGGAGGGACCTAGAGAATCTTGTTTTTTTTTAACACTAATGAAAAGGATCGGATATCTGATATTATCGAATATTCGATATCTTACTCTTTCTCACTCTCACTCTCCTCTCTCCTCTCTTTCTCTCCTCTCTCCTCTCTCTCTCTCACCTAGAGAGAGAGAGAGAGAGAGAGATCTCACTCACCTTTCTCTCTCCTCTTTTTCTCTCTCTCACCTAGAGAGAGTGAGAGAGAGAGAGAGAGAGAGATCTCACCTTTCTCTCTCCTCTCTTTCTCTCCTCTCTCTCCAATGTGTTGAAAGGGGTCATGAGGACTTCTTAGGGGTCCTAATGCATGATAAGGCATACTAGGACCCCTAGGAAGTCCTCATGACCCCTTTCGACACATTTGAATTCTCAAGTGTGTCCTAAGGGGTCGTAGGATCCCTTAGGACACACTTGAGGGTTCTAATGTGTCGAATAGGGTCATGGGGACTTCTTAGGGGTCCTAACACATGATAAGGCATACTAGGACCCCTAAGAAGTTCTCATGACCCCTTTCAACACATTTGAATGCTCAAGTATGTCTTAAGGGGTCGTAGGACCCCTTAGGAGATACTTGAGGGTTCTAATGTGTCGAAAGGGGTCATGAGGACTTCCTAGGGGTCCTAGTATGTCTTATCACGTGTTAGGACCCCTATGAAGTCCCCATGACCCCTTTCGACACATTTAAACACTCAAGTGTGTCCTAAGGGGTCCTACGACTCCTTAGGACACACATGAGCATTCAAATGTGTCGAAAGGGGTCATGAGGACTTCCTAGGGGTCCTAACGCATGATAAGGCATACTAGGAGCCCTAAGAAGTCCTCATGACCCCTTTTGACACATTTGAATGCTCATGTGTGTTCTAAAGAGTCGTAGGACCCCTTAGGACACACTTGAGAGTTCTAATGTGTCGAAAGGGATCATGGGGACTTTCTAGGGGTTGTAACATGTGATAAGGCATACTAGGACCCCTAGGAAGTCCTTATGGCCCCTTTCGAAACATTTGAATGCTCAAGTGTGTCCTAAGGGGTCGTAGGACCCCTTAGGACACACTTGAGGGTTCTAATGTGTTGAATGGGGTCATGAGGACTTCCTAGGGGTCCTAACATGTGATAAGGCATACTAGGGCCCCTAGGAAGTTCTCATGACCCCTTTCGACACATTTGAATACTCAAGTGTGTCGTAAGGGGTCGTAGGACCTCTTAGGACACACTTGAGGGTTCTAATGTGTCGAATGGGGTCATGAGGACTTCCTAGGGGTCCTAACATGTGATAAGGTGTACTAGAACCCTTAGGAAGTCCTCATGACCCTTTTCGACACATTTGAATTCTCAAGTGTGTCCTAAGGGGTCGTAGGACCCCTTAGGACACACTTGAGGGTTCTAATGTGTCGAATGGGGTCATGAGGACTTCCTAGGGGTCCTAACATGTGATAAGGTGTACTAGGACCCCTAAGAAGTCCTCATGACCCCTTTCGACACATTTGAATGCTTAAGTGTGTTGTAAGGGGTCATAGACCAAGGATTGGGTGAACCATGTTAAATCTTTGTGTATTGTGTTCTTTTCTGTATGGTTTATTGATTTCTGATATTGGTTATATTTGTACATAATTGTTATTTCTGCCTTGTTAATCCTAACAGTATGTTCCATTAAGTGTTTGAATGTAGGGATATACAAGAGTTTGAAAATAGAGATCTCTGATTGACAAACAATACAATATCAAAAAAAATTACCCTCAGTGTGGGGACCATAACTTTCAATTAAACCATTGGATTTTGATGAGATTTAAATATGTTTTGCAAAACCTAATTAAGCCTATCCTCACTAGAGAGATTGAGGATTTTTTTATCAGAATAAAAATTTATACACATTTGAGTATGGGTCTATCTAGAGGGCAAAAATCTATCATGTTAGGACAGTAATAGATAAGATGATTGTTTAAATAAATTTGATCTTGTGTTGATGAATTTTATGAAGAGTTTTGAGTATAGGCAGGGAATAGGATAGTTTTTAGTTCTCTTGATTTGTGTACATTCAATTCATGATAGTATCTTTTTTTTTTCCAGAGAGTAGAGAAGGAGTAGTGACATAGTTCATAATCTAAATCACAGTTCTATATTTTCCAACAAGTAAACAAATAATATAGCTTCACAAGAAACATGATAACACACTAAAGAAATATTAATCATTTGTACAATAATATATTTACAATATATCTATCCTTTCTCCTAAGTCCTTTCACACAGGAAAAACAAACATAATACAATAGAATAATATGTATTCTTCATATTGCTTGTACACAGGAAGCAATCACAAATACAAAACAAAAGAAATCACACAAATCAAATAAGGAGGAGCATCTTCTAAGATAGCTCCTACCTGGATTCTAGCGAAGATAACCATTGAAGAAGGAGGAATCAATCAACTTGGCCTACTTCTAGCACTCCACCAAATCCTTCTGATTGCAGACACCACCTTTTCCAAATATACAATAATCAATAATGATATCCTAAAACTAAGATCAATTCTCCTGTGAATAATCCAGCCCACTCCCATTCCTCAAAGGCTTCCTCCCGTAAATAGGTTGAAGGATTGGTTGCATGGGAAAATCAACTGATGAAACCATCCCAACTAAAAGGTAGTTTATAGTTTAGGATTTAATTAATTTCATTCAAGCCATTCACGGGAAGGGAATAGCTAATTTAATATTATTAATAATAAAATCTAATATGAGAGCCTCATAAATATTAATAAACTAATATTATTTTCCTTTATTTAAGGAAAAGGAAATAATTTATTACTATTATTACTTATCACCTTATTCACTGAAGTTATGGTAAAAGATTTACCATATAATAATTAATCCTTCAAGTAAATTATTTATTTATTATTATTATTATTTAAAATACAATTACTTTCACACCATATTATATAGATATATGTAACCATAGGAATACATGTGCACCCATATGCTTATGTGTACATATATTCTTATAATATTATTAAAAATAATATTATTATTAATATTATAAACATCTTATTATTATGGTATTATAAAATATTATTATCCAATCAAATAATAAATTATATTCCATACAAAGTAAAATCATGATATATATATATATATATATATATATATATATATATGTGTGTGTGTGTGTGTGTGTGTGTGTGTGTGTGTGTGTGTGTGTGTGTGTGGTGATCACTAACACAAGATGTTCTAACAAGATTAGCGAAATCAATCACAACATCCTATACTCACATGAAATAATGGCTCATATAAATTATCTACTAACAATGATTGATCATATTATTAAAAATAATTAAAGATACCATATCCAAACCTTAGTCTCCTAAAATGCAAGAGACAAGAACAAGCAACAAGATCACCATAATCCAACAAACTGATATACACAATGATACAATAACAACACAAGGGACTGACTTAGGAACTCCCCACCTAAGGGTAATAAGGGTCAGAGGTTGAGTTCCTTCTCATGGAACCTTGATGATATCTCCATAACAACAACAAAAATTGAGGATTTGAGGGATCGCTCAGATTTGTGAGACCAGGTGGAGATGATACCCGGTACCTGCAGTCCTGCATCACCGAGAAGAAACACCTATGCAAATATATATATATATATATATATATATATATATATATATATATATATATATATATATATATATATATATATATATATATATATATATATATATATATATATATATATATATATATATATATATATATATATATATATATATATATATGAAGATAGATGACCATGATCGATACATCATGTGGACCTCAACTAATTGAGTAACTATGACTTCGTCCTAAGTCATGAACACACATTAAAGATCTTATACACATGAAAATATAAGACATCATAATAATGGTTAGATTCAAATCCTTGGGTTAGCTTTATAAATCATGTAAATATAGATGTTTTCAAACTTCATAAACATATAAATGATAACAATAAATAAGTGTATCTAAGCATATGATAAGTGTATCATCCTCTAAATAAGAAAAACTGTAAACATATAGTTCTGACCATCATAATGAAAGTGTCCAAATCAAAATATAATCATCGAAGAGGGTATTACAATACACACACACACACACACACACACTCACACATATATAATGTATGCATATATACACATACACATACACATGTACACACATATGTATACATACATACATATATAGACACACACACACATATAGACACACATATACATACATGTCATATATATACATATACATACATGTTATTTATAAATAATTTTTTATAATGCTTCAATTTTTTTGACTCCCCATGTCATATATCTAAAAATATCCTATCTAATTAAGAGGGAATGATAATCTGGAGATTAATAACAAATTATATCTCTATACACAAGATGTATTATTGGTCATGTTGAAATAATGAGAAATGCTTTGACAGTTAGTGTAAATTTTAATAGAGCACTATTTTATATGTGTTTTATAATGGAGTGATGTTTTGTTAGATTTTCTATCTTGAAGGGATTTTCCCATGTATCGATTATTTAATGTGCTTATATACATACTATGTGAATCTTAGTTTGTTTATTTTAAATTTATTTATAATTAGTAGTAACTTAAGATTATTATTTATAAAAATTTATCATCACATATCATAAAATTAAGGTTTTTAAATAAAATTCTTATCTATCTTTTCTATAATTCTTATAAATTGTTAAAGTGGATTTAGTACATGGATAATCTAACAATGTGTGTTCACAAGATGTATATTAATATTAGAACTATTGCATCAAGCCATACAAGATTTAAATATGGATGAGAGTAGTTAAAAACCCATTAATACTGTAATATAGTTTGTTAATTGAATTTTAAAGTTATAAAATATTTATTGATTAAATTCAAGGATACACTATAATAAATAAAGCATTGGAATATATTTTTAAATAAAGGATAGCTTACGAGAGGACTGACATTTTAAATAGTTTTAGGGTCTTGAAATATCTCTTATTGTAAATATTTGATTTAGTTTTCTTTTTTACCTTTCCTTTGGTTTTAGTATGTTTTTGGCATCTCTTGATTAATTTTTGGGTTTTGGTCATTTTTGTTTTGGCCTCCTCCTTCCTATTTATTTTTTCATCTTGTGTCTAGGGTTTCTTTTCTCCTCTTTGTGTTCTTTGTGTTTTGCGAGTGCTAGGTTAAATACCATTTTTTAAGATTTGGGAAATTGGAGTTCTTGTTTGGGTGTGCTCCAAACCTTTTCTTTATGAGTCAAGTATGTGGTTGTTTCATTTTTTGGGTTTTAATGAGTTGTGCCTTACTAACTGGGCATTCCTTGCCTTGCTTTTTAGATGACTTGGTGGTTTCTCTGTTAAGGTTTTTGTATCAAGATTTTGTGCTAATTTACGTCTCTTTTGTATCTTCTCTCTTGCTACTTCTATGACCATAGGTTTTTGAAGTCCCTTGTTTTGAATTCTCAACATTTATTATGATGTCATTTTATGTAATGACAACTTACTTGATATGTTGCTATTAATGAACATGACCTTTTTTTGATTGATTGTTGATATCTCTACAGAGGACATAGCATATTTTGATGCAATAGATCTCTATAAATTGGGATGTTGTTTATTTGCATTGACATAACTTCACAAGTTGGTGCTATTGTGTACTTTATATCTCAAAACTAGTGCCTTCTTGGCTGCTAAAATATATTGATTGGTACTTTGAGCTTGGGTATTAATTACCTAGATCATTTCATATCTTGGTTTAGATCATTTACAATTATATCTGGTACTTCTCTATCTTTTCCTCATTCAAGGAACTCAAGTTTCCAAAATTTAGGAGCTTATGTTGAATATATTGTTGGTAATTGATTTGATGGCCGTTAATTGTGCTACTATATTTGTTGGATTTCAAGCACTAAATGTTAGTTGATTATATCTTCAAGTTTGGTCCCTTTATGTAGACATAGTTATCAATGTTTCTCTTGCCCCAATAGTATTTTCCTTGGTTCTTTTCTTAGTAGTCATCTTAGTTTAGTACAATTGTGCTTTCTTGAAGCATATTTTGGAGCATTGTAATTCCTTGTCAATGTTTGTAGCATTGGAGTGATTTTAAGTCTTTTATAGGCTTTTCATCCTTCAAAAACAAGTTGAAGAACCCCCACATTCCAGTCGAACCTATTCTCAACTCTCCTTTAGAAATAAGTTCTAGTTCATGGTGGCTGGAGTTTGACCTTGTTAATTCCTTTGAGGACTCCTAGCTCTTTCTAGGTGATTTGTATATCTTCTTCTCCTTGGTTGATCTACTATTTTTTAGTATCTTTTTTCCCAAATTCTTTCACATGAGTTCTCCTTCTCTTGTGATGTTCTTACTCTCAAAGGTTTCTTGTTTTTTTTTACCATATTTTTCTTTGTTTGTATTTGGGAATGTATATTGTATATTTGTATCTGTTATAGCCTCCTCAAGGATTTAGGCATGAGTTCTATAGTCAAGTTTTTGTTGTATTTTGAGGGTGAATGGGTGGCTTTTCTTAAGCATGACTCTTAGACTATCTGCTATTGTTATTTCTTGACCTAATAATTATCAATAAAGTTTATTCGGTAAGTTTGGCCACTTTATTTATTTTTCTAAAAAATTATAATAAATAAAAGACCAAATAATTTATAGAATATGATTAAATCATGATCAACCCTTATACCTATTTTTTAAATACATATACATCAAAATCTTATTTTAAAAGTTAAAAGATATAAATTAACAATACTATTTGACAACTTATATTAAGTCAAAAAAGTAAAATGGACAATTTTTTTTTTGGAAAAACAACATAATACATTCAAATACTATAAGAATTCATATAACTCTTCATGCCACTAGAGAATATATTGTAAACTGGAAAGCCATACTAGCATTTTCATAAAAAATCGAATTGTTTGAAAAAGATGCCCTTATTATAGAATGTGCCTCTTATACTGTTGTTACCGTTATACACATTCTTCTTTTGGCATATTAGAGAACAAAGACATAAATAGTCTCTTTCTTCTTCAGTCACTATGTTAAACAGGCACAAAATTGGAAACAGTGAAATTTAGAAAACTAAGCACACTTTGCATCGTGAACTTGAAGACATAGGTTAAGAGATCAACATGGGGGAAGATCTTTGGGCGGAGGAAGAAGAGATTGAGATCTACCCCCATTTCCATTTAAAACAACCCATGCCATCTTCAATCCCCAACTGGTATGCAGCTCGAGATGACAATGCATAAACCATACTCCTGTAATTAAACTCATTCGGTTAAATAGGTTTCTATGATTAAACCAAGAACGTTATTTTTAAACTAAATAAGTGATTGAAATTAGTGTTATGTAATGATGGTAATACCTAAATGCAATGAATGTTGAGTGTTCTAGTCATTCTTATAAGAAATGAGTTCGTATGAACTATGACTCGTAAAACATAGATTACTCAAAAAACTATAGAGTAAAATCCTGATAGCAATATCACCATACCATACCTGGATTATCAGCTAGGAATCTAAGAGCCGCCCAACCTCCACTGGGAACTCCAACTGTGTTTCTCTCGGGAGGATCCACCAGATTAAAGTTAGCTGGGTCAGTGCTTGCATTGTAGTTTCCCATACCTTGACCCACTATGAAGAAGTTGAAGCCGTGAAGATGCAAAGGATGGCTCTCGAAGGTCACAATGCTGGTGTCCTGCAGAACCAGCTGTACAGTAGTGTTAAAGGGAAGCACTTCAACCCTCGTGTCATTGAGGGTCCGTGTGTTGTTAGGCGGCGTGCCCGTATAGTTGAAAGGAAATGGCGGATTGTCAGGGAAAGTGGTATTGTAAACTCCATTGGACTGGTTAAAGTAGTAGGCTTGAAGAAGAGCGGTGGTGGGTTGAATGAAGGATATGTTGTTAATGGAGGCTGCAAACTTGGTATTGTTGGGACCTTGACATGTTTGTCCTTGGGGGCACGGGTTTAGCCCCAACCCCACTGTGAATAGGAACTGTTTGTCCACCTTCTGAGGAACAGATGCTGCTGGGAAGTTTGGATTGCCTAAGCTTCTCATCTTTTGGCTAAAATTGGCTGCGAAAGAGGTATCATTCGGGGCTGGAAGCGTAGGCTTCATCATGGGAAGAGACGATGAATTAACTGGTGTCCCATTAGACACATACTCTAAAACTCCAGCACTGCTTGAGTTATCAAAAGCTGCTGTTCCCGTAGCAAAAGGGCCTGCAAGAATGAGGAATGTGGCATTGGGTGGCTGAGACATAGCTGTCAAGAGGACGTTGGTAGTCTGACCAGGAGTGATCAGAATAATGTTGGTTTGAAAAGGCTTGACATACACAGCGTCCGCTTCTACTACGGTCAATGTATGATTGGCAATTCCAAAAAACAAGTCACTATTAAGGGCAGCATTAACTAAACGAAGTAGGTAAGTTTTCCCAGGGATCACTTTGAGCCTGAATGTATCTGCATTACACAAAAACATTTGTTACATTTAGATTCAAACAAACGAACAATAGCAACCAGTCTTTTTATGTTTCATTCATTTTAAGTTTTATGTTTCAGATTGGCAACAACATACTGTTTTTTTTTCTAAATGTTTTGTAGATTTACAGTACAGGAAATACAGATCAGGAAGAACACATGATTAGAATCTTACGAAAATCTAGTATATTTTCCATTTTTCAAATTTGATTAAAAAAAAAAAAAACATTTTGTATGAAACTAGCCGCAAACCGTCCTTACCGTTGGTAGAGCAGTTGTACATAAGTCCAGGGAGTCCATTCATGGTATATGCATCTGACACATTAGCTTGCGCACCACTTTGCATTGCTTGATTGATAACAGTCTCAGTGTCTGCATTCCACCACTCCCCTGCAATTTACAACGCAAAAACAGTATTTTCATTTTAAATTGAGGATTATGTACAATGGGTGCAACACATTACTACGAGTACTGAAGAGCATACCAAAAACAACAGGCACTTCCTGTTGCGGGGGAGGGAATGGGTAAGAAACATTCTTTTTGGGATAGATGATAATGGGCCCATGTAAGCTTGCTCGCAACCATGAGATGTGGGCATGCCACCACAGTGTTCCTCTCTGCCTTTTGACAATAAATTTGTACACGTAACTTTTCCCAGTTTGAATTGGACACTGAGTGACATAAGCAGGACCATCTGCCCACCCAGATCTAAGCTGCCGAATTCCATGCCTGAGAAATTCATAGGAATTCATTAGGTGCACCCACTAAAGTATTAATCCATGAGCGATAGGAACATCAGCATATAATACTATATTTATGAAATAAATAACTAAGCAGCGGGAGCAGAAGAGGTACCAATGTATGCTAACATTGTTTTGAACATTATTTGTTACTTTGATAACCACGCGATCTCCTTCTCGAGCAACTATTGCAGGCCCCGGATATTGCCCGTTCACAGTCAAGAGAGCTTTCGTAGTGCAAAGGCGAGTCACATTCTTCATTTGGATCTGCAGATATTTAGAGCAAAGAATAAATCATAGCCTTCTGACCAGGAATGAACATAAAAAAAATAGAATAAAAAAGTTTAATGATTTCCTGGACAATAACCCACGTTGAATTTGTAGCGCCGTGTAATCACGGTATGTTTCGCTGATACAAATTGAACAATCAACAACAATGCCAAAAGTAGCAACAGGAGGCGGCCATGAAAAGTCCTCATAGCCAGAATCATACAATAGTTCCTCTCTCAGGGTCTGCTCTCAACTTTAGCACGCTAACTAAGTATTTGCCAAATTATTTCTGGCCTGAGATGTGATAATCTGTTTCTTTCTGGTTGTATATATAGATGCAAGGATTAAATCAGATGTGAGGTCCTTTCGCTTTTGTTGGGTAAGCTGGTAGGCAATACTGATATTTGAACACGGTCATAAATCCATTTGAATTTACTGTTAGCAACTATATTTATGTATTTCATTTTCTTGACCTTTCACAATTCACATGTACTCTACGTGGTATTTGTTTGGTATGGAGATATGGTGGGGCTTTCTATCTGGAGTGGCAACCAAGTAAAGCTTGCGCCCGTTGAACACATAATCTTTACCGTTATCATTTAAATACATGTACAATAAACCTATGTTGGTATACCAAACAATGCTCATATTTTTCTTATTGGAAATTTCCAGTTACAGGGTACAGGATTCACATCCATTCAATCCAGAGTGGTCAAAATAAAGTCTTACCGACTTACTCCAAAGCTCCAATCCCTGTCCTTTGAAAAACATCGCTTACCCATGTGCGACTATGAAAATTGTATTTCTAAGCAAGTTAAACCATGTTCCACCATTACATGGTAACATATCTGTTTTTAAAAAGCCTAATTGCTAATGTAGATTGAAATGTATCCCCTTTGAAAGCCTTTACCATGAGAACTGAGACACGGATTCTAGGTTAATCGGTAATGCAGAATTGTTCCATACACAAGATGAGAAGATGAAATAAATGTGTAGATAGCAATTTATATAGAGAAGTTAGAACAAATGTAAAATGTTAATACAGGTCAATAGAAATAAAAATATATTCTTTTCTAAATTTAATGTTTTAAAAGTTTTTATCTTATTTAAGTATGTATGTGTGTTAATTTATTTGTTCTGTTTTCAGTTGGTCCAATTTTGTAAGAGTACCGATTTTAAAATTTTAAGGATAATGTCAATGGTCTTGTAATATAGATGTACCTCTTACAATTTAAAAAAAATCAAATGTCAATTTTTAATAAAAATTAAAATTGTTGTTTTTGAATATTTGACCCTATGGTATCCCTTACTGGACCATTCCTTGCTTATTATGCGTGCTTCTAGACCACCCATCTCATCTCAAAGCTAGATATCTTTTGATTTTTAGTTCCTATCATTTCTTGTTCAAAGTTGTGGTGTGGGATGTAAGTTAGAACTATCAGGAAACCATCTATGTATTTCTATCTTGACAATACAAAATTGATAGCTCTCTAAAGCTCAATGGATAGTTAGGGATCCTTGACTTGTTGTGTGGCAATTTTGCAGCTATTGGATGGATTTTGTAGTCCTTTTCACTTCATTTTTGTTTTGACCATCTTTTTTGTCTGGACCTCCATAGCACACTCAGACATTCTCACTCTTTAACACCTTTAGTATAGTTCTCAGTTGGTATACTTTTTTACATTATTTATTTTGTTGGTCTTCGAAGAGTAGTGGTATTGGTTAATATATAAGGTGTTTGTTGTGCTTTCCACTTCAGTTTCACTCATTCTGGAAATCAACAATTCATTACTTCTCTTTCTTAAGTATTTCTATTTGTATTCTACTACATTTCCACATGGAATACATAGTAAGAATAACTAGAAATCATTGGGAAAGAAGAGAAAAAAAAATCATCTCAATAAAGAAAAATTTAGCAAACTCTTTAATCATCTATGTTCTTAGATAAAGGAGGCCATCATTATGATACTTAATAAGGATTGGGTTTCAAAAAATATTTTGAAATAGCATCTAGATTTCTAACATCGTATATGGACCTTATGCAAGATCATGCCATGGTGGAATGCCTAGCCAAAACTTATTTTGTGAATCATATATTTTTTCCTCTTAAGCTTGAGAAAGCTTTATGAATATTGTATTAATGCTACTACTTTCCCATTTGGTGGTTGTATAAAGTTTTCTAACATTGTTGCTAATAGAGCTATTTGGCTGAGTTTTTTTGCTATCAAGTTTGGTTTGGTGTTCAATCACGACGATGATGCCCTTATGCAGATTGAAAAACTAATGAGACAAGACACTAACCATGCAATTTATATGGTGATGGATGACTTCTAAGGTATCTACAGATTGGCTATGCTTCAAAAACTTTCTCAAGATCCCCCATTGAAGGTGTCCCTAATTATACATGTACCTCCAAAGATGAAGTCCAATACCTGGTGGCTTGAGTATGATGTGGTGCTTCATGAAATGGGCTACTAAGTGCTCCACTTAGCTTGTTTTAGTTTTTGGTCTACTTCTCTAGTGACATTCTTTTTCTTTTCATGCTATCCCATCTTCTTTCCCCTCCATCTTGGTTTGATACAAAAGGGAAGACTCTCACTTTCCATTCTATTAGAATGAAGTATCATTTGCAAGACAAGTTAAAATGTTGAAAAACATGACATAGATCAAGGATTAGGGACTTAGTAGATCTACTAAACCTAATTGGATTATGACAAAGACAACATTATCTTTCATAGAGCTAGACAATTTCAATTACACAAATTGCCCCTTAAAGATTGAAGGTAGGCAATGCAAAAAGAAGGTGAACAATAATGGAATCAGTAATTGGTATTGTGGAAGATGTCATAAGAATTTCCTTGAATATAATTATCAATACATGCTTCAACTTAAAGTGCAAGGACATGTTGGTTTCACTTGGGTTATTTCTTTTCAAGAAACAAGAGAATAAATTATGTGTACTATTATGAAAAATGATTAAACATATTGAAGCATGAAGAACATGATGGTGTCAACTTTGGAGACACTATACAAAGAGTCCTTTTCAATAAATATGTATTTTAACTTCAAGTGAGAGAAAAAGACTTATAATAACGAACAAATGGTAAAATACACTATCATAAGAATTCTAAAAGAAATATCATTCATCGAAGAACAAAGTTCTATTAGATTTAATTATGGAATTCTTTATTTTATTACATTCAATTCCTTGCATATATACATTTCAAATTAGTTGATTCAATTTCATATCAATTAATCAATATGACCTTTACATCTCTAACAACTATAAATTACATGTATTTTGTCTAAATATACATAAAGTTCTAAAATTAAATATTTTTAGTAATTCTTTTTGTTTATTTATACTTTATTTAATTATTTTAGATGATAATATTAAAATTTGTTTATTTTTATAAAAACTAAACATTTTAAAAATTTGATGTTGCGAGACATCTCTTACATAAATTGATTGGCATTTTTAAGTGTGGCATTGCCCACCGGGAAAACGTGAGTCTCATACGGAAAGAATTTACCGGTTAATTTCGCGGTAGGGTTTTCTCGCCCAAACGCTCGTTGCCACCGCCCACACGGTCGCCTCTTCTGTAGGGTAAAATGACGTCGCCCGCCCCTTAGAACGAACGTCCGCGTGAACGCTGCTAGTCAATATCACCCGCAATCCTCCAGACCAGAAGCCGAGAAACGTCGCACTGAGTAGTTGGGAGGTACGCTCGCAATCTTGTTTCCATTCAGTGTTCTGTAGAAGGCTATTTGATAAATATTCTTGTATTTATATTCAAACTGCGAAAAAAAGAATCGAGCGGCCATAAGATACCGCTCAGCTCCGCGACATTAAGAAGTGCACTGTAGGATGCCACTTTCATCCCAAAATTCAGTATTTTCTCAAATGTACTTTCTGCCCTTGCAATTTCGCCCAGCTTTCCCCAAGCACGTATCCCAGCAATATAGTAAGAATTGGAAATTTTAGGAAGAGAATTAATTGCATTCCAAACTCTTTCTACATCACTAGGTTTGCCAATATCTGCATATAAAAGAAGCAGAACTTTCAGACGATAGCCCTCACCTTTGGCTGTAGTATTATCTTGCAGTTGTTTCATTAAGGCTTCTGCCTTCTCCAAATACCCATCACCGATATAATTGCTTGCAAGTTCAGCCAGAGTTGCCGGTTGGTCAGTCTGTAATATGTATACCTTCTGCTTTCATAGTCTCAAGAATTTTCTCCATTCCAACAATATCACCCACGATACCCTTATCATGTATCAGATGATTGTATCTAATTGCATCAGGTTTTATACTTTCATCTTCTATCATTTGTAATTAATTAGAAATTTTGCTCTCGTCAGTTTGAAGATAAACCTGCAGCGGAGCAGTAAAGTCAAATGTGCCAAGGGTAAATCCTGCATCCTTCATTTTGTTGAAAACCTCCTCAGCTTTTTTTACATTACTGGTACGTGTAAAGTTCAGCAAACGGGTTTGGTGAGCTTTATATCCTCTCATTTCTGATGGTATGGTCTGAAAATGCTTCTCAGCTCTAGAAATGCCATATAGCCTGGAAACATCAAATGCCAAATACAGATTAGTGTTCTTCCCCATGAGGTATAGAAAGCCTCTTCCTAGGGGAGCAGTGACCCTTTCTAGTCTACCATTACAATCTTACTCCACAGAGAGTCTTCTATGCTTCACCGACACATGAACCACCTCCATCAATTTAAGGGTAGCATGAATGATGAAACACAATTTATTTTGATCCAAGTTGTATAGCCCTATTCCCTCTGTATGCAAACTACAGATTTAGTCAGATTCAGATACAAAAAAATTCAGCAACCTAATAGTCTCCAACACGTGCTCTACTTGTGACCATTGTCCATATGTCCAGTATGAATATTTGTACAATGGATATCTTGTTTTCTTAGTCTGCCTTTAATTTGTTCTTTTTGTTTTTATTTAAGCTGGAATTTATACTTCATTAAAGTCAAATCAAGTTTTGACATTTGCTCATTATGAAATGGTAACTGGTATAATACATTGAAATACTACTAGTAAGGTTTAGATATGATAAGGATTTGTTGAATTGGTTTGTTATTCTTTGCTTTGCATCTATCTTGATGTGCCAGGAAAACATTTGGTCTATTTTATGGCTCGCAACATAAAGAAGAAGAGAGTTCCTAAGAAAGTAAAGGTACTTTATCCATTATGTAATTTCAAGATCTTG
Organism: Chamaecyparis obtusa; assembly: GCA_027943335.1. Lineage (NCBI taxonomy): Eukaryota > Viridiplantae > Streptophyta > Pinopsida > Cupressales > Cupressaceae > Chamaecyparis > Chamaecyparis obtusa. The sequence continues at coordinate 284,766 of BSBK01006294.1, read as the reverse complement.
GGTTTATATATTTGCATGAATTTTGAAGTTTTTTGTGCCTTTTGTTGTAGAATGTTAAGAAAGAGGAGGGTACCTCAAAATCTGTAGAACAATCTGCCAAGGTACATTTGTAATTTTGCTTGGTGAAAATTTGTAAATTGTAATTACTTGTGTAAATTACAGACTATATATCTGGATGCATGCTAACCTCTGTGTTTACTTCTGTAAGTTGATTCTAGAACAGCTAAGATGCTTTAGTTTCTAGTTTCATACTTAGGTTTTCTCTTGCTGGGTAATTGTAATTTTAAACTTTATAGAAACTGTATGCTGTCTTTTTACCAGGTCTGGCAGCCAGGAGTTGACAAACTTGAAGAAGGAGAGGAACTTACATTTGATAAAACTGCTTATGATTGCATGCATGCATTCGATATCGGATGGCCTTGTTTAAGGTAATAATTTTTATGGTTACCTGTGGAGTTTTGGGTGCATTTCTTGTTCCTTTTACTTGATCAGTTGCTAAAATTATGTGGTTGGCACAGTTTTGATATAATACGTGATACACTGGGATTGGTGCGCACTGAATTCCCTCACACTTTCTACTGCGTGGCTGGAACTCAGGTATATGATTTGCTACATTTTTTAGTGTGTGCTTCCCTTTGGTAGATCACTTTGTTGACATTACAAAATAATAAGTGATGGTAGTGGAAAAGGAATTTGTTTTGCCAGCATGTGGCTGCATCTACATTCACATTTCCCGCTTGCCTGTAAATGACACCCCAGATTTGTCTCCATACATAAATTGTTAATTTACTAATTGCTGTCTTATTTTGAAATTTTTTTTTTGCAAGATCAGGAAGGGTTGGTGATAAAGATCAGGAATTCCTAGTCTTTAATTACTCTTAGATACATTTAAGTTATTTCCATATACAACCAAAATTTATTTGAATCTCAGAAGTGTCCTTAAATTACAAATATGGTCAAGTTAGCTTAAAATGGGCTTTCATTAAGTAGGTTAATGTTGATAGTGTTTAAATGCAAACTGCAAATGTTTCTCTATGCTTTTAGCCTTTTATTAAACTTCACAGGCACCAATATTGTTTCTGATGGTACACTTCAAGAAAAACCTTTTGATCTCATAATATGTTTATAATTTGTTTGCAACTATCACCCATATTTGTTGTTGATCCCACAGGTTTCAGGGTCTGGGCGCTAGTGTATTGTTTCCCATATACCTTTAGGCTTTATTTTTGTTTAACTTTAAACATTTAAATGGAGAACATAGATAAATTAACTTTCTTTCAATGACAGTAGTGGTTTCTTGAAAGTACTTTGCATTTTTCAATAGCATATGGACTTACACCAGATTGGAATCATATTAAAAGATGACTCATTATCAAGTCATATTTGGTTGGGTTGTACATGTATAACAATAGCAGGTAGTCGTAAATTGGCATTTGTGTTCTGTATTCTAGTCATGAGCTGAGCAACATTTCGATTTCTTAATTTATGAACATTTCGATTTCTTAATTTATGATGTTCAAACTTCAGGCAGATCTTGCAGTGAATAATGCGATTGGAATATTTAGGTTATCAAATGTCAGTGGTAAGAATCGAAATCTGCATAAAAGCTTGGATGACGATGAAAGTGAGAGTGATAGCAGCAGTGATGAAGACGACATTGATGATGATTCAGGCATGGAGTCCAAGATGCCCACCTTACAGGTATACTGCCATGATGCATTCAATATGCTTAATATTTCACAAGGCTAAATTTGCTTTTAGGATCTGTAAATCTTGTCACATCGTATTTCTTGCATCCTGTAAGTTGATCTGGGACTTCATTTTCTGTTATTGTAGGATGTTCTACTTTGAACCGAATGATATGTGTTATATATATGCACACAATTATATAATTTCTTTCTTTATCAAGGGTCAGTGCATGTTCATTGCATCATATTCTAGGGCCTTTTCTTGCTGTAGATGGTTGCTTTTGATTCTTAAACATTTGTGATAACCTTTGGAAGCATTTCTACTTGAGCTATACATACATACATACATACATATATCTATATTTACATATCATCTAAAATTTTATGTCAGGTGCGCAAGGTGGCTCACCAAGGCTGTGTAAATCGTATTCGTTCAATGGAACAGCAGCCACATATTGTTGCAACATGGTCTGACAATGGCTATGTGCAGGTAAAGAAGCCATCTCCTGCCTTTGTTTCAAATTTGAAAAAAAACAAGGAAAACTTACCGAGTTGGAAAATTGTGTTCCTCATAAAGTTTCTAAAGAAAAAAGCCCGTAAAAGATTATTTGAAAGTTTAAAGTTAAACAGTTATAGCTAAAAAAGAAAACAATTTTTTTGATGTGTAGGAGTGTTGAATTTAAAGGCAATGTGATCAGGGAAAATAAAAAAGCCCTTATTCATTGAATTGGAAAGAATAATTAAGTGTTTTGAATGTTCATACAGACAATTTTTTTAGTTTTTTTGGAATGTTTCACTTTTTTTTTTGGATGAAATGCAATGAACTCTATGTCATAGGTTTTTTGTAGCAACCTTTGTATGTATGGTTATATTCTTGCTAAGAACTTCAGCCTTAACTAACAATGTGTTCAATTCCTCATGTCTGGCTGCAAAATCCACATTGTATTTTTTTGGTGGGGTTCAGTTAGAGGAACTATATTTTTGAAAAGGGGTAATACTTATCACCATTGCATGAGAGGCTATCAATGAATTAATGAGGGTCTCCAGTGGTCAACTAGAGAGACTCATATTAAACAGGTGGAACCAGAGAGCTATAATATGGGGGCATAAATGGATGAACATAAAAGAATCTACTGTTTTTTTGTGGGGTTTCTCCCGACTTTAAAGGCTCCTCCAAACGACAAGCATATTGTAAGTGCAGTGTGTGGTGTCTTTTTTGGGATTAGATATATCAACATTCTGTAACTCATTTTTATGGGCAATTGCTTGAGTCCATAAAACTGAGTGTTTATTTCCTTTAGAATCTTTATCCTTTTGCCTCTTGAGGATGCTTACGGGCCTTGATTTATTTAGAGTGACCATCACAACACCACTGATTCCCTTTTAGGAAGCCTTCCGAAGCATGGTCCCCATCATGCAAAGTTGTTAGAGAGGCCATTCATTATGGCACCAGCAGGAGTTTGAATAAGTGAACTTTGAGAATTTGGAAAAGGGAAAGCTCTTCATGTGCTGCCTTGTTTTGTCATGACATGTGTTGAGATAATTCTTAGGACAATGAGTTTCATTATGAGCTTGACATCTGAAGGTAATTTTTTTTAACACAATGAATCTTAAGGAAGATCATAAGTTGGTTTAACCCACAAAATGTAGACTTGAGTCATCTTAAAGACTTAAGTGGGTTTATTAGCTTCTCCCTCTAAACAAGAAAAGTAGTATCATTCAGACATATCCCTCAAAAGAGTTCTTCAAAAGCCCACCAGGACATAATCTCTTCTATATTCCTTTGTTGTAAATCATTCTTTCGAAGTCAGTTGAACATTTAAACATCCAGACCATAACACTTTAAGAAGAGTAAAGAGGAAATCAACATGATTACATGTTCTGGACTTCAAACAGAAAAGTCTTACCCATGGGCTAATGATGTTTGCCAGACAAAAGACTACGGAAACCTTTAACAAATTCAATCATAGCAATTTCATCACACTATATCTTAAGGTAATTGGACTAAAAAGAAATTGGACTCTATGATCAAACATGATAAAACATGATAAGCCAGAATCTACTCCATAACCAGCTGTAAAGAATCCGAGCAAATTCTTGCACTGTTTCTGCATTTACTCATTTCAAAGATGAAACAAGTTGCCATTCATCATTTGAAAAGAAGTACTAGGCTTCAGCATTATTCATCAAATGAATAAAAGTTGGCCAATGCCCACCAAATTTTGAAAGGGCTGTTTATAATATCATTATATCAGTAAACATCAAGTTGCCGTGCCTTGCTAAACATTAAGCATATACATGAATTAGTAATATTTTCAGTCTAGCAGTTGAAATTGTGCATTGGTTTTCTTTTACAGGTTTGGGATGTCAGTGCACATTTGAACTCATTGGCAATGTCAGATCCAAGAATTACCACAGGAAGTAGCAAAGTTGTACGTCAGGCTCCCTTACATGTTTTCAGTGGACACAATGATGAGGGATTTGCATTAGACTGGAGTCCTGTTACACCTGGAAGGCTTCTATCTGGTGTGTTATGTACCAAATGCTATAACATTTGGACAGAATACATTTTTCTGCTAATCCATAATCTACTGTCCGAATTTCATCTCACTTGTCCCCATTCTCATGTGTCTGTGCAGGTGATTGCAAAAGTTGTATACACCTTTGGGAGCCTACATCTGATGGAAAATGGAGTGTAGATAAAAGAACTTTTAAAGGTCACACAGATAGTGTTGAGGATCTGCAGGTGGGTGAGATTGCTTTTATGGTGTAAATATCTATCCTGGTATTGCTTAACATTGAGGATAGCTTTTCTTTTTGGTGATACTTCAGACTAATTTGTCTCTTCTACCAGTGGAGCCCCACCGAAGCCAATGTCTTTGCTTCCTGTTCTGTCGATGGAACACTAGCTATATGGGATGCACGAATCTTGGACAAACCAGCAATTGCAATTAAGGCACATGATGCAGATGTCAATGTTATCTCGTGGAATCGGTACTGTTTGGAAATATTACATTTCTTGTGAATTTTAATTGTTGTCATATTTCTTATTTAATCATTGCTAATAATATGGTCATGAATCATGATTTTGGCAACTGTGTTGTTTATCCTGTCTAGGCTGGCTAGCTGCATGATAGCATCTGGAAGTGATGATGGAAGCTTTTCCATTTGGGATCTTAGAGCAGCTATGGTATTTATGTAATCTACTTTTTCTCTATATTTGAAAGTTGAATGAAACCATGGTTGCATGCTGTTGTCTGCATCTAGATAGAAGTTTAGTGCCTATTAATAAAAGCATATCATAGGCAGGTGTTACATAAATAAATGAAAAAACAAAAGTTACTATCATGGTTGTCAGAATCTGGTGGATGTTAATTGGACTGTAGTCTTGCAAGGCTTGATCAAGCAGAATTACTTTCATGATTTCAGTTCTCCGCTTATCAAAAGACCATTAATTCTTTTGAGATAAAGATTGGGGCCAGTTAAGCTTTATACCAGTTCAATTAATTGATATATCATATAACCCAAGAAATTTGGTCTTGTGATAACATAGTAATAAAGGCTGCTTATGAAATATTGTTAAAAGTCCATGGTTTAGATGGTGTTACATTAAGAGCAAATGTCAGTGCATTCTCCGTGTGTTATTTCATTATGTTTATATTGTTTTCTATGTTTATGACTTGCTTTAAGACTATCCAAAACCTAATTTACCTGGGTTTTGGCACGGATACAGTTAATTTTCACTAGATTTTCTAGTACCTCGGTTTGGTATGGTTTGGCAGATTTATTCAAAAATAAAACATAAAAACAAAATTAACCTGCACACATATTCATTCTGGGAGTAACAGGTGGTTATCCATGCAACTTTTCTTATTTTCTGGAAGTGTAATGTAATTGCATTCAACCGTCAATTTTTTTCAAGTCAATTTTGTTTTAAAAGCCTGGAAAAGCAAGCAAAACAAATATGCAAACTTTTGAGGGCTTGCTTTAAAGTTCTGTTGACTGGCCATCTGAAAGAATTGGTTTTATGCATGAAAAACAGAAAGTCATTATCACCAACATGGAGGAATTTTTTGTAGGCTTCGTATATTGTTTCATTTCCAGTACAATGCTGACCATACTAGTACCATCCTCAAGTTTTCATAGGTATTTTTCTGGAGTCTCTTCATGGCTGATATTTGTCTTGATAGATATGTATTGATTTTCTATTGAGACTGGAGAGCCTGCAAAGCAGGATCTCCTTGCTTACCAGGCATGAGAATTTGTAATCTCTTGAGAAGGGGAGTTTCTAGAGGTCTGTATTTCTTTTATTTCTCTAGCCCATTTTTCTTCCTCAGGAAGCCAATCTTTGGATCATACCATTTCTAGTTGTTCCTCAGGAGGGTGTTCTTCTGGACTTTTTCTTCTAGATGTCCATCATCCTCTTGTTTGGTGAAAGGCTTTCTTTCCTTCCATGTAATCTCGTTCCTAGATTTTATTTGTTTATTTTAGCTTTCAGTGTTGGATTTATTCAGCAATGGACTCCTGGATAGCATTATATACTGTTTTGCTTTAGGGCATTTAGCTGCTACATATCCATAGGGAATAAGAAAATGCATTGTATGATACGATTTACTCTATAATGTATTTTTATTGCAACTCCATTTCACTATAAGACCTTTTCAAAGATTCGTTCTAAAGAAAATTTGAGCACATACAATAATCTTCCTGTTGTGATTGCTTGGAGAGATTCTCCTCGGGGATTTCCAATATTATACAAGTCACTCCAAAAATATATGTGAATATGTGAAAATATTACCCACGTAGAATCATCATGAACTTAATTATTTACAGGATTGACACTTTAGATGCCAAGGCCTCATTCAAAGACAATACTTCCATAAGATTGCTTAATAAGTTACTGAAATTGAACTACAATTTTTTTTCAAATGCTTTGTCTCTTAAGCCAGGATAGTGGGTACTAATTATTATTTTTTATACTCCAGGCAGATTCCTGTGTAGCTAATCATACATATCATAGGCATCCTGTCACATCTATTGAATGGAGTCATCGTGAAGCTTCAACACTTGCGGTATCATCAGCTGACAATCAGTTGACGTATGTTATTTTATTTTACTGCCTTTTTTGGACAAAGCCAGACTTCACCTATTATTCACACATCTATGCAATTTTTTCAGTGTTATTCATAATACCATTTATGATACTGGGTTTTTCATAATACCATATGGTCGGTTGTTTTTGAGAATACTATTAATATGTTTTGTTTAACCAGGATATGGGACCTTTCATTAGAGCGTGATGAAGAAGAAGAAGCACAGTTTAAAACAGAAAGAAAAGAAAATGTGGATACACCAGAAAATATACCCCCACAACTACTTTTTATTCATCAGGTGGGATATTCTAATGCTTACTTTTGTGATATTCTTCTTTAATGAGGCCCAGAAGATCAACTTTTTTTTTCTCGTGTATAAATTTCTGCTTTTGTTGAATTACAGGGTCAAAAGGATATCAAAGAGGTGCATTGGCATGCTCAAATCCCAGGACTACTTATTTCTACTGCTGGTGATGGGTTTAACGTTTTGAAGCCGTCAAACATACTCAAAGATCTTGCAGAATAATGAGGAATTCTTAAGTACTATATGGTCAGAGATCATCAATTCTTCCATGCCAGCAAAATCCTAGTCTCTTGAAGGGCAAAGGTTGTACCAAGCCCAATTTGTTAAGAACTTCTAGCAATGGTTTGTAGATTAAAATTTTAAAGTAACATACACACAATAGTTTAGATTCTTTAGAAGTCTTTGTTTGTTCTTTTTGTTGAATTAGTGGTTTTTAGGTTAGAGCTGCATGTATCCTATGCTATTTTGAGAGCCACTAGTTTCTCAAAAATTTCCTAGGTTAGGCCTATTTATTGTCCCCATCTGTCTTGGGCACAACAAGATCGGCTTGCTCATCAGATGGGGCAGTCAATTTTTCCAAGTTACTGTATGATATCTTAACTGAGAAATGTGGAAGCTTGTAATCTGTCCTTGCATAGGTATTTCAAGGTTGGACACAAAAAGAACTCCAACTTTAAGAGGCTCCTGAAGTGTTCTATTGAAATAGACAAACTTTGCAAATAGATAGATTGCCCATAATGAAGAAATATATTTCAAGCTACACAGTTGAATCAATGAGTTTGACTTGAAAAACTACACGGTTGAATCCTGATAGCAATATCATGATTTGACTTGCTGTGGAAAATATCTCCTACTTACCAATATATTTCATATTATAAATTTTATCGGGTAGTTTTCAATGCATGAGAAATGCATTTTATTGAGTACCAAGAAAGCAAATCTAGGACAGTAAGCCTATATACTGTGTATATTGAAAAAGATGAACTTGTGATTAGATAGATCACTAATAATGAAGAATTGTATATCATATTATAATTTTTTAAAGATTTCTTCACATGACTTGCATTTTAATATGTTACCAAGTAATCAAATTTAGAGTCAGTAAGCTAGTATATACTGTAAAACCTGTTTTAATACATGGTCACCATTGTTATAGTAGTGAGATGAAAATCATTGAATCATACCTTATGATGTGTTTTCAGGTCTTTTCAGAAAAGACTGAAGTGAGATGGTAATTAATTCTTGCAAAGCTGGTTAGAAATGTCTGGTTGAGTCATGGAACCTTATTGGAGGGCATGACAACTGAATTTCAAGAAGGCTCGTGTGTAGTCACACATTTGTGTTGTTGTGTGTGGTGGTGTGTATGGAATTAGATTACTGAATAGTTTATATATACATGTGACATCTTAAAATAAGCACATTTACAGTCACAAGCTTGTGTTGTGTTTGGTGTTGAGTACAGATTTAGATTACTAGAAAATTGATTTATAGTTTTACATATATATGCATGAAAATGATGCTCTAATCATAAGAGATTAGTGGTCTAAATTGACACACACCATCCAAGCTCATAAGATTGACATAAATAGAAAATGTGCTATCCACTCTACATTTAAAACATAATGCAGCTATTTGACAGTTTATGTTTAAGCCACTTCACACAATTTTAGTTAGACTGTAATACTTATTCTTAATTTTATCTTTACATATTTATCTTGATATCCTTTTGAAGGAATATGTTGTGCTGCTCTCCAATATGAGTCAGATGTGTTCCTACTTTATGTCATCTGAAAGTTGAGTGTTCAATGTTCTTTCCATCAATTTTTTGTTGCTGTTGATGTTCATGGGATGTCTCTGCTAGTAGTTTGTTAATGCCCGGGATGATCATGAAATATCTCCTATGTTCCACCAAGTTTTTGAGATGAGGACGGTAGGGGGTGATGGGACATCGTTTGGGAACAATTTATTTGGAGGCCTTTTATGGGGATGACAAAGAGGATGGCCATTTAAAACAAGGGAAATTTCAAATATTCGTATGATAACACTGGTAATGTATTTCATCATGTAGATCCTTAATACATAACATTTACAACAAAGTTCCCAAAGGCTGCAAGTTCCAACCACAAAATTGCAAAAATATAGAAAATATGTTGCCACCCTTCAGCTTGGAATGAAATTGTGCAATCAAGGAGCCTGTCTTCCTTGCCCTAGGATTGTAGTGGTTGACAGAAGTGACAAGAAGTTTCTTTGTATTGAGATTGGAAAGGAAGTTGCTTCAATAAGACAAACATTTACCTTTATATGTTGCAAAGCTGCAATTGGTGACTGCAAAAACAACTAAAAATTGTGGACTGTCACATGTGATTGTCACACACCACAAGGAGCTAATTTGTTGTTTTGCAGATCGAAATCTCTCATTTTGCATTGAGTGGTGTGGGGGCCCACAAAAGAACAAAATATATTTAAATTAATTTATTTTTTTTCCCCTAATTGAGAGTAATTGCAAGAGGATGTAGCCATACCCAGGATGGTCATGTCTTGGGGCTTGCTGGCAGAGTTTCCACATTTTTGGGACGTCAGAGCCAATACTATTTTGATCGGGGATGGCACTTGACATTTTTAGGGATCACCTTACCCCCAAAACACAAGTCAAAAAATGCGGCAGATGTCCCTGGGGAACATATAATATCTTGGCTAGGAATCTGATAATGGTTGATTTTCTAGAACCACTTTGACCTAGAATAACTGTATTTTTTAAGTAGAGTGTAATTGCAAGAGGATGGCCCAACCATCCCCATGAGTCCTTGTGCTTCTTGGATGTTAGGGTAAAAACATTTAGATTGGGGATTGCAGGGGGAGGTGTTTGAGGCGTACCTGGTATGGAGATACGTTAAAGAATGCTGGGGATGCCTTCCAAAGGGACACATAATATCTCAGTTAGTAGTTCGATAATTGTAGACATGCTGGAACAACTCTGACCCGGAATGACCATATCTGCTGGAGCCTCATGCAAATTTCTTATAACCATGATATTTGGATGAGAAGAGCAAGGAAAGCTAATGTTCCGATCATACACATTCACTGCTTTTGCTGGTATTCGTAACTTAAGAATCGTCTTGGAACACTGACTTGATACCGACGTCAATTTTCATGTTTCTTGCTTTGGCTATTACTTGACAATTCTTGCTCAAATCATGAATATCTTGTCTGGAGCATTGGCACCTACATGCTTTTTAATCACAACCCTGCAGTCATACCACAAGTACAAGCACAGGTGTAGCTAGCAAGGGGTTATCATGTTGCAACTGCTATTCCTACAATCCAAGATTATTCGCTGTTTGCCGTGTGAGGCCCTCGCTGGGTGTCTTCAAACTTGTCGATAATTTTATTTTGAGAAGAGAGAATGGTTATCATAGGATTGTTTTTCAACTAATACACTTCTATCGCGTGTTTTTGTGACCTTGCTGAAAAATAGTTTGATCTGGATGGAAAGATACGACCCAATCCGTGATCAACCTCATTGTAAACATGACTTCTATAGCAGACAATCATGTGATTAATAAGCGAGACAATAATTGAAAATCTTTTCACCTCTATCCATAATTTAACTTTCATAATATTGATTTAATTGAACTCTTGGGTATAATGCATTCATCAAGTGGTCTCAAAGCAGTTCCCGTCATGTCAGGGCTGTCAGTGCTACTCCCACCAAAACAATAGTCAATTTGAAAATGGAAATAGATCTATTTTAGCCTGCAATATCAGATGTTTGGTTTCAGGTCTATAACTTATCTTAATATAAGACTATCTTGAACTCCTCTCAAGAGGCTTTTAACTATGCTAAAAATGAGGTGTACGTACCTTACATCCAACAAAATTTGAATTTGTGACCCCTCTCTCTCATGAATACAAGTTCCACCATTAGGCCAGCTCAGATTAGAAGAAATGATAAATTGAAGTTTAAAAATACTGTCTTTAGGTTTGCACTGATATAGGCGTTCCACGTTTATGAATTCAATTTCACCTGCAATTGTGATGTCAAAGTACTCTCCACAACAACAAACAATCCACCATGTATACATCCAAGAAAGTGTCATTTAGAATTGCTTTCATAACTTGTATTTTTGAAAGAGAGGTCACTTGGGGGTAGGGTATGTATGCGTCATTTGTAGCATAGTTAGGTGCCTCTTGCAAGGAATATAGGGTAGTCCTACCGTTGTCACCATATGATATGAATTGAATTAAATTAAATTTTGAATGAAAAGTGATGAATCATCCGACTAATTAAAAACAGAAACTCTCACTAAATTAGATTTCAAAATTACGAAGCAATCCTCAAATAGAAAAAAATAACATCCAATTTTTGGCCTGGAATTAATTTTTGATCCAAAATAATATATATTTTGGACCAAATACAAAATTAATTTATATTTAATAAACGACCTTTTATCACTAAATTTTTGGAAGCATACGAATTTTAAGACTAAATGAAATATAAGGAAAAATTGATGTAGTTCCTTTCCTCAACATTTTTTAAATTAATGTTTAATAAATGAAATGAAAAAAGAGATCATAATAAAATAACTCCATGGAAGAAAGGTAAACCTATGTATTGACCTATGCCTCAAAGTGTGGGCCAAACAATAATGATAAAAAGGCTGTTTATAAAATATAAATTAACAAATTAATTTTGTATAAGGTCTAAAATATATGTTCTTTTACACCAAAAATTAATTGAAGGCTAGAAATTGGATGTTTTCTCCTATTTGATAATTGCCTCATAATTTTGAAATCCAATTTAGTGGGGTTTTGTTTATAATTAGCCAGATGATTCATCACTTCTCATTCAAAGTTTAATTCGTTTTATAGAAGTGTTGATTTCGTTAAAACTAATTTATTTTTCACTCTCAAATCTTTGAAGTAAGACTCAAAATGATTTTAGATTGTGTATTGTCTTGGTTTTTTAAGTAAATCTAGACATGCATATTATAAATTGTGACAATGTCTATGTAAAGATTGGGTTAGGGTTCCATCAATATTTGCATCAAGGTTGAGATTGTATTGAACATTGTTTTTGAGAAATTCTGCTAGTTCTTTTGACATATTTTTCTTCCAAATTTCACTAAAACGTAGATCTCATTTTTTTTTTGTGTTATACAATTTAACCTAAAACAAGTTTGATGCTACTTTGTTAGATGTCAAAAAATATTTGTAGTCATATAAATTTGAAACTTATCAACCAAAATGTGGTATTGTTGGTTACAAAGTGGCCTTCCAAAGACTTTTTCAATTTAGACTCTATATGCCCAAAAGACTCAACCTACTTTCCAACAATTGGGTAAACCAACAAATGGTTTTCCTTTGAACTTTATTACAAAGGTATAACTCCCTTCTTCAGATCAAAATGATTTTTTTTTTCTTTTTAAAATAAAAATAAAAATTTAACAACTGGAGGTATACTTTTAACCATAAAGTAGAAATGTGCTAATAGTCATCCATCACCACGAAAATTGGACAAGATCATTTAAGTGAGAAATCAAGGCAAAAATCAATACAATTAAAATACAATTAAATCAAATCAAGTCAAAATCAAAGATAAATTGCAATTGAACCTTAATCGAAATTTAATTGAAAATCAAAACTCATTAAATCAATTTAAACCTAATAAATCATGATTAATTAATAAATTGTACAATTAATCTAATTAATTTATAGTTCAAATTAAATCAAATCAACCCATTTAAGGGGTACACATGGCTAAACAAATTAAATAAATTTAATTATTTAATTCCTATTTTCTCTCAACCACCAAATGGGAGGAAAATGAATCAACCAATAGGAATTGAGGACCAAGCTCACATGGATCAAGCCTAAATTGAATCTCAATCACTCACTTGGAGGATACATGTTGTCCACTCATTTTATTTTCTTGTCGCAAGTTTTGAGGACAAAATATTTAAATGGTCTCCAAAGGTGGAACCATGGACTTAACTCAAACTTAATCATGATCAACTCAACTACACCCTCTATCCTTGCCAAAATCTATAAAAGCAAGACATAATTCACTCAATAATCATCCACAAATCTGAGAATAGCATCAAACCTCTTGCAATTTAGAGCAAGAAAGATAAATTTAGAGTTAACTAGGCTTAATTTCAAATTGGAATTGAACTATTAGCTTTGTTTATCATTCATTCTCGTTTTAGGACTATCACTAATGGAAGCTTGCTTAGAGCTTTGCATTAGCATCCCTAAATAGAGATCCATAGAGTGCTTAATTGTTCTTTATTTGTTAAAATAGCTTATTCTTTGTGGTAATTTAGTTATTTTATTCATTTATTTGCAATACTAACCCTATGAAGGTACTTTTTCTAGTACACAAAATGACGCCCACCGTGGGGCATTAGGCCTCATAAATTTATAAATTCGGAGAAGTTAATTTTTTTTTTGCAAATCTTATTTTGTTCTCTGTTTTGCAAGTTAAACATCGCATTTGATACTTTCTCCAATGCTTTTGATTGATTCTCCAGCGATTTTAAGGTCTAAAACAATGCTTCTATGACAAAGTCTTGCGCCTTTACGTAGAGTTTCAACGCTTTCAATTTCTTATGTCTTATGTCTTACTTCTTCCAATGCTTTCACCCTGACTCTCCAGCGCATTCAATTGATTCTCCAGCGCTTCTAATACTTTCTGTTAATGCCTTTGCTTATTTTATCAACGCTTTTAATAATTTTCTGCAGCGCGTTTAATTTGATTAGTAGCGCGTTTAAGCTTTTTAACAACGTTTTTAATAGATTATGTTGTGCTTTCAATTAAATTGAGAATTAACAGAATTTAACTTGCGGAAAATGATTTCTTTGTGTCTGCAGGATGACTGGTCATAAAAAGATAAAAAAACCAGAGACCAGATTTAACAACGAAGGGAAAGCTTTGACAAAACAGATTAAGGAGGAGAATATTGCACACATCAAGCTGGTTTTGGAGAATTCTCAGCAAGAAAATGAGGTATATGAACAATACTTGAAATTTGTAGAAGCTTATAAATCGAAGTTCATATCATTAAATTGGATTTACTTGCCTTAATCAATTTTTGTCAAAATTTGATAAATAATGCTTAAATTCAAAGTTATTCTTGTTTTCTTCATTTTGGCTGGTTGTGTTGACTAACTTGTTGGAGGAGAAGCGAATGGAAAGGAACGATCGCCACTAGGTGAGCATAAAAATGGAAAATTCATCAAAAATGCCCCTAGCCTTAGCTAGCTTCGAAACAAGGTAAGCCTAAAACTTGGTCAATTTTTGCTTAAATTGTGGCCTTGTCAATTTCAAAATCTACTAATTAAAGCAGCCTATTATTGTTTGAGGGATTTGATACTAGGCCTATGCTCTTCACTTTCTAGGTGAATCAAAATGCTAAAAATATCAAGTTCCTTGATTAAAAGAAAGGCTGAGTATATCAAGCACTAAATTTGAACAACCCCTTGTTTGTGGAAAAGAGTAGAAATATTCGATTCCCATTATAGTGGGTTTGGTAATTGAACCTTGTTAAAAGTGTTTGGGAATTGAGAAATAGATAGGGATATGCTCTTCACCTTTTGGTGAATCAAATTCCCAAAACCTATCTCTTTATTCCACTTTATTGCTTTCAAAATGAACATACTAGATCTATAGTGGGCTCGCCTCTTGAGATTTGCCTTAACGAGGCCGGTGAGAGGGACAACCCAAAGTGGGATACAATTGCATTTGCCACAATCATCGAACCCACTATAAAATGAAATACATGCATCCTTAATGGGGTGTGTGACAAAAGGGTGTTAAATTTTTTAACTTCCTCGAGTAGTCCTTCGGGATTGTGCAAAACTCTGACATACCAGTGGTGGGAAGCCTCTTAACATACTTAGAGGATGAAAGTTTAATATCCATTTTGAACAGAATCTTGATTAAATACCTTGTTAATTTAGCAAAGACTACCTTATAGAGCCATGTTTACGAACCCAATTTTGAGCTAGGTAGATTGCTTGAAGTATCTTTTTGTGCAAAACCCCGTGATAAAAACACTTTTTGTGTAGAGGGTTAAAAAGAACAAGTGTATTTGTGGTTGTTTAGTTTGAAAAATACATAGAAAAACAAGAGATCCATTCGAAAATTCATCTTATATTTTTAAATCTCTTCATAAAAACAAACAATTACCAAGTTGGGGAAAATGATTCAAAATCAAACCTTGTTGGATGCCGGTTTCTACACGCTCTCATAGACTCAAACTATCTTTACAAGAAGATGACACTTGCATTGCCAAAGAGGTCCCCGAATTTGAATATCAAATCTCTTTCAACAATCACAACCAAGGGGATAGTCTCCCAAATCTGTTTGAAAAGAGAATTGAATCAATGGATAGAAACTCCACATTTCATGATTATCATCATGGAGGAAACAATGACAATATCAATAATGCCAACCAAGGGCCTAAGGAAACACTTGAAGAAAGAGCTAATCGAGCGGCTCAAGATAATGAATTTCTTGAAGTCATGGATAAACTAATAGATAGAGATAGGGAGAAATTTTTCCTAAACCTAGCCCAAGCAGGGGTAAAACTCCCACATGATTATGATGTGGATCAACTCAAGAAAAACCAAGAAGAGGATACTCTTATGAGTGCTATGACTAAACAATTGAAAATGTTCCAAGCACAGATTAACCTAATGAAAAAGGCCGCTGAACCTAAGCCATTCTCTATCGAGGCCTTGTGCCCATTCCCTTTTGACAAAAGCTTAGTTATGGCACCTTTAAGGGTGTCATAATACTCCCTATCAGAGTTGGTCCAATGTAGAAAGAAACCATTTGCCAAGTCCTAGACCTAAAGTTGACTTACAATATTTTGTTAGGAAGACTGTGGATCCATGAAATGTAGGCCGTGCCTTCGACTTACCACCAATGTCTCAAATTCCCCTATTTAGGACAAGAAATCATGGTAAGCAGGGACTCAAACCCCTTTCAATATTGTAATAACATGAAGCCTATCAATGATTCCTTAGTCCTGCATAATGCAGAAGGGTCTATTCCTCAAAGAATAGAGCAAGGTCAAAGTTCAAAGGATCTTCCATCTTTGAAGGGAAAAGAAAAAGAAGAAAAAGAAATTGTTGTTGAAAATAACCGAAGTCCTACTAACCAAGCTACATCGACAAAAGGAAAAGAGAAGGTTAGTGAGGAGAGTACTCCTGAGAAGCAGAAATAAGACCAAGCTAGATCCATTCAAATTTACACCAAAGATACTCATTACTAGAAAATGGATCATATGATGAAAAAATTTGAAAATCAATGTCAAATTAAACAAAAAGGAGTAGGGGAATACTCCTTATCCATGATGGATCTACCCTTATCTCCAAAATCATATGGAAAGCCATCCAATCTACCTCATAAATACAATGATCATTTTGTGAGGGCAAATACATATTCATCCATGGAGGAAGAAGACAATGAAATCCTAAATTGGCTATATAAGGATGAGGAATCAAGTGCACATGAAAAGCACATCCAAAATGTAAGCATTCCCACACATCAATATGGGAAAGGATTTCAAATAATGCATAAAATGGGATACAAAGGACAAGGACCTTTAGGAACAAGAAATGAAGGACTCATTGAACCCATTGAAATGACATGGAGAGACATCACATAAAAGACTAGATTAGGATACCTAGAACAAGGGTACACTCAATGTGAGACTAGCCAAATGGGTCATGGTGCTAAGTGAATTTGACATAGAATATGTGGATCATAAATATATCAAGGGCCAAGTCATAGCTGATCAGTTAGCGGAATCACCATTACAAGATGAATATCCCATTCAGGTAGAATTTCCAGATTCTGAAATTGTAAATGTTGAAGCAAAAACATGGCAATTATATTTTGATAGTTTCTATACACAACATGGATTAGGATCAGGCATACTTTTGATTACTCCTCAAGGGTTTACAATTCCAAAATCATACAAATTGCTATTCCCATGCACAAATAGTATAGTTGAGTATGAAGCATTTGTCATTGGGATAAAACTGGCATTAGAATGGAAAGTGTCAGAGCTACAAGTCTATGTAGATTCACAATTAGTTATCAATCAAATTAATGATGAATATCAGACTAAATATGACAAGTTGATACCTTACAAAAATATGGTTGAGAATCTCAAGAAGTACTTCACTCTCATCACATTTGAGCAAGTCCCAAGAGAGAAGAGTAAAACAATAGATGCGATGGCAACTTTGGCATCATTTCTCCAAATACCAAATCAAAGCACTAGATATGAATTCCTGGTAGAAGTTGAGCAACCTGCATTTGACCCTACCTATTCTCATACCATTTGTTTGCTAACTGAACATGAATCGCCTTGGTATGGAGACATTTATACCTACTTAAAAGACCAAATCTTACCTATGGACCAAACCAGGAATCAAAAGAAAAGTTTTATCCGACAAGCCTCTTGTTATACCTTAATATCTAACACGTTGTATCGTAAAATTCTAGATGGAATGATTCTAAGATGTCTAGAGAAAGAGGAATCAGATGTAACCTTACGATAAATTCACAAGGGGATTTGTGGGTCACATTCGAATGGTTTAACCCTAGCTAAGAAACTTCTTAGGATAGGATATTTTTGGCCTACCATGGAGAAAGATGCTTGTCACTTTGCTAAAACTTGTCGAAAGTGTCAATATCATGGGAACTTGATCCATGTACTAGCACAAGAGCTTCATCCTATAATGATACCTTGGCCATTTTATCAATGGGGTTTAGAATTAATAGGAATGATTTATCCACCATCTTCAAATGGTCATAAATTTATCATCACTGCAACAGAGTACTTTACCAAATGGGTGGAAGTTGTACCCTTGTCAACTGCTACAGGAAAACATATATCCTTGTTCATATTAAACCACATAATATGTAGATATGGTGTCCCTCATGCCATTATAACCAACAATGCCAAACACTTCAAAAATAAGGATGTGAAAGAGCTATGCACAAAGTTTCAAATGATACATCACTCATCTTCAATATATTACCCCCAAGGTAATGGACAAGCCGAAGCAACGAATAAGAACATCTTAAAGATACTAAAGAGAATGGTGGATAATTTAGGTAGAGATTGGCATATACAAATAAACCCAACCTTGTGGGCTTATAGGATAAGTATCAGAACGCCAACATGAGCTACACCATTTTCCTTAGTCTTTGCAATAGAAGCAGTTTTATCTTTGGAGGTAGAACTTCCATCTTTAAGAGTATCTCTACATGGTTTGATAAGTGAAGAAGACTATAGAGTTGCTAGATTACATGAATTGGAACCACTAGATGAGAAACAACAACAAGCCTTTGATCACTTGAAAGTATATCAGAACAGAATGTCAAGGACCTATAACAAGCATATCAAGTTAAGAACATTCCAGATAGGCGACTTAGTTTTACGAGAAAATCCCAAGAATCAAGCAGAAAGAGAAAAGAAAGGATAATGGGAAGCAAACTGGTTAGGACCTTTTTGTGATCACTTCATCTTTTGGGACAGGCACCTATAAGTTAGCTGATTGTGATGGAGAAGAATTGCAAGAACCTATCAATAGCATTCATCTAAAAAGGTTCTACACATGAAGCAGATGAAAGGGATAAAGAAAAAGAGTATCAGAAAATTAGATGGAAAGCATCCTATTTATTGTATATAGTCAAAAGAGATCTTGAAAATACCAAAAATATTGAAAAACAGAAAAGAACAAACAAATCAGAAAGGCAGAAAAAGATAAAAAAACAATGGAAAATTGAGCATGAAGAAAGCCAAAAACATTCATATATGATCCTCAAAAAGATGTTGTCTTGGTGAAAACCTAGCAAATAGGCACCTTGATGATATGAAAAGAAAAATATTGAAAAAAGAGAAAATACAAAAAAAGAGAAAAAGAGAAAAAGTGTCGTGGTGAAAACCTAGCAAATAGGTGCCTTGGTAGCAAAAAAAGGAAAAATCTTTAAAAATAGAAAAAGAAAGAAAGATCCATTCAATCGGTGAAAACCTGGTAAACAAGTGCCATTAAAAGTCCAAGTTAGTCGCATACCTAGCTGTCATCCTTGTAAATATTGCATTCGCCAACATTTGTATATATTGCATAATAAAACCCCACAGTTACATTTGCAAGTACCTAAAGATTTTGGTCACCTAATATGGAAATTGTCCTAAGTCCCACAAGCATAATCATATCAAATTGGGGGCAATCAATTCATCAAAATGCAAGTGAAATGCTCAATCAAATCCTAACTCTAATCCAATTTGAACCAAACGCAAAATTTGATCCAAGATCTTACACGACCATATCTTTATCAGGATTAAAAGTATGAAATGGATGGAACTATACTTGAAATATGGATTTAAAAAATATTGCAATTTTTTTTTCTAAAGTGTTGACTTGATTGATGAAATCACGTCTTTCTAGCGAATCGATGAAAGTTTTTAAACTAGACAAGCTATGATGAAAGCATGATATTTTATGGATTTCTGAGTGACTGTCTTAAGATCAAAGTTTTAAAGCATGTATTATTTGTCTAAGGACATGATCATCAAATAATCATCGAGGACTTGTACATACGACGAAACTAAGATTTTTGTTTATTTACGCAAAAGGATACCTTGGATATTTTGATGTTCAATATCATAATACAAAAATCCACTTGCAACATAGAATTTGACAAAATCAATATTCACACTCTCATGATTGACTTCAATCAGTGAAAGTCATACCACAGGATGGGAAAGCAACGTAATAGGTGAAAGAAGTTTTCATATCATCATGGTTGAACTAGTGATGATTATACCAAATTCAAGATTCCAAAAATTGCTCAATGATGAATATAAGCTCCAAATTTTTGAAAAAAGTGACAGTTAGTTGCATACATCTTAGATTAAATGCATTTAACATATTTTCCTTTCTTAGCATAAAAACTAAATTGCAAGAGGAAAATAGAAAGGCGGTGTAGTCAAATAAAAAATCAAAAGGAACATCAAAAACTATATGTGATCAACTGTGTTGGAAATCCAAAATAAAAAAAAACAAGGGTACATTTCATTAGTTCATGAGCATTTGTTAGATCCATGTATCTTGCATTCATTTAGGACTTTCCACCATAAAGTACAATTAGATTCTTTGCATTAGTTTGCATTCATTTTAATCTAAGTTCATTACATATAACTTGTATCAATTTTACTAAGGTTAATTGCATTAGTTTGCATCATTTAAATTAAACTTCATTAGATAACATTGCATTAGGTTGCATTCATTTTAAAAATCTATCTCATTTAGTGGGCATTCTTTAAAAAAAAATCATTCATATTAAATCCATTAAGTGCATTTACCATTGCATTAATTAATTAATGATCATTGCATCCATTATATCATTTCATTCAAATAGACATATATTCATCATTAGGTGCATATCATTTAGTTCATTCAAAAACATCGCACATTGCATTATTCATTTAAATCCATTCATCTAAAATCATTCAAAGCTCATCTTACATTATATATCATTACATATTGCATCATTCATCTATATAACATTTAGAATCATTAATCATTAAATATCCATAACCATTATTCATTACATCATATAGGTCCATCACATTTTACATCATTTGCATACCATAAATCCATTTTATTCGTATCCATTACATACATCCATATTATCAAAAATAAATATATCCATATGTGTCATTAGATCGCATTATTCATTAAATCATTACATCATCATCAAACAAATTTATATAACATTTGCATCCATAAAGCATCAAATATCATAAATTCATATTGCATCCATTCACCTATTTCTATGTCATACATAAGACAACCATTTAAGCATAAATAGAATATGTGCATCCATATCATAAACTGCATTCTAAAAGCATAAAACAAAGCATATAGGAGATAGAACCATATAGATCTGCATATCATAGTCAAACACCTAAAAAATGAGGTCCAACACATGATGATATCACATAAAGTAAATCTATCAACTGAGTATCAAAGTCTATAATATCATCATGAAACATCAGGAAATCAAAGTCCATCAAAGTATCAACAAGTATCACGGTATAACATAAGAACATCAACTGATCAAAAGAATAGAATAGAGTCCAATGTCTCGATATAAAAAATGGGATCATCATGTACATGAATAAAATAATGTGTCAAATCAGAATCAATCAAGTGGATGAGCCACCAACACCATCAGCACCATCATGACTAGGATCAGTATCAGGAGGTCTACTTGAACTATCCTATAGCCCATGTTGACTCATAGCGGCCATAAAAGCCTGCATCATACTGCTAAGCTGGCTAACCTACTATCTAATCTGAGACACATCCAACTGTAAGGCTCGAACATTTGATGAAACTATTGGAGCCTCTGAACTGGGAACCTGTACTGAATGAGTCTATGGTGGAGCCATAGAAGAAGATGGCATGGAAGAAGATAGAATAGATAAAGATGGAACGAATGAAGAAGAAGATGGAAGAACTAAAGAAGATGGAATCACATAAGAAGCAGGATCCTGTACTGGAGGAGCTTGTGGGATAACCTATGGAGGAGCCTGTGCTGGTCTACCCTGTGCCTGATCTAACAGAATCTATGTGGCTTGAGCATCAATATCAACAGCAACCTGAGCATCCACTCATCTCTGACGTCATACCCTATGAAGACCCTATCTGGCTGCAGGATCCACCACAACTCGATGCAAAATTCTATCCACACCAACACCCCTCATCTGAACACCACCACCACCCCTAGGAGGAATAGGCGCATCAACAATCACTGGTATCAAAACTCTGCCTCCTACAACCACTCGCCTACCCTTCCGTCCTCGATGACCTCTTCTATGATGACCCCCACCTCCATCCCCATCCCCACCATTGTCATCCGAATCCTCCTCGATCCCAGGAACCCACTCTGCTGGATCTGTGAACCTCAGAAAAGGGTTCCGAGTGAACCAACCTGTGTACTCATCTGTCATCCCAACATCTATAATGTGGTCTCTCATGTCCCACGACAGGTGACCTAGCTACTCTACCTCCTGCCGAGATGTCCTATAATCGATCTGAGGCCCCCATAAGGATCACTCCACATGTACTTAGGCATACATAGCTGAACCCTGAGGCATGCCTTGTGTCTGACCATACTGTCGCAACACTCGTAAAAAGAAGAATCTCTCAATAATATGAGGAGTGTGCTCTATCATCCATCGAGGGCAACACATAAAAGGAAGCTCTGAAGCATCCTTAGGCCACACCTCAAATCCAATGTATGGTCTCCATACGACCTGATCCACATCGTCAATCATCCGACACTAGTAATCCAACTTGCCTAGATGTGCCTGCACTACCATGCCCTCATACATCTAGGCAAAAGGCCACCCAGGATCACAGCGACGCACAATGATAGGCCTAGTAATTGGGATGTGCTCCCATGTCCATAGCTGTAACAAAATGACTCCAATAGATAGAGTCGCAGAATGTCGATAAACAACTGAATGCAGCTCATGGTACAGCTGCACCAAAACACAAGAACCCCAATCAAACCGTTGGCGCTAAGCCATCAGGTCCTCAAGAATATGTCCCCAATCGACCGCAAATCCATGCCCTTGGTGATCAAGGAGAAGGAAGATCCGCTAATCAGAGCACCCAAAACTACTGGAAGAACTAGGAAAGATGGGAACTAAGCCCACTAAATATGGTCATCACCAATCGTCGAGTCCTAGAACACCCGCCGATAAGCTGTACCATCATAGACCTAATCATAGTACACCAACTCTCCACATGCAGGGATGGCAGGATGCGGTACACATCCTCAGGAGTAATGGTCATCTCTCCCATGGGCAAGTGAAAGGTATTATGGTCAGAGTGCCACCTTTCTGCCATAGCTATAATCAATCCTCGATTCACTTAGAATCAAGGTAGGATGAGCAAGAAGGACAAATCGCATCTACCAATGTGTCGGCGATCTAGAGCGCTCAAATCGTCTAGCATATTGAATGGTAAAGGATACAAACCTTGAACGGCCAGTGACTTAAGCACGACCTGCAAAAAGAAAGTTTCCAATCATATCAGTTTCGAAAATAATATCTTTTGAATCATCCTAAGTCAATCAAACATTTAAAAAATTATCAAACCATAATCAATTTTCCTAATTCTATTCAGAGAGGGTAGACAAATTTATCATCATCCATCATCTAAATGAAGATTGACAATAAAAAATTCAAACTAAATTGACTTAAACTGACATCCTATGACTTGCTACTAAATCAGGTTTGTTACCTAAGCCAATCAACTGATTGATGAGACTGAATGGTTAGAAAATGACAAAGTCATTTGCATTTTTTCCTAACAGGGTGAAAGTGCTATTTTAAAGATTAAAAGCACTAAAAGGCAAAAGCGCAACTAAAAATATTGAAAGCATAGCTAAAAATTGTGAAAGCATTGTTTTATGGTGTAAGCGCTAAAACAACTTGTATGTGCTAAAGAAAATCTATGTACGCGCTAATTAAAATATCAAAAGTGCAACTATTTTTGTACGTGCTAAAGAAAAATTGAAAGCGAAAAAGCCCTAAATTGAACGTGTATACACGCTATTTCAAATCACAGAAGTGCTATTTGAAACCGTGGAAGCGCAAAAAGAATTGTGTAAGCACTAGAGAAATGATTAAAAGCACTGTTTAATTTAAAAAAATGCAAACAAAGAGTGTTTTTAGCTTGAAAAATTCATTTTTTTTGAAATTAAATGCATTAAATTGAAAAGATGAGTTGTTGAGGTACATACCGAAGGTCCATAGGTCGGTGGCTGATGATATCGGTGCCACGCTCAAATCTGTGCTCTCAAATCGGGATAACCATCGCAATCAGCTCAGAGAAGTCAGAGAGAAAAGTCAAATAGAAAAGTGAAAATGAATAGTAAACTTGACTTTTTACCCCTATATGTAGGCCCTTTTGACCTAAAAAGGGCATCTTTGACTAGTAAATGACCAGGGACCCAAATTTTTCACCAAATCGGCCAAATCAGGGGCATTTGTCCATCAAACGAACGCAAATTCATCATTAGAAATGAAATCAAAATTTATTATAAATTGACCTAAACCGTCAATTTTTTCAAACAACAATCAAATTTCATTTCATTTCCAAGGGGGCATACACTCAGATAATCAGGAACAACATCAATATTATCAAATCAGGGGCACGACCATCAAATCAGAGCATAATCTTTTATTAGAATTTTTTTTGCTTATCAATTGAAAGGGGCATCAAACATCGAATCAGATCGAACTAGGTACCATATCAAAAAACTATCATCAAATCGACCATCAGGACATCAAATTCAATCAAAATTCATCAGAATTTGCATCTTATACTAAACATCAAAATTGACCCATCATGAATCATGACTTTACATCGACGAATCAGGACATTCTTTGAATTGACACGCTTCACATGTCAACTCAAAGAGGGGCATTTTTAATCACCGAAAATTGGACAAGATCATTTAAGTGAGAAATCAAGGCAAAAATCAATACAATTAAATATAATTCAATCAAATCAAGTCAAAATCAAAGATAAATTGCAATTGAACCTTAATCCAAATTTAATTGAAAATCAAAAGCCATTAAATCAATTTAAACCTAATAAATCATGATTAATCAATAAATTATACAATTAATCTAATTAATTGTATAGTTCAAATTAAATCAAATCAACCCATTTAAGGGGTACACATGGCTAAACAAATTAAATAAATTAAATAAATTAAATAATTAAATTATTTAATTCCTATTTTCTCTCAACCTCCAAATGGGAGGAAAATGAATCAACCAATAGGAATTAAGGACCAAGCTCACATGGATCAAGCCTAAATTGAATCTCAATCACTCACTTGGAGGATACATCTTGTCCACTCATTTTGTCTTCTTGTCCCAAGCTTTGAGGACAAAATATTTAAATGGTCTCCAAAAGTGGAACCATGGACTTAACTCAAACTTAATCATGATAAACTCAAATACACCCCCTACCCTTGCAAAAATCTATAAAAGCAAGGCATAATTCACTCAATAATGATCCACAATCTGAGAATAACATCAAGCCTCTTGCAATTTAGAGCTAGAAAGGCAAATTTAGAGTTAACTAGGCTTAATTTCAAATTGGAATTGAACTATTAGCTTTGTTTATCATCCATTCTCATTTTAGGACTGTCACTAATGGAAGCTTGCTGAGAGCTTTGCATTATCATCCCTAAATAGAGATCCATAGAGTGCTTAATTGTTCTTTATTTGTTAAAATAGCTTATTCTTTGTGTAATTTAGTTATTTTATTCATTTATTTGCAATACTATCCCTATGAAGGTACTTTTTCTAGTACACAAAAATATGTGTGTGTCCGTGTATGGGCCATACCAATTTATTTTATTAATATTAAAACTATTTTAGAACCCAATTTACTAGGGGCACCAATAGGAAAGAGTCGGGGTGGCGAAAATCTCTGGTGTTGCCCCAAAAAATAAAGAAAGATTCTCTTATTTACAATATTTCATAAATGTCCCATTTTGCAGATACATGGCACTGTTGAGGATTTTGACATTTCCTCATGTTACATGATCTGACAATATAATAGAATACAATATAGTTACAATACAAATTCTTCTGCTATTTATAAACTGTCAATTCTTCCTAGTTATTTCCTAAGCTCTTGTGCTATTTGCTTCTTCTGGGATCCTTTATCCTGCATATGCTATAAACCACACAATCTTCCTTGCCAAATTGATTAGTAACCATAATATTATTTTATTAAAAAATTCATCCCGGTGATAAATCTGAACCACAGTATTTGAAATATAAGAAAATGGAATGCTCTTCAATAAAAGTATATATCCCATACTTATATTACCGCTCTACAACTAATGCTAATAGAGAGAATATACTTATGGCATATATACCTTAACCAAGAGCATAATGACCATCAACTCATTAAAAAATCAGAGAAGACTGAGGGAGGTTAATTGCTAGTTTTAGCATCTACTAGTCAGTAACTTTGAGATATCGAACAAATTATTCTCTCCCAATCTGAAGCAAGACCATCTTGCTACAATTTTGGTATTCCATAATGTCTGAGCCAAATTAAGTAAGAAAATTTTCCATAATTAAGATTAAATTGACACATAGAATCAATTTAAGTTAGGCATACTATCACTACACTTCAACCATAACATAGTGAAGGAGATACCATTAGCTTCATTAAATTTCAGCAAAGAGTGCATAAGATATTTTTTTTAATCATACAAACTGACAAGTAACTAAGCTATAACTTATTCAAACATAGTGAAGGAAATACCATCAACTTCATTAAATTCAACAAAGTGTGCTTAAGATTTTGTAAACTCATTTAAATAGTCAAGAAACCAAGACAACCAACAATAAATACACAAATAATCTATTCACACGTCACCAAGACATGAGAGAATTGAAGACTTCCAAAACCTATTACCAGGGCTTTAATCCTTGGTGTCACTCATCGAACCATAGTAGGGAGCTGCTTGCCTTCTTACCCCTGACTATGGATCCATAACTAATAGCAAGACATTAAGCTGTGTCTCTACATTGATGGAGAAATATCAAAACCCTCTAACCATATAACCATAGTAAAAAATTGCATCACATAAACAACGAAACTATAAAAGCATAATAATATATGTATTAAGAGGTCCATAAAGTCTGATCCACAACATATCAACCATATTAAAAGTCTACAAAGCTTCCATAATATCGTTACCACAGCTAACCAGTAATCATCCAACATCAAAATCTAGAGTTTGACTATAATTTATGACAATACTAAGGTACATAACTAGAGCTAACAACATAATCAAATAGTGAAAGTCTAAAAAATTTCTAGAGTATTAGTCAGCTTCAAATATATACTAACTTATACTATATACATCACCATAAGTTACCCGACCCCTTACACGATGACATCCTTCCCTTTGTTGTAGGCCTAGAATCCCTCCATTTTTAACTCATGAGGACCTACTTCCTCAGAAATGTCTTCTTCCTTGCTCATATCAACTTTGTCCTCAACCATAAAATTATCGAGCCAATTTCCCCCTTTGCCTCTCCT
>BSBK01006294.1:2500-252500 GCA_027943335.1 Chamaecyparis obtusa | reverse complement strand
TTAATTAATTATTATATGCCTAAAGTTTAGCTTAAGTAGAAAGAGGTAATAAGTGACTTAGTGATTAAATCAAACATGATTTAATTAATCAGTAAACACTTTATTACTCTAACAATATTTTTCAATGAACATCCCATATGCCATTGGTTAGGTAATCCATCCACCACTTTGTTCCCCTCTCTATAGATATGATTGATCTTAATGAATTTGAAGAAAATCAACAACTCAATATTTCTCCCTAGTTTAGAGTCCAATCTCCAATTAGGGGTTTGTCTTGTTCTTAGTGCATTGATGATATAAAAATATATATCATAATATACAAAAAAATAACAACTGCTAATAGTCATGATGCCTTGAATCCATAAAATTCAGGAGTCTCAACCCTTCCTCAAGGGTCACCTTCCCCACCCCACACATGTATAAAATGAGAAGTGAAAAGTCCTGTTTGGGAAAAAAATAGCATCTTATATACATCATTAAATCAGACTTTAATAAGGAATCAACATTGAATAACCCAATCAATATTTAATATCCAATCAACGACAAAACATATGATACAGTCAACAAACTCTGTTAGCAACATACCATACATGGATACTTATATGAAGAATATGTAATTTTTAGATCTTTCAAAGGTAATATTTATGAGAGGAAAATATATCATCTAATATTCTGAGCAGAAAACAAAAGCCACAAAAAACATCATATGTGAAACAACATCACACAAGACTGAACCAAGTAAAAATTAGGAATGATTGAAGGTATAAGAAATAAGGAGAGTCCTTTCTATGATAAAATAAGAGAGAAGACCAAACTAGACCAGTTCCAAGAAAACCTACGAATTCTAAAACACATAATAGAATTAGAGGTAAGCTCCTATGTAATATAGATTTGAATATATAATTCTAATATTATATGGGTGCATCCATCACGTACATATTATTAGCATAAACACCAGGAAATTACCTAATCTCAATTTGTATATATACTTGAAATATATATAAGCACTGCATCCCATCTTAAGTTCTGCACATGGTTTTTATATGAAGGATCAAATTCTGTACCCTATTGTAATATATGTATTAGTCTATGATGAGATGGGTAAATTGGGTAGAATAAGTTATCCCTTACTATACTAAAGACTACTTCCTCACAAGATAGATAAGTCTTGAGGTGGAATGAGTCGTGCTACAACATACAAAGGCTAAGGATAATCACGCAGTGGAATGGGCTATGCTACATCATACAAAGGCAAGTCTTGTGGTGGAATGGACATGAGCTACATCATACAAAGGCAAGGGAATAAGGCTTGTAGTAGAATGAGCCATGCTACATTATACAAAGGCAAGAGTCTTGCAGTGGAATAAGCATGAGCTACATCATACAAAGGTAAGTGAATAAGGCCCACGGTGGAATGGGCATGAGTTACATCATACAAAGACACTATTTGTGAAGGATAGTCCATATGGAAGAATTATTGTGAGAATCCATAACCAATATAGTCATTTTTCATATACTTGTTCCTTATTTGGTGATTGTGAGTTCTAAATCAAGAATTATCTTGTTAAAAGGCATTTAAATTGGTAAAGTTTATTTCTAACCATCTTACAAATCCTATTTTAATAGAAATTGTGATTTTAGGGGAAAAAAATAGGGCAAACTCAAAAGGGGGGCATTACAATCAACAACTCGAGATCATGGCATTCACATAGACATCTATACCGCAAAGAATATTTTTGCCCGATCTACTTTGAAAAGAAAAGTTTCAGAATAAGATGAACATTCCACTAAGACATACAAAGATATCCGTGAATTCAGAGTTGATATTTCATTCAAATTTCATAAACTAATATGCAAAAGCCAAAAATTGATTCTCACTCACGTCTCAAAGAACAAGGGGGATTTCAAAATTTTTTGATCCCTCTTATTGTCTTCATTTCACGTATTTAAAGTTCTTTCCCTCCAAAAGAAAACTAGTCCACCTGTTACATCATAACTGATTCTTTTAAAGAATCCACATTTTTAAAATAAACTAGCCTTTTAAAAAAAAAAAAGAGAAAGACAAGTTTCAAATACAAGCAACATAAGTAAATGCAAGATTCTACGTTTCCTTTTTAGCTCCCCTGTTTGAGTTGGTGTCTGGTAAGTTTCTCGCTACTGCTTGTACACTTGTAAGGAATTTGGTTGCGACTACAAGTTTCACATTCCTACTCCGTAGGAACCAAAATATCTTTACTCTTTTTATTTCTTTGGCCTTTGTAATGAAAGTATGACGATGGTTCACACACCACATCAAGGATGCATCTATTCGAGCCAATTCATTATGTTTCTCTTTGCTAAATGTTGCTAGGTTGGCTATAGTATCAATATTATTTTGATACGCCTTAAGCTCATTGGCAGAGGCAATTCCTGAATCAGACCTGATTTTTCTTTCCTTTTCTGTTCAATGTTTATATCCTTGAGCTCTTGCATCAATTGTGTGACCATTTCTTTCGCCTCTTGAAGTAGCTTGCTCTGTTTAATTAAGTTCTTATGTGTACCTTTGCAATTCCATTCAATACTATATATCCATGTCTTACAAGGAATATCCCGTGATGATATTATAATTTTGGCCACTGCCATATCAAGCCACATAACAACAATCTCTTGTAATATGATAGTTTCCTTATGTGCCATTTCTTCCATTTTGCAACTAAAATCTTAGATAACACAATGTCTATCCACTACCGATTCCTTGTAGGACCTACTCAAGTTATCAATGGAAGGAAGACCTCTATCCTTCAAATCCTTGACCCACTCCTGGGAATCCTACCAAATTGGTTGTCAATTTGTATTTGGGAGATCAACTCCTTGCCGCCATCAGATTTTGGATCCAAGATTTCTTGGGGAAGATTTGGGAGTTGAATAGATAATGGACTCAAAAGAAACTTTAAGCACTCAGAAAATGCTTTTACTGTGCCCTTTAGATTGTCTTTATCAAATTTGTTCTTTTCAACCCTATCCATAACTCTATCAACTGACAAAATACATATTGTGTAGATCTGCATTTGTATTGGGAGGCCCATATCCACCATGCTAATACTAAAATCAACCATTGTAGCTTGGCTGGGATCCTTCTGAGTATTAGGGTGTCCTATCTATATAAACAAATGATTAGATTCATCACTCTCAACAAAGCAGGCAGTGGGTTTTAGTTTATTACTTTTTGGAGGAGAAGGAGGTGATTGTAGAAGCTGAGACATGTCTTTAGTTTAATGTCTAAGGGCTTCTAGCTTCCTCTTATTAGACAAGGATGTTTCCAACCATGAAGAAAAAGACGAGGCATTTTGTAGTGTATTAAGAGTGAGAACTAAGGTCCTCTTTACTGGAGGGGTTTTATTAATATTTTGTATAGAGAAGGAATGGGGTTTAAGACTTATCACATGATGCATCTTGCTATTGTACAGCCTTTATAGGTTCCTCACCTTTTCCATCATCTCCCTGTTTCTCACTTGATTCTCATGTTCCTATTAGGTAATAAACTACCTACACATGTGGACTTGGGATTATGATCCTTTTTTGGAGGTGCCCCATTCTCGCCCCTTCTTGGATTGCTTGAAGGATGCATTTATGTAAGGGTAATAATGGGTGATGCACCATGCCGAATTGTATTCTTTTATTTAGAGGGCTAAGTGCTTCCAATAGATGAAGACTTCTTGTCATTCCCCTTTTTCTTTTCTACTCACATTTGGATTCTCTTAATCACCATGTCCGTTCTCCTATCCAAGTTATCTTCTTTTAGAAAATCTAATCAATTGGATCCAATAGTTGTGCTTGTGCTTATGAAGTGTACACATTATCGATACACCAGACTCATCATCTATGATACAAATTACATCAATTTGAAGGTGGTAATCAATTATCTTCTTTAAGGTCATCCTTGACCAACTCCTAACCTCTAGGTCATCCTAACAATATACTCAAAAGTATTTGAATTGTTGCATGTGATGGTATATCCATTTTGTACTTCTCTTTTTCTTTAATCATACAAAGGATTGGAATTTGATATTTGACAGTTGTATATTCCCAAATGAATACAGATTTGGATGCCCACTTTTTTAATCTCACCACATATTTTATTTACTTAACAATTTTGTCTACACAATTCAATCATGGTAATTTTTTCATCTGTATACCTGGGCAATTTCCAAGGAAAATCATTGAACCTTTAATTTTGAGATAGGTATAATTTAGAAATTGCATGAAGAAATTGCTACAATCTTGTATTAGAGCAACGACCTTAGGGGAAATCCTACATTCTAGGTGACCCTGCATCTCCCTTACTAATTTCATTGTAAATGTGTCATTGACCTTCATGAAATTAGAGTAGCTATTTTGCAATTGTATGCTAGGATAGAAATTGTAGATTTGTATATCAGGTCTTTAGAATCTTCAACATAATCCAACATAGGCTAGTATTGTGTACATGCTAGGGCTTACAACAAGTATGAGGACACATAGAAAAACTTATTCAATGGGAACCTGGTGATCACCTCACACAAACAATCACTAATCAACCCAACCCAATCCAAATAATCAGACCTTGCACAAATTACATGAATGAAGAATAACATTCAGTCATCTAGGTTTAGGGCATCTTTGTCTCCTATGATCCTGTGCAATAAATCAACCATATTTGTAATTTCCCCTTTAATGAGGTCCTATATATGGTGCGGGGTAATTTGGATTGTCTTGTCCTTGGGGGTGAGAATCACTCTCTAGCAATTATATTCTTGTATACCCTCTTTAAGTTGTTGAACACATTGTGAAAACACAAAATCCCAATGTGCATACTTCCTCCTGTTCGGTAGATGGAAGCAATTTTGAATGGTTTCTCGATTGAGAGTGACTCAAACTCGATCATCATGTGCCTTGATTGTCCTTGTGCTGAGATCATATCTATTGATGCACTCCATTACTAAATCAAAGAATTATGCAGCTACTGAGAGCCCTACAACTTGAAGTAATTTTCTTTCTACCAATCTTTAGATAATTAGGTGCCTATTAGGATTTCTACTCTTCTCCAAAACTCATTTAAGTCAACATAATTCAATTTGATATCCCCTAATTTGATAACTGCACATTCTAGACCATTGAGGTGGTCATACCCTGGATGTTTGAATTTCATTATTTCTACCTATATTATCTCTAGTTTAAAAACGCTAAGGATATATTTCCTTTAACTTAAAATCTTAGATTGAATTGAGCTAAATAGCTGGGTAATTGTAAAACTTACTAGTTTGATAATGCCCTTCGAAGAGAGAAATTTGTGCCTAACTTTTTCCTTTTTCTTTTCTTTATTGCAATGAATTGCAAAAATAAATCAATTTTGAACATTTAATGCTTGTACTTGCCACTTAACCTTGCCACTATATTTTCCAAATCGTTTTAAATAACAAAATTCTATTCATTTTATCAGACTCTACCTTAGGTTCTTGAACTCGCCATCGGTCCCAAAGATGGTTTATAAGAGTTTAATATCCTTTTTGAGTTTCAATAATGCTTTTTTGAACTTAGCTTTCTTTAGGTTCAACCTTTACCTCCTTTCAATCCATGTTCTTCTAATATCAGGCGCGGACTTGGACTCTAGAACTATTTTTTGAATTTTACTTTCATCTCTTTCCTGAATTAAGAAATCTTTTTTTATGAAGTGTCAGTGAATGTATCGGCTTATTGAACTAACTATTGGACCCGAAGTATAGTATAAATAGTTTTGGAGTCTCTGTCGGGTTTCGAAGGTACTTTTGGAACTCAATCAATCTTTTTTGTAACGTTTAAACTTCATCTCCGCAATTGTAGTATTGTTCCATCTTGAACGTCAGACCCCGATTGAAGTTCTTGAACTAATATCGAATGCTTCTATGCAACTTTGAAGTAAAATTTAAACACTTGGAGGAAAGATGGAACCAAAAATTTGAAGGAAGGAGAGTGCCACTTGTGTTTTCAAGATCCAACAAGGGATAAGGAGAAAGACTCAGATTGGTGAACCACACGCTGAAAGGGAAAGACTTAAACTGTTCCAAATAAGATGTCAGGATCTGATAAATATTTTTGAAATTGAACTTAGACACTTAGTGAAAGACTTGGACAAATTCTGTGTCAATGCAGTGTTGGTGAACGAAAATGGAAATGGAACACAATAGAGACAATGGAACCCAAGACTTGGTGGAAACAATATATTTAACCTTGTTCCAAAAGTGTCATTGAATCCCAAAATGCATTCTGGAACATGACATAAACTTAGAAAAAATTAAAGAGGACTTAAAAGACCTGAAATATAACCCAAAATCATGAGTTTCAAAATAGGGGGCCAAAGCTCAAGCAATAGTAGTATACTATACAAGTTTACAAATATTGATTTACATAAGTGTTTATATCAATAAAGAAAAAAAAAAGGTTGAACCTACTTTAAATATTTAATGGAATATCACTTATATTATGGGCCCATCATATGTTCTTTTCTCATTTATAAATAAGAAAAATAAAAGATTCATCTAACTTTAAAATTTCAAAAGGAAATCTATTTTAAATGTAACTTTAAAAAATGTCCTTCATTTCTTTATGGACATGGTGTTGTCATTGATGCCAATGGTGTTGTTAGTGTTGTCATTGATGCCAAAGGTGTTGTTCATGTTGTCATTGATGTCAAGGTATCTAGAAGATTGCTCAAGAAATGAATTAATGTCATGTCATATCTAAACATTTGAGAACAAGAAGTACATAGTTAGATATTGTCAGATAGATTTCTTATTGTTACCATGATGTTACAGTATCAAAAATACATAACCATTTAGCATATTTGTGGAGGTCTAAAAGTATATGCTGTAGGTTTTTTAAATTTGTTTCTTAGAGCTGTATATGTACTTAGTTGCACTCTCACAGTGTTGTGCTCCACATTCTACTATACTTGAGAGTACTGGTTTGTGGATTGGAAGTAAAGTTGCATACGATGCATTAGATTAAAGAGTTAAGAAGGTTGAAATTCAACAAACATAAAGTTAGAAGTGACATAATGTTCATTGTGCTAGTTGGCCACATATTTTGATGTTCCTAATGAATACAACTTCAATATTGCACTATGTAGTAGTTGGAGGATGTGTGTATAGGTTGTTTGGGACCAATTGAGTTTTTTTTAGGTAGCACATAGCATGCTTCCACTCCTAGTGTAACATGCTAGCTTCTAGACTAGGCCTATCACATGTTTGACTTTAGGTTTATTCTCATGGCTTATTTATAGATGTTATAAATAAGTTCTAGGTCCACAAGAGTGTGTAATTAATGTAAGAATGCATAATGCATATATGACACTAATTGAATTTATTCAAATAGTAGGAGAGTGAGTGAGTTGGTGGAAGTGGAAAAAGGTGTTCTGGTTACATATTCAACAAGTAGCAGAGATGACTTGAAGTGTGTGAATCAAGTTATATATCACATCAGATGGAGTTTGAAGGTTGAGTTGTGAAGGTCCACGTAATGTATCTTTTTTATCACTTGTTTGTATATTGAAGTTGGTTCCTCATCATCTTAGTTGGTGCTTAGTTCTTGGATTAGGAGATTAGTGTCACTTGTAAGTCAACTCCTACAAAATTTGATTGAAGATTAGTGTCTCCATCTTGATCTGTAATTCTCATGGGTTGGTGCTTACAAAATATTGGAAATTCTTTATTATCTTTGTGAGGCTGTATTTGGACAATATATCCAAGAAACTATCCTCATTGTGGTTTTTTCCCTTTTGATTTTCTTCATAAATATGGGGTTCTATTTAGTAGATGTGTGGTTATCTTTTACCTAGTAGTCCCTATGATAAAATTTACATATATGTGAATTAATGTTAAATTATGTAAAATTGGTGTATACAGATTCATTGCCCCTAGTAGGTCTTTGTGCTTAATAATTGGTGTCAAAGTCAAGTTCCTTGGAATAATTTTAACAACTTGAGGTAGATTAGAGATGGAATACACA
Organism: Chamaecyparis obtusa; assembly: GCA_027943335.1. Lineage (NCBI taxonomy): Eukaryota > Viridiplantae > Streptophyta > Pinopsida > Cupressales > Cupressaceae > Chamaecyparis > Chamaecyparis obtusa. The sequence continues at coordinate 244,499 of BSBK01006294.1, read as the reverse complement.
ACAGTTCAAGGTCTTTCTTCAAAAAAGGAACCTCTGTTTGATGAATCTAGTTATGCTTTTTGGAGAGTAAAGATGAAATCCTATTTGTTATGACTAGTTATAACAAAATGCAATTACAACATATTTGTAGCACTTAGATAAGTGGTTTAGTTTCGTAAGAAAATTGTTTTTAAACATATAGAAGTGGAATATTTTATCACAAGAGGCTCTAGATCATGGTTTAGTGGGAGCTTTGTGCTGAAGCATGTTGGTGATGACTACTTGTTCTCTTGGTTAAAAGGCCATAATTTTATTTTTCTCTTTGGGTAATCTTGGTGTTGTAGTTGAATTATATGATTGCGTGAGATCCATGAGTGATCCTAAATTAACATATGTTTATCACAATGCATGGGAAGCTATGGATCTATTTTAGTGGGAGCTCAGACATGATGTAGATTTATCTATTCAATAATGATCTATTAATATGTATCATAAATTTTTTACATTTTATTTGTTGATCATATAGGTAATGGTGATTTGAGGAAGTCTTCTAGGAGAGTTTACAGATAATTTTATTTTGTGTAACTTCTATAAATTATAGTGATACAATTGGAGTTCAATTGGTAGTGGATGGTTGAGGGGTGCTTATTGATATTGGATAAAAGGTTAGTGAGGCTAAAGACCTCTACCTTCTTTAGAGATCACTTTGATGACGTCTCAATAAAAATACCAAGAAGCTTGTCCCTAGAGTTGTATATGAGTTCAACATAAAATTGATGAGGAGATTTTTCAAGGATAAAGAAATCTCATTTTCCGCTCCAAGTCATCTCAATAGAGAATCACATATATGCTATTTTCCACTTTCCTTTCTTAGATGTATCATAATTTATTTAGTAGTTTTTCCCTCATGAGAATGAGTCTTGAGATAGGGATCTATTTTATGGGAATAAATTTTGAGGAGTGCATGACATGACTTTATTTTTACATATCTTCTCATGTGCATTAGCTTATTTTGAAGTTTATTCAGAGGAATATACATGATAGCTTATGGCTTTGAATATATTCTCTTGTTGTGGGAAAGGATGTTATTTTTATATTCCTTTAGTTGAGAAGCCTTAAATCTTGTTAGTTTATTGATAGTAATGTATTTTACTTTAGTTTTGTGTAGTTGGATATTGAGATTTCTTTTCTATTTGATGTTTAGGAGGTGATTAGGTACTTGTCACAACTTTAGAACTTGATGGTATTGAAAAAAGGGAATGATATGGTCTGTAGGTTTTTTTAGTGTTGAGAAATAGGATTTACTAGCCTATGTATGCTAAGTAGGAATCCTATGTCTATTCCCCTTTTATTACATTGAAAGGGGAGTGATCCAATTGGCTCAAGATATCGGATAGAAAGTAGACTCAATAGTCCATTATGAGGAGTTTAAAATGATAATGCAATTATGAAAGATGAATATAGAAGCTAGGGTAAACTATGGTAAAATGAGGGTTTTCAACATATACAAAAATATAGAAATTAAATATGTAGAAAAAAATAGTAGGTTCAAAGATAAAAGATAGAGGAAATTGTTGCTAAAATCTAGGTCAAAATAGGAGGGATGACAGTGAGAGGGGAAACCTTGTCCTGGGATGATAATAAGAGGGGAAGACTTGTCTCAACATTTTTGGATATACAAAAGGGGGAATTTGAGTTCTCTTCTTGATTTATTTGTATCCAAACTTTGTATCTTGCCACTTGGAGAAAGAAGGAATTTATTGGGTTGATGAGGGTTTACTTAGGTCAAACCCTAGTTTAAGAATTAACCTTAATTGAAATAATTTGAAGTTAAGGATAGATCTAAAAATTGAATGCTTAATACCTTCAAAAGTATTTTTTGTGTCAAAATTATTCTAAAGATGTTGATGTTGACTTGTAGGTTTGACTAATGATGAATTGATCATGGATGCCATCATGAATGCTATAGATATGAACTCTACTCCTTATCTTCAATGCTTTGGATGATGCTTCATCACTTTCTCTTAGGATGCTCTTGAGAAATTGAATGCTTGATTGAATTGATTGAGGTTCAAATGATTGGGGTTAAGCTTTATTTTATATGTCTCTCTAGCATTTTAAGCATGATGACACATGATAAGTTTCATGCTCTTGCAAGATATCCATTAGACCATTTAAATTTGGGCCCCAATTATTAGGACAAGGATGCCTTAGGTGACCCTATCCTCTAAATAATGAAATGGTTAATAACCTAAGGTCTATAATGTAGAGGAGAAGCTAGAATTTGAACTAGTGCAAGTAGAATAAAGAATGATTAGGTATAGTAGGCCAAGAATGTTGAAGTGAGGCCTCGGTGAGCACAAAAATGTATGTGGATAAAATTTACAATACTACATTGGGCCCTCACTTTAGTGGGATTATGAACCTACATTCTTACTCTCAATAAAGTAGAACATAACATTGAACAAATTTCATCAAGGTATCAAAGAGACAAGAAACACAAAGCCCCCAAGTGAATTACGATCTTATCAATCTAATATCAAGTCAAAAGGAACAACACATGGGATGAAAAGAGAAAGACATAACTATGCTGGCCTAGTAAGACTATGATTAGTATGAGTCTTGTAGATAATTAGTACAAAGGATAATTGAACAAAACATTATTCTAAAAGAAATCCACCAAGATAAGATTACAAGGAATAAGACAGTATGCTAAATAGACTAAAAAAATTGAATGCAAAAAATTGATTATGGTGTGTGATATAAGTGTAAAAAGAATTAAAAAAGCTGAATAAATGAGGGGGAGAGGGAGGGTGAATCAATTATTTCCAAATAATTTGTAAAACTTTTACTATGTTGGTACACTCATAAACAATAGCAATATCAACTTATGACCTATTGGTTAGCCACATTAAATATTCATACCAGATGTAAACATGAAAGCACAAAAACACCAACACAAAGAACACCAAAATTTATGTGGAAACCCAAACTAGGAAAAACCATGAAGAAGCTAATTCTCATGAAATGAACACTAATTAAGGTTATTTTTACAAGGGCTCACTACTAGTTTTTTTCACTGCAAGTTGGATCATTGATACTTGTGCTAACTACCCTAAGATACAAAGATGACTAACTACCAATACACAATAAGCTCACTTCCAGAATACATAGGATCACTTCTAGAATATAAGAAATGAAATTGAATCCACCATTGAGACCAGTATCATCGATGCTCTACAACACAAAAATGATGTATTAGTCTTTTATCGATTGCATCCACACACATGATCATCAACACATAGATATCCTATTATCAGATTCAAAATCACTTTGTATGCGAGCAACATGTAAGCAATACAAACAATTGAAATCCTCACTCTTCTCATACTATTTGATGCCATCAACCATGTAGGCCAAAACCAATTTAAAATAGGTCACACCAAAAAATTCCTATGGTGGTAAGGAATGAACATGGCCACCTCAATCAATAGAACATGCCTAGATCACGCCAACACAATATACCATTTCCAAAGCCTTCGGTACCAACAATATGATGAACACATTGCATAGTAGCTGCTAGGAGGAAAACATAAATGAACATGCTCCAAATAGGACCCAACCCAAATAATTGATCTACGATATGTGACACACAAAATAGAACCACCACCAAAAAGGATAAGAGTAAAAATTAAGGTACATCTTTCGGCGAACACCTTTGTAGATACACCAAGGATATCGGTACACATCAACCAATACAAAAAAATCATGAATATGCATAGAATATGTTGACATAAATGACAATTATTAATGACAACAACATGAACAACATCACATTCACATCCTAACAATCTCCCCCTCTGTCATTGATGGAAACATTCATCAATAAAAAAGAAAATAGATTCAAAAGATATCAATATAAAAGTTATTCTCTACCTTTCTCCTCCTTTGACAACAATGAAAAAGGGCTAAATACTCCCCCTTAATAACTCACTCTTCTCCCCCTAAGAGGAATCCACCAAGAATTGATCTATAAAAGAATAGACATGCAATTCACTGGACCAATGCACATGCTGGTGCATTTAGTGAACACTAGGGAGGGGTAGAACATCTATCTTCCCCCTGAGATACTCAAAAGTATCCCTACACAAAGGTTTTGTGAATATATTTACTATTTTATCCTTTGTAGGTACATACTCAAGATTAACTTCACCATCCAACACATTCTCTCTCAATAAATGACATCTGATAAATATATGTTTCATTCTAGAATACTATACTGGATTATTTGAAATCTTTATAGCACTAGTATTATCACACATAATTAAAATTGGCTCATCAAAAGTTATAAATATATTCTTCAAAGTCTTTTTCATCCATAATACCTGAGTACAACATGAGAATGCTGCAACATGTTCTAATTCAATAGTTGATAAAATTACAAAATCTTACTTCTTTCTTAGCCAAGAAACTAACCGAGAGACAAGCAAGTAAGTTCCACCATTGGGACTTCTTTGGTTATCCAAAGAACCTCCCCAATCTCCATTTGTATAAGATATTAGTGTAAAATATGAACCCTTTGGATACCATAATGAAAACTCTTATGTTCCTTTCAGATATTTGAAAATTTTCATGACTACCATTACATGTGATTCTTTTTGATCTTGCTGAAATATGACTACTAAACATATTGCATACATGATATCCAATCTAGTAGCAATCAGGTACAAAAATCCTCCAATCATCAATCTATACTTGCACATTCTTTCGATGAATCATCCTCTTTATTAATCTTGCAACTAGTAACAGTAGGAGTACATACTGGTTTAAAATTATCCTAGCCAAACTTCTTCAACAATTCCTTGATATAATTGGAATGATAAATGAAAATGCCTTTACTACTCTAGTTTACTTACAATCCAAGAAATAAATTCAACTCACCAATCATAGACATCTCAAAATCTCTTTGCATTTCCTTTGTAAATCTTTTGCACAAGCTATCTTTTCTTCTGAAAATGATATCATCAACATACACAACAAAAATCAAGATCTAACCTGAATAAATCTTTCAGAAACACAAATTACTATCTGTAAAATCTTTCTGAAATCCTTGACCAATCAGATACTTATCTAATCTTCCATACCAAGCTCTCAGTGTCTGCTTAAATCCATATAAATCATTCTTCAATATCCATACTGCTTTCAGAACCTTGTCTGCTATGAATCCTTCTGATTTTTTGATGTAAACTTCCTCTTTCAGTTCTCTATTAAAAAATGTTGACTTGACGTCCATCTAATAAATTTTGAAATCTTTGTACACTGCAAAATCCATAAATATCCAAATTTCCTCCATCTGAGCAACATGGGCATAAATATCATCAAAGTCAATTTCTTCAATCTGAGTGTAACCCTTGCATAAAAATCTTGCCTTATTTCTTGTTACCTTACCACAAATAAGAGAGACAAGATGATATGATCAAATAAATAACTCAATAACGATCAAATGATAGTGGATAAAATATATGTCTCAATAGATAACAAAAATAACATTGATAAAAACTAGCTCTCCAATAGCTATTAAGTAAAGACTTAGATAGCATTCAAATAATTAAATATGCATAGGCTACGAAAGAGATGTTGTATCTAGATAGCTCAATTCTTACTTTACTGATCCTTATTTGTGCTATCTATTGAGCTTCTTGATTATTTGAATGTTGGTGTAATTAAATATTCCCAATTATACTTTACTTAAGTTTACTTAGGATAATGCATTTTCATATTAGCTATCATTGAGACACCTAGGAGTTTTCATGTCATTTTAGCACACGGTGTAGGATAGTTTCCACTTTAGGTGTGAGATCCACCTTTAGTGCTCTTATCACATTATCATCCTCTCATTGTTGCACATGTTTGCACATAGTTTCTTGCACAATGGAGGATGATCCAACTTTTGTGGACATGTGATTACACCTTGTCTAGGTGATAGGTTATCTCTTGCATCACTCCTAGTTATTATGCATTGCCTATATATTTAGACACATCTACTTTGTATTTATCAATTGTATCTATTATTATTTGATCATTATTGAATCAATCAATTGATCATATCATTTTCCTATCTCTCTTGTGATATCAATTGAACTTCTAGATCTTGGCATTTTAATTATTTGCCTTAGGAAAATTCTTACATGGTATCAGAGCCATAGGAGTGTCATTGTATAGTCTATTTGGAGAGGATTTTCCTGTAGGTCAAAATTGGAGCTTGCTGGTAAAAATTAGAGGCTGGAATCACATTGAGGAGATCCAAAAACCCCTAAATAAAGTTTTGTTTCATCCAAATCAGGCACACAAGGCCAAACCTCTAGGAACCATTTGAATTTTGGAAGTGCGGCAATGGTGATTCAGAAAAATAAATTTCAGAGGCGATCTTCAAACAATGATATCTTAGTCATTTGGACTCTTTTTTTCGAGAATTGTTTTTTGTTTTGGGGTATAATTTCACAATATACACAATGGTGTAGGTGTTTTCTAATCTTTGTTCCCGATGTTTTCTAAAAATTGGAAATCCCAATTTTTGCAACTTTAGAGACTTCGTTCGGGCTCATACTAACACATTTTTAGGTGCAATCTTTTCAAAAAGTGCATGATTTTTTGTCTACTTTATAGATTTGTTATCATGTTGGAGAAATTTTGAGTGGACATAGTACTTTCAACATTTGGTCTATTTTGGCATATATTTGACACTTGTAATTTGTTGGATCCTTGAGTGTTCTTATGTCTTATTTGTTTGAGTCTTCTACAACCTTATTTTTTTAGTAGTAATCATCAAAATCAGAAGTCCACTTTGTCTTGTTTTTTAGTTTTTTAATTGGAAATTGTACATGCACTAAATATAAAGTGCCAACATCATCTATTTTGGGAGGGTTATTTGTTTCATTGCATTTTGGGGGTGCATTGATTTTCTGATTTCATTATTTTATGTGAGAAGTACATCATGGATGGTTTAATTAGATTGACAAGAGGAAACTATAAGCAATGGAGTGAATTGGTTCCTCTCATCTTAGTGAGCATAATCTATTATCCTATTTGTATGAGCACAAACCTACTAGTCCTTCTTATGATTTTAACTCTTGGACAAAAGTTCTTAATGTTATCTATTAGAATATGGATATGGATTTTATGGATTCCCTTGATGAATACAGAGATAAGACAAAGACCATTCCTTATATTTGGACCTTTGTTTGGGAAATGTACGGAGATCCACATGTTCCTCCACTCTCCAAAGGTCTAGAGCCTCTAGTTCTAGCTCATACTTCTCTTATTAAGATTGCTTCTACTATTATTCCTTGTCTTCCAATTTCAATTCTTTGGGATGATTACTTGAGAGAAATTGTAGGCTTGTTTGTGGAGTCCTACATTGAGGATTTAGGAGACTTCATTGATGAAATTCATCTTCTCTTTTCTAAGGATGATCCTTCTTCAGTTATTGCGAGGGAAAACTTTAAGCCTCATAATTCTTCACTTGATCATTCCTTTGAATTTGACATGATTTGGATCCTTTGATACAACATTTGGAGGTGTCTTTCACTTCAGAGAGGACATTTGAGTCTTTGGAGATTGGTTTGCATCTCAAAATTCACTTGAGATGTCACATTGCATGGTGCATGTCGATCATAGTCATGTGTTGGAGATACCTATTCAGTTTCATGAGACTTATACATTTTGAGGATTCTTCCTAGAGATTGGGGAGGATTAAATGATACACCTCTGCCATTATTTCTTCCTAAGGGGAGGAACATCATTTAGTTTTCTTGGTGCAATTTCTATATTGATCCAGGAAAACCTATTATTGGTGTACATTATACATTGAAGGGGAGGATTCTTTGTTTCTCTTCCTACTTCATTTTTTGTAGATACATCTTGGTTTTTGGAGTTTGATCCAAATTATTACATGGATCAATTACCATTGCTTCCTTTCTTGTCACATTCTATTGGATATGTTCCTAATTGGTTTGTGGCATCTTCATGAACCAAGGACATGGCCACACACGAGTATGTTTTAGAGAGATCATCATACATCATTTAGATTTTCCTTCCTTCTTCCTATCCACAATGGGAAGCATTCTTGCATCTATACTTGGTCTATCTTCTTCCTAAGGGGAGAAATGTTGTTTGTAGGCATTGGACTATGTTTTGCCTTTAAGAACTCACCATCCTTGGAGAAGATTATTCATTAAGGGGGGGGGGGGGATACCATAATGTCTCTGTTATCATTTTATTGACACTAAATTGATAATTTGACTAAGTGTTATTGCATTGAGAGTTGAGTTTTAAAGGTTCCTAATTTGAATTTCAGAATGATTAAAATTCAGAGAAAACGGAAAGTATGTGTACATCTACAGAATTATGAATATCAAACAGCATGCTACAGTACAATATTCAGATCCTTTAAGCTCAACAGTAAATAAAAGTAATTGTTTGCATTTCAGTAAATGAAAGTACAAATTCAAATTTGCCACACAAGCAGTGGTTGCTATAAAAATAAAGAAAAGTACATTTCAAAGTTGCAAAGGATAAACCACACACCCCGTGGCTTTAGGTACTAATGCATGCATGCATTTTCAATTTCTATCAATTGAATGAAGAATCAAATGCAGAGAATAAAGGACAATTTTAGAGAATGGAAATGCAAAGAAGGAAAGAAGGAGACAGGTCAAGCACCCTTGCCTGGTTGTCTTTTGATGTTTGAGTGCACTGCATCTTTGGATTTCGCATTCTGAAGTGTTCCCCATCATTTGGTACATCCTGTAAAAGAGAGAGATAAAAGACGGTTAGTTCGTACGAACTGAGCAAGAAAGGGCAAATGAACTGTCTAATCCTCTACTTGATCACATTTAAAAAACATAAAATAGAAAGCAAAGTCATAAAATAGCAAAAGGAAGGATCATATCACAGACAACTCTTGTTTTTACCAACATCATTTGTTCCATGTGCAGAAACAGGTTTTGAAGATTAAGTAGGTTGTAGAAAGGACGTGCATACACTACGCGCATGAAACTTTTTGACCGAAGCTATGGAGAGGCGAAGACATGAAGACCGGTGGACTTGAGGAGGCTGTCGAGGGGGCATGCATACATTACAGGCATGGGACCTTTCAGCTGAATCATGGAGTTACAATAAGCAGGCTGTAGAAGGGACATGATTTACATCATGAAACCTTCCAGCTGACATATTAGAGTTTCAGAGTTTAAAAGTTATATTTTATGATGGAACAGAGTAGAAAATTATAAAGGAGATAAGTTTTATGTTTCACAGTCCACTCATGGGAGTCATGAGCCCGTGCTCGAACCCTGTAAGTGATGGTTCATTATGCTGAGGAAAGTAAGAGCTATTTATTGAAGATAGATTCAACATCAAGGAAAACTATATACAGTGAACGGAGCTACAGAATACAAGCTGAGCAGGAAATGTAAAACTAGAATAAGGTATGCATGGCCAACAATTGAATGTCATATAAAGTTTCTTTTAAAAAAAAAACAATGGCATATAGATATCTTAGAAAAAACAAGGTAATGATGCTAATGCTGTTACAGGTTAGAATGTACATGTGAGATGCTTAACTATTTTGTCGTCAAAGATTGAAAATCATACATAGTCATTTACTTCATAACAGTAGACATGTACAAGACTAAACATTAATTTCGTTGTTATAAGTAATTACAAGTACAGAAACTAGAATAGCAGTACCACAGGAATCCAATTGATTACAAACAGAAAGGGATAGATATACAGGTGTCATTCACAGATATCCAGTGCCTTCAATGATAAAACAGATAACAGAGTAAAAAGATATTATCAAATGATAAGTATACACAGAGATTAATTAAAGTGACAGATAAAAGGTTTGCAGATTTATCAAGCTTTCAAGGCAAAATAATGTTTTCTTTGCAACAAAAGGAAGTTAATATTCAGCTGCAACAATTGTAGAAGGTATAACAACAAAGAGTATCGGAAGTGATGCAATGCAGGATAAAATAGAAGGAACAGATTTGCCATTTTGTTGATATTAAAAAAAACACTTCTACTCATTAAGAAGGAACTTGTACAAGCAGTTCAGCCTTTTAAAACTTTACTTGACAGAGGGAAACGAAGTCACATCCTAAGTAACTTTGCAAAGAATACTACTGCTGAAAGCATGACGCTGAAATTGACATTGCTTTTCTTATTGTTTGTGAGGAGGCAATTGAGATAGAGCTGGTTTTATCAACACCGTATGCTTAGAATCTGGAGCACATTTTTTTTCTATAGTACAATGATGATCTTATGCTTGTAGTTAAAATGACAAATATTCAGCTGGATATACAAAAATAGATTTCAGCAGTACATTCCAAGAATAAAGCAGGTTAAAAAGAAAGAGAAAAACAAGCTACATCAAATAGAGGCCAGATCACGACAGTTGCAACTAAGTCATAAAATATATCAGACTACAGCTTATTCAATAGCAGCAAATCAAACTCGCAGGACAAAATCAGAGGCATTTTTTGCAAAGAAATGAGAGCACGTTATGTGCTTCATGTATCAAATAAGTTTTGATAAATATCATCAAATGGAAAACAAATATTTTACAGATTTTTTGCAAAAGGAGGCACGATATTTTCAAAAATGAAGCCACATATCACACAAAAATTAGAGGCATTTTTCACAAATAACAGCAAAAAAAATGAAAAAATTAAAAATGAATACCCAAATGCAAATATAGTGCCGAAGAAGCATACAGAAGGAAGAGTTAAAACCGGCAAGTATTTCCAGGGAAATATATACCCAGATCAAGTAATCTCCAAAATCGATTACAATAACATGATTCAAGAGAAGAATGAGTCAGAAAATTAACTTATCTGTATGCTACAGCCGAGAATAGCTTCAGTGATTATCAGATGTCGAAGAGGCCGAGCTCAACAAATCATGAGTTCCCGTCTCGAAGTAATAACACACAGTTATGTATCATAGAAGGAACCGTGAGTAACAACAGAGAATCACGTTTAAGATTGGCAAAGATCGACTTCCAGCTATAGTTGATATTCATGCCCAGAACAAGCTCAAAATTAAAAAAAAAAGCAGCTTCAGCATGCCAAAGCAATGGCACTAAATAGCACAACAGTGGCTATGATTGAATGTCCAGCCGATATCAATAAGGAGTACCAAAATGGAGATGCAGACCCAGCATGGAGGCGGCCAAAGGAAAAATAAACATCAGAAGAGCTCGGATTTGCAGTAAGAACAGAGAGCATAATGCATCAAATACCCTCACGACAGCGTCAAAAGCTTCAAACCCTAGCCGCCCTCTCTTCTCAACAGAGAAAAGATGAAAAATGCCTAAGTCAAGAACGCAAATAAGAAATATGACTTTGCTATAATCCATAAAATTTGGAGTCCGAGAGGAAGCTGCAGAATACGAAGCTCATTCAAGCATGCCACGATGACCTCCATCACATGGCTTTGCAGTAGATGGCGGATAATTGCATAAAAAGTCATGTCGACTAGTGTTTCTTTAATAAACTTAGGTTGTATTTTTGTTTAATATATATGTTCTGTTTTAGGTTCTCATTTATATTTTTTCATACATTTAAATTTATATTTTAGCATACATATTATAAGTTAGTATTATTTTAATTAAATAGATGATTTTATTATCTATTTAACTAAAGTAATGTTTTTTCTAATATATATGCTAAAATATAAATTTAAATTTATAATATTTATATTTAATAAGGAGTAGATTTATATTTAAACTTAATATACTAAATAGAATTAGTTTTTTCTAGTTCTATTTCATATATTAAGTATAAAGTCTATTATTATTTATTAAATATAAATATAATAAGTTTGAAAAAACATAAATTAAACCTTTTGCAAAATGTATTAATCAACAAAAATATAGCTATAGTGGTTCTCAAGGTCATCATTCTCATAAAGGAGGAACGTTTTCAGTTATGATCAAGTTTAGGAGAAAGATAAAGGGCAGTTTCAGTCACTTTGAGTTCTCTTTTGAGTCCAAGTTCAGTTGATATCAGTTGAGTGATTTTTTTTTGGAGCAGTTCACTCCTTGTTTCTAGCAGTTAGGCTTCAGTTTTGATGGAGTTTCAGTCCATATCTGACCCCACCTGATTTGCATGATTTTTGGGAGTTATGGAGCAGTTTGACTTGATTTTGAGTGACAGTTCAGTCAGGCATCACTTGAGGCAGTTTTTGGGGCACTTTGACATCACTTTCTAGCAGTTTGACTTGTCTTTTTGGAGACTTTTCTCATGCATACGGATTAGGGTTTGATGTATTCTATTTATCATATTTTGATCTGATTATTCAGGTCTTCTTTTTGGCTCACTTGTTTTGCATACTGCAAACTAGAGAGAGAATCGTAAGGCATTTTGTAACAGAGATTGGTTCCAGCATTGGTTAATAGAGATACCTGTTCCTTCCCATTGGTTTTGAGGTGATTTTGTGAATTTTCATTGCTTTAGTGTTGTGTTATCCTTCACTATAAGCTGCATTCCTTTTCGCTTCAGAATCTTGATACATGTAATTACAGGTCTATTGTTTGTGTTTTAATTTTTTGCATTGATTTGGTGAGGCACTGTTTCCCTACCTTTGCAAAAATATCAGATCCTTACATAGAAACACTTTTGTAGTTACGTGACTGTCTGGGTATTGAGAATCATAACTATTTCTTGAAGTCTGTGTTGAATCAATTCATGTTATAAGTCAGATTTGGTGTATCACCTTCATAGTTTTACGGTTCATTAAGACATTTCTTTTCCCCTTTTCTTTACATACAACATTTTTCGTGCAAGTGATATTCCAAACCTAAGAGGAACCGGTCTAGAATCTGGAGATTCATTCTCAACCTGATCAACGGGAACGTTTCCATGTTTCAACAGGATAGCTAGATTCCATATCAAGCTATTGGTGCAATCCTGATTGACAATAGTTTTTGGCACGCCCGGTGGGACCCGAACTGCTTCACAGTTCATTGTTTTACAATTTTCTTATTGCTATTTTGGTGTAGACAGGAGTATTTCAACCTTTTAGAAGGCAGTTTTTCAGCACCTGGCGACTCCATTATAAAGGTTTATTGCAGATTCAGTTGCAGATTTTTTGATTTATCCTAATGAACAGGACCCCTAAAAGAGCAAACAGTGAAGGGTTTATTTATCAAGAACTTCCACCAAACAGGAGAGGTAACAGATCAGATAGAAGAAATAGAGCATATCAAGCTACAGGAGAATCATCTTCTTTGCTCAGGGGACCTGATTTTTCATTATTTGAAAATCCTATCTTTGAAGATCAGGCTGCCATTTCTGAAGGACATGAGGTAATTGTAGAGGATTTAGATTTTTCTGAGGATTTAAGTGCTATTGATAATTTAGAATCAGAATTACCTATTTTTGAAGAGGCTACAAAGAATCAATTTGCTGCGGTAGCATCCACAAGCGCTACCACTACTCCGGGATTGAAAACTTATTAAAGAAAGGTAGTTCACAGTACCCAACAGGTACCTGTATTTCAGCAATAAATACCACCAACACAAATGGCCAGAAATCTTCCTTTCGTACCTTTTAATGCTGGCAGCCCACTACAAATTGCTACACATCATGATATTCCACCTGCGGCACTTAAAGGTTTGACGTACTTTAATGGTGATGGTCAAGTTTCTGCTATTGAACATATTAAAGATGTGGCTACTCTTTGTGGGCTACATCAAGTTACTCATGATGATGTAGCATTAAAGTTATTAGCAGCTTCACTTAAGGGTAAAGCATTAATTTGGTTTAGAAGTCTACCTGTTAATTCAATTGCTTTGTGGGATGCTTTAGGCACTTTTCTAATCAATAAATTTGAAGATAGATCAGATAATTTATCTTTGGTAGAACAGTTGACCACAATAAAGAGAAATATTCATGAGCATATTTCAGATTTCAATTTTCATTTTCAACGAACTTGGGATAGAATTCCAGCATCTGTAAAACCATCTAATGATTATGCATTTTTGTTTATCTAAAAGCTTTTAACAGTGACATTGCACTCATGATTCAGTCTATGGGTGGGCGTACTCTGCCAGATGCATTTGACATTGCTGTAAGAGCAGAAAATAATAGGTTGCAGCAGAGGAACACGCTGCTACAGCTCCTTTCAGAGAGTTAAAAGAGCAAAATTTAGAGTTAAAAGATAAAAATGAGGACATAATGAGAACCTTGCAGACCTATGGTAATGAAATTACAAATTTGAAGAGGCAACAAGGTCAATACAACAGACCTCCTCAAGCTCCTTATCAGCAAAATAGACAGTCTAATCAGGCATCAGGCTCAAACCAGCAACGGTAAAATCAGGGCCAGCAAAGAAATTATAGTCAAAGGACTAATCAGCCGTACAATTATGTTACTCCTAGTACCTCCAAGGAAATGGTAGTTTCCCACAAAATAACTATGCACAAGAAGAGGAGTGGTGCAATACTTGCAACGCAAATCATTTTTGGCTTGACTGTCCATTTGCCTTATAAGCCAGAAGGCAGGATGTTCTACAGAATCAAACTGTTAATGATCAAGGAGAAGCTCAAAATCAATAAGTACGATAGCAAGGTAATCCAGATGTGACGTTAATGAACTTTAATGCTGAAGAAATCATTTTGGCAGCTAATTTTGATCAGGATCAAGTTTGGAGACCTGTAGCAGCAAGCACGAGGTCAAAAACAAAGGCTGCAAATGAGCAACAGCAAGCTGATAAGGTACAAAAACCTATCGTTTTACCACCACAGCAAAATCTAAAGGGTAAACAACAGCAGATTCCTATACCAGATGATCATTCCCAGCCAATAAAACCAGTAAAAGATCTCGCTGTTCCAAAATAGCAGCAAAAGGTTAGTGTTCAAAGTTTTAACATTGTTGATCATCTTAAAAAGACGCATGTTCCTGTTTCAATTTGGGAAGTTTTAGGACTCCCGGGACAAAAAGATATGCTACAGGAAGCACTGCAGAGTCTTTCACTTTCTGATGATATTTTGGAACAGCAATCACCAAAGGTCTTAATGGCTAGAAATGATGCTTTGACCCAGCAGTTACCTAAGTTGGTAAAACCTCCACCTTTCTATATTACTGTTATAATAGGAAAGAATCTAGTTCACAATTGCATGATAGATTTCAGGGCCTCTAGCTCAGTTATGCCCAAAAAGATTGTTGATCAGTTAGGTCTCAAATATGAACCAATAGAAAAAGGGGTTGTGCAACTTGATGGTACAGCGGTAGACACAGTTGGTGTGATTAGGAATCTTGATATAAAAATGCATGCTTGCCCTACTTTTTCAGTTCCCATGGATGTCTTTATTATTGATCTACCTCCTAATTTTTCTATCTGCTTATCAAGAGATTTTACTGCTAAAATAGGAGGATATTTGTCAGCAGACTGGTCTCATATGTTGTTTCGTACTAGATATGGCACAAAGGTGACTATTCTTTCTGAGCCTATTGCTAAATTTTGCATTGAACCACATGTTACTAGTACTGAAAATGGTACAGAAGCTGTTATTTATGATCAGGAAGAAATTGATGCTATTCATGAGTCAAAAATGCAAGTTGAACAAATTCTTGACATTTTATTAAATACTTGGGCTACTGAAAATGTCATAATTTCTAATGCTCAAATTGAAGAACCTAGCTTGGGAAATTATGTTATTCGTGAAATTAATGATTTTACACCAGCTATTATTAAAAATATAGATGTAGAACAGCAAGCTGGCTCTGTTTGAAAACTATTTTTTGATGGCTCTCGCAGCAAAATAGGTGCTAGAGGTGGCTGCATGCTGGTTTCACCAGAAAATTAGAGATATTATGCTACTTTCTGGTTTACATTTAGTTGCACAAATAACGTAGCCGAGTATGAAGCCCTTGTTAATGGTTTGAAATGGGCAATCAAAAGGGGAATTAGCTGTTTGCAAGTGTATGGTGATTCTGAATTGATTGTAAACTAAGTTAGGAATGTTCATATAGCAAAAAATGATTTGTTAAAAAGTTATAGACATGTTGTATGGGACCTGATTGAAGGTTTTGAAGCCTTTAATTTACAGTCTATTCCTAGAAGTCAAAACAATCATGCTGATAGGCTCGCAGCTGTAGGAGCCCAATACGACATACCATCAGAAATCAATAATGATAAAGGGCTGAATCATGTTAAAGTTATTGTTAGACCTGTTGTACCTAATAATTTAGATAACTGACAGGTTTTTGAATCAGATCAGCACATTGTAAATTTTCTAAGGGAAGAAGCTGAATTTTCTTAGCCAAACCAGCAAAAGCTGCAAGATCAGTATTAGGATCAAATTATACAACTGAGGACTAATAAGATGCCTAAGGGTCTTGTTACTTTGGAATCTATGTTTGGGACAAATGATGAGTTCAAAAAAGATAAATCCAGCTTACAAATCAAAGAAGACCATTATGAAGAGATTGCTATTTCACAGGATAAGGTACTCAAACTTGGCAAGGTATGTACTCCTGAGGAACAGCAAACTTTTGTTAATTTATGCAGTGAATTTCATGACATAATTGCATGGAATTATTCAGATTTGAAGGGATTTGATCCCAATATTTGTCAACACACAATTGAATTAGAACCAGTTTCCAAACCATTTATACAAAAGCAGAGACCTGTAAATCCTAAACTGGAACCCCTCATGATAAAGGAATTGAACAAATTAATTGAAAGGAATATTATTTTTCCAATCAAACATACATCATGGGTTTCAAATTTGGTACCTGTTAGAAAAAAGAATGAAGAAATTAGACTTTGCGTTGATTTTCGTGACTTAAACAGGGCATCATTGAAGGATAGGCATCCATTACCTTCTATGGAATAGATTTTGCAGGTGGTCTCTGGTTCTGAGCGGTTTTTATTGCTGGATGGATTTTCTAGTTACAACCAGATCCTGGTTAAGGAGGAAGATAGGTACAAAATAGCTTTTACAACCAAATGGGGAACAATGGCGTATCAAAAAATTCCATTTGGATTGTCAAATGTTGGTGCTACATTTCAAAAGGCTATGGACAAAGCTTTTATTAATCTGATGTATAGGTTTCTGCTGGTTTATTTAGATGATATCACTATTTTTTCCAAGAATTCAGCTGATAATTTTAAGCATTTAAGGATAATCTTTGAAAGGTGCAGAGAATATGGAATTTCCTTGAATCCTAAGAAGAGCATTTTCGCTGTACATGAAGGTAAGCTATTAGGGTTTATTGTTTCAAAAGATGGGATAACTATTGAACCTGAAAGGGTGAGTGATATTTTAGCCCTGCCACTTCCAGCCCATAAGAAGGGTCTTCAAAGCTTTTTAGGGAGAATTAACTTCATTAGGAGATTCATCCCTGATATTGCAGAATTACTAATGCCACTTACAACCATGCTTAAGAAGAATATCGCTTTCAAATGGACCAAAGAAGGTAAACTCAGCTTTGAAATGATTAAAGAAGCTTTATCTGCTGCTCCTACTTTGTTAAATCCAGATTTCTCTAAGGAATTCATTCTTTATGCATATGAGAATATTGATACTATTGCTACCATGTTAGTACAGAAGAATGATTCAGGATATGAGCAGCCAATAGCATTTTTCAGCCAAGGTTTAAAAGATTACGAACTGCATTACACTTTTGTTGAGAAGCATGTTTTAGCTGTGATTAGAAGTCTTAAGAAATTCAGGCATATGCTTTCTAATAATAAGATAAAACTGATGGTTGCTCATCATGCTGTTAAAGAATTTTTATTGAACAAGGATTTCAATACAAAAAGAGCAGGTTGGATCACGAAAGCGATGGAATATGATATTGACATCAAAGTCACAAAGCTGGTAAGAGGCAAAGGTTTATGTGAACAGCTGGCTGGTAATGGGGATAACATTATAAATGATGATTCTGAGGTTATTCTAGTCTTACAAGACCAAAATTAGTTTGCTGTTCCAGATTTATAGAAAGATTGGGTGAGGGAAATGGTTGATTTTCTGCAAACAGGACGCTGTCCTGAAGGTTCGGATAGATCTAAAAGAAGATATTATAGATTACAGTCCATTCCATATTGCTTATTAAATAACGTGTTATATAGAAGGGAGCTTAATGGCATATTGTTAAGATGTATTACCAGCGATCAAACTGACAAAGTGTTATAGGAATTCCATGATGGACCAACTGGTGGACATTTTGTAGCAAGGACAACAGCACTTAAGATTTTGAAGGCTGGATATTTTTGGCCAGATCTATACAAAGATGCTTTCATTTGGGTAAGGAAATGTTTAAAATGTGCTATTTTCTCAAACAAGCAAAGGTTAGTAGCTCTACCTCTCAATCCAATTCAAATTGAGCAACCCTTTGCTAAATGGGGTTTAGATTTCATTGGTCCTATTAATCCAACGTCAAGTTCAGGTCACAAGTACATCTTGATAGCCACAGATTATTTTACTAAGTGGACTGAAGCTGTTGCTTTGAAAGAAGCTAATGAAGCTTCAGTTTTAAATTTTTATGAAGATCTAATTACCAAGTTTGGAATACCTGAATCCATTGTTTTCGATAATGCTTTAGCATTTAGAGGTATAAAAATTTCTGATTGGGCAATTAAAAATAACGTGTATCTTATTGCCTCGTCCAATTATTACCCACAGGGTAATGGACAAGTTGAATCGACAAACAAAAATCTGATTCGCATCATTAAGAGGACTATTGAAGATAATCAGCGAGAATGGAATAGCAAGCTGAAACAAGCTTTATGGGCTGACAGGATCACCCCAAAGCGTTCAACAGGTAATTCACCTTATGTATTGGTTTATGGCAAAGAAGCAAGATTGCCAATCTCAATTGAATTGTCAAGTTTGAGCCTGATTAAGGAATTGGATCTACTGGACCAGTAGCCTATGGAGGTAAGATTAGCTGAATTGGTTGAGTTGGAGGAGTCAAGAAATAGATCTTTTCAGAAGTTGACGAAGCATCATGATCAAATGAAGAAGACATTTGACAGGAAAGTTGTCGCAAGAGTCTTAGAAGAAGGTGATTTAGTGCTGAAATGGGATGAGTTGAAGAGAAGACCTGACAAGCATTCGAAGTTTGATGCCATCTGGAATGGTCTGTTTGTGATTACGAGATGCTTGGCTCACAACGCTTTTCAGGTCTCAACTATGGAAGGAGAAGAATTGCCAATCCCAGTTAATGAGATCCACCTCAAACATTGTTTTTGAGGTGAATTGAACAAGAATAAGTGCCTTTGCACATAGATAGTTTGCTTTCAATTAGTGCAGTTAGTTGTTAGTTGCAGAAAGTAAACATGTTGCTGTAGCATATTATTCGTCATAATGAACGCCCATCATAATATACTACAGCAGCAGGTTTACTTGCTGTTCTCAAATTCCTCTAAGTGTTTGCAGCACATGATAGCAATCTTTTGAAAGCTGCAAGTTGTACAAGTTCGTGGCAGAACTGTTCAGAAATGTTTTTTATGAATCCTAATTTGAAATAATAGACCTTCCAAGGTTTCAACTAAGGAGCAAAGCCACATTCCAAAATAGGTCATCCATGACCTTTTTTCTAAACAAACTTGTAGATTTCAGAAGAGAAGACAAATTTTTAGGGAAGTGCAAAATTCAAAAAATTCACTTAAATTTGTTTTCTACTTTACGCTAGCTGTTTGCGAATCAATAACTACTGTCATTAGCATCATCATATCACAGAACGGATATAAAAACCATATAAGGATGCTAAGGACATGCCTAAGCGCAAATCCCCAAGCAGCTAGCGTAAGGTATTTTAGTTTCAGTTTGGTTTAAGTTTTTTCAGTTGTGTGGTGTGTTTCAGTTTTCAGCAATTTCTAAAGTTTTCTAGTTTTGAGAAGATTCAGTTTATCAAGGTTCTAGACTCTGTGCCCAATGGATTGCAAAAGGCAACTGGTTTATTCTGTTTAGCAGGCAAACACCCTTGAGAGGTCGCCAGAAAATGTTATCATTTTATTGACACTAAATTGATAATTTGACTAAGTGTTATTGCATTGAGAGTTGAGTTTTAAAGGTTCCTAATTTGAATTTCAGAATGATTAAAATTTAGAGAAAAGGGAAAGTATGTGTACATCTACAGAATTATAAATATCAAACAGCATGCTACAGTACAATATTCAGATCCTTTAAGCTCAACAGTAAATAAAAGTAATTGCTTGCATTTCAGTAAATGAAAGTACAAATTCAAATTTGCCACACAAGCAGTGGTTGCTATAAAAATAAAGAAAAGTACATTTCAAAGTTGCAAAAGATAAACCACACACCCCGTGGCTTTAGGTACTAATGCATGCATGCATTTTCAATTTCTATCAATTGAATGAAGAATCAAATGCAGAGAATAAAGGATAATTTTAGAGAATGGAAATGCAAAGAAGGAAAGAAGGAGACAGGTCAAGCCCCCTTGCCTAGTTGTCTTTTGATGTTTGAGTGCGCTGCATCTTTGGATTTTTCATTCTGAAGTGTTCCCCGTCATTTGGTACATCCTGCAAAAGAGAGAGATAAAAGATGGTTAGTTCGTACGAACTGAGCAAGAAAGGGCAAATGAACTGTCTAATCCTCTACTTGATCACATTTCAAAAACATAAAACAGAAAGCAAAGTCATAAAATAGCAAAAGGAAGGATCATATCACAGACAACTCTTGTTTTTCCCAACATCGTTTGTTCCATGTACAGAAACAGGTTTTGAAGACTAAGTAGGTTGTAGAAAGGATGTGCATACACTACGCGCATGAAACTTTCCGACCGAAGCTATGGAGAGGCGAAGACATGAAGACCGGTGGACTTGAGGAGGCTGTCGAGGGGGCATGCATACATTACAGGCATGGGACCTTTCAGCTAAATCATGGAGTTACAATAAGCAGGCTGTAGAAGGGACATGATTTACATCATGAAACCTTCCAGCTGACATATTAGAATTTCAGAGTTTAAAAGTTATATTTTATGATGGAACAGAGTAGAAAATTATAAAGGAGATAAGTTTTATGTTTCACAGTCCACTCATGGGAGTCACGAGCCCGTGCTCGAACCCCATAAGTGATGGTTCATTATGCTGAGGAAAGTAAGAGCTATTTATTGAAGATAGATTCAACATCAAGGAAAACTATATACAGTGAACGGAGCTACAAAATACAAGCTGAGCAGGAAATGTAAAACTAGAATAAGGTATGCATGGCCAACAATTGAATGCCATATAAAGTTTCTTTAAAAAAAAAAACAACGGCATATAAATATCTTAGAAAAAACAAGGTAATGATGCTAATGCTGTTACAGGTTAGAATGTACATGTGAGATGCTTAACTATTTTATCGTCAAAGATTGAAAATCATACATAGTCATTTACTTCATAACAGTAGACATGTACAAGACTAAACATTAATTTCGCTGTTATAAGTAATTACAAGTATAGAAACTAGAATAGCAGTACCACAGGAATCCAATTGTTTACAAACAGAAAGGGATAGATATACAGGTGTCATTAACAGATATCCAGTGCCTTCAATGATAAAACAGATAACAGAGTAAAAAGATATTATCAAATGATAACTATACACAGAGATTAATTAAAGTGACAGATAAAAGGTTTGCAGATTTATCAAGCTTTCAAGGCAAAATAATGTTTTCTTTGCAAAAAAAGGAAGTTAATATTCAGCTGCAACAATTGTAGAAGGTATAACAACAAAGAGTATCGGAAATGATGCAATGCAGGATAAAATAGAAGGAACAGATTTACCATTTTGTTGATATTAAAAAAAACACTTCTACTCATTAAGAAGGAACTTGTACAAGCAGTTCAGCCTTTTAAAACTTTACTTGACAGAGGGAAACGAAGTCACATCCTAAGTAACTTTGCAAAGAATACTACTGCTGAAAGCATGACGCTGAAATTGACATTGCTTTTCTTACTGTTTGTGAGGAGGCAATTGAGAAAGAGATGGTTTTATCAACACCGTATGCTTAGAATCTGGAGCACATTTTTTTTCTATAGTACAATGATGATCTTATGCTTGTAGTTAAAATGACAAAAATATTCAGCTGGATATACAAAAATAGATTTCAGCAGTACATTCCAGGAATAAAGCAGGTTGAAAAGAAAGAGAAAAATAAGCTACATCAAACAGAGGCCAGATCACGACAGTTGCAACTAAGTCGTAAAATATATCAGACTACAGCTTATTCAATAGCAGCAAATCAAACTCGCAGGACAAAATCAGAGGCATTTTTTGCAAAGAAATGAGAGCACGTTATGTGCTTCATGTATCAAATAAGTTTTGATAAATATCATCAAATGGAAAACAAATATTTTATAGATTTTTTGCAAAAGGAGGCACCATATTTTCAAAAATGAAGCCACATATCACACAAAAATCAGAGGCATTTTTCACAAATAACAGCAAAAAAAATGAAAAAATAAAAAATGAATACCCAAATGCAAATATAGTGCCGAAGAAGCATACAGAAGGAAGAGTTAAAACCGGCAAGTATTTCCAGGGAAATATATACCCAGATCAAGTAATCTCCAAAATTGATTACAATAACATGATTCAAGAGAAGAATGAGTTAGAAAATTAACTTATCTGTATGCTACAGCCGAGAATAGCTTCAGTGATTATCAGATGTGGAAGAGGTCGAGCTCAACAAATCATGAGGTCCCGTCTCGAAGTAATAACACACAGTTATGTATCATAGAAGGAACCGTGAGTAACAACAGAGAATCATGTTTAAGATTGGCAGAGATCGACTTCCAGCTATAGTTGATATTCACGCCCAGAACAAGCTCAAAATCAAAAAAAATAGCAGCTTCAGCATGCCAAAGCAATGGCACTAAATAGCACAACAGTGGCTATGATTGAATGTCCAGCTGATATCAATAAGGAGTACCAAAATGGCGATGTAGACCTAGCATGGAGGCGGCCAAAGGAAAAATAGACATCAGAAGAGCTCGGATTTGCAGTAAGAACAGAGAGCAAAATGCATCAAATACCCTCATGACAGCGTCAAAAGCTTCAATCCCTAGCCGCCCTCTCTTCTCAACAGAGAAAAGATGAAAAATGCCTAAGTCAAGAACGCAAATAAGAAATATGACTTTGCTATAATCCATAAAATTTGGAGTCTGAGAGGAAGCTGCAGAATACAGAGCTCATTCAAACATGCCACGATGACCCCCATCACATGACTTTGCAGTAGATGGCAGATATTTGCATAAAAAGTCATGTCGACTAGTGTTTCTTTAATAAACTTAGGTTGTATTTTTATTTAATATATATGTTCTGTTTTAGGTTCTCATTTATATTTTTTCATACATTTAAATTTATATTTTAGCATACATATTATAAGTTAGTATTATTTTAATTAAATAGATGATTTTATTATCTATTTAACTAAAGTAATGTTTTTTCTAATATATATGCTAAAATATAAATTTAAATTTATAATATTTATATTTAATAAGGAGTAGATTTATATTTAAACTTAATATACTAAATAGAATTAGTTTTTTCTAGTTCTATTTCATATATTAAGTATAAAGTCTATTATTATTTATTAAATATAAATATAATAAGTTTGAAAAAACATAAATTAAACCTTTTGCAAAATGTATTAATCAACAAAAATATAGCTATAGTGGTTCTCAAGGTCATCATTCTCATAAAGGAGGAACGTTTTCAGTTATGATCAAGTTTAGGAGACAGATAAAGGGCAGTTTTAGTCACTTTGAGTTCTCTTTAGAGTCCAAGTTCAGTTGATATCAGTTGAGTGATTTTTTTTTGGAGCAGTTCACTCCTTGTTTCTAGCAGTTAGGCTTCAGTTTTGATGGAGTTTTAGTCCATATCCGACCCCACCTGATTTGCATGATTTTTGGGAGTTATGGAGCAGTTTGACATGATTTTGTGTGACAGTTCAGTCAGGCATCACTTGAGGCAATTTTTGGGGCACTTTGACATCACTTTCTAGCAGTTTGACTTGTCTTTTTGGGGACTTTTCTCATGCATACAGATTAGGGTTTGATGTATTCTATTTATCATATTTTGATCTGATTATTCAGGTCTTCTTTTTGGCTCACTTGTTTTGCATACTGCAAACTAGAGAGAGAATCGTAAGGCATTTTGTAACAAAGATTGATTCCAGCATTGGTTAATAGAGATACCTGTTCCTTCCCATTGGTTTTGAGGTGATTTTGTGAATTTTCATTGCTTTAGTGTTGTGTTATCCTTCACTATAAGCTACATTCCTTTTCGCTTCAGAATCTTGATACATGTAATTGCAGGTCTATTGTTTGTGTTTTAATTTTTCGCATTGATTTGGTGAGGCACTGTTTCCCTACCTTTGCAAAAATATCAAATCCTTACATAGAAACACTTTTGTAGTTACGTGACTGTCTGGGTATTGAGAATCATAACTATTTCTTGAAGTCTGTGCTGAATCAATTCATGTTATAAGTCAGATTTGGTGTATCACCTTCATAGTTTTAGGGTTCATTAAGACATTTCTTTTCCCCTTTTCTTTACATACAACATTTTTCGTGCAAGTGATATTCCAAACCTAAGAGGAACCTGCCTAGAATCTGGAGATTCATTCTCAACCCTATCAACGGGAACGTTTCCATGTTTCAACAGGATAGCTAGATTCCATATCAAGCTATTGGCGCAATCCTGATTGACAATAGTTTTTGGCACGCCCGGTGGGACCCGAACTGCTTCACAGTTCATTGTTTTACAATTTTCTTATTGCTGTTTTGGTGTAGACAACAGTATTTTAGCCTTTCAAAAGGCAATTTTTTAGCACCTGGCGACTCCATTATAAAGGTTTATTGCAGATTCAGTTGTAGATTTTTTGATTTATCCTAATGAACAGGACCCCTACAAGAGCAAATAGTGAAGGGTTTATTTATCAAGAACTTCCACCAAACAGGAGAGGTAATAGATCAGATAGAAGAAATAGAGCATATCAAGCTGCAGGAGAATCATCTTCTTTGCTCAGGGGACCTGATTTTTCATTATTTCAAAATCCTATCTTTGAAGATTAGGCTGCCATTTTTGAAGGACATGAGGTAATTGTAGAGGATTTCAATTTTCCTGAGGATTTAAGTGCTATTGATAATTCAGAATCATAATTACCTATTTTTGAAGAGGCGACAAAGAATCAATTTGCTGAGGTAGCATCCACAAGCGCTACCACTACTCTGAGATTGAAAACTTATCAAAGAAAGGTAGTTCATAGTACCCAACAGGTACCTGTATTTCAACAGCAAATACCACCAACACAAATGACCAAAAATCTTCCTTTCGTACCTTTTAATGCTGGCAGCCCACTACAAATTGCTACACATCATGATATTCCGCCTGCGGCACTTAAAGGTTTGACGTACTTTAATGGTGATGGTCAGGTTTCTGCTATTGAACATATTAAGGATGTGGCTACTCTTTGTGGGCTACATCAAGTTACTCATGATGATGTAGCATTAAAGTTATTAGCAGCTTCACTTAAGGGTAAAGCATTAATTTGGTTTAGAAGTCTACCTGTTAATTCAATTGCTTCGTGGGATGCTTTAGGCACTGTTCTAATCAATAAATTTGAAGAGAGATCAGATAATTTATCTTTGGTAGAACAGTTGACCACAATAAAGAGAAATGTTCATGAGCATATTTTAGATTTCAATTTTCATTTTCAACGAACTTGGGACAGAATTCCAGCATCTGTAAAACCATCTAATGATTATGCATTTTTGTTTTATCTAAAAGCTTTTAACAGTGACATTGCACTCATGATTCAGTCTATGGGTGGGCGTACTCTCCCAGATGCGTTTGACATTGTTGTAAGAGCAAAAAATAGCTTGATACAAGCTGGTAAGCTATCTCCAAGACCTCCTATGCCATATTTTGCAAAAATACAGCCATTAGTGCCAGCCATTGTACCACCAATAGCGGTTGTACCACCTATGCCAGCGTTACCAGCATTTAATATGTAGGTTGCAGCAGAGGAACATGCTGCTACAGCTCCTTTCAGAGAGTTAAAAGAGCAGAATTTAGAGTTAAAAGATAAAAATGAGGACATAATGAGAACCTTGCAGACCTATGGTAATGAAATTACAAATTTAAAGAGGCAACAAGGTCAATACAACAGACCTCCTCAAGCTCCTTATCAACAAAATAGACAGTCTAATCAGGCATCAGGCTCAAACCAGCAACGCTAAAATTAGGGCCAGCAAAGAAATTATAGTCAAAGGACTAATCAGCCGTACAATTATGTTACTCCTAGTACCTCCAAGGAAATGGTAGTTGTTCCACAAAATAACTACACACAAGAAAAGGAGTGGTGCAATACTTGCAATGCAAATCATTTTTGGCTTGACTGTCCATTTGGCTTATAAGCCAGAAGGCAGGATGTTCTACAGAATCAAACTGTTAATGATCAAGGAGAAGCTCAAAATCAACAAGTACGACAGCAAGGTAATCCGAATGTGACGTTAATGAACTTTAATGCTGAAGAAATGATTTTGGCTGCTAATTTTGATCAGGATCAAGTTTGGAGACCTGTAGCAGTAGGCACGAGGTAAAAAACAAAGGCTTCAAATGAGCAACAGCAAGCTGATAAGGTACAAAAACCTGTCATTTTACCACCACAGCAAAATCTAAAGGGTAAACAACAACAGATTCCTCTACCAGATGGTCATTCCCAGCCAAAAAAACCAGTAAAAGATCTCGCTGTTCTAAAATAGCAGCAAAAGGTTAGTGTTCAAGGTTTTAACATTGTTGATCATCTTAAAAAGACACATGTTCCTGTTTCAATTTGGGAAGTTTTAGGACTCCTGGGACAAAAAGATATGCTACAAGAAGCACTGCAGAGTCTTTCACTTTCTGATGATATTTTGGAACAGCAATCACCAAAGGTCTTAATGGCTGGAAATGATGCTTTGACCCAGTAGTTACCTAAGTTGGTAAAACCTCCACCTTTCTATATTACTATTATAATAGGAAAGAATCTAGTTCACAATTGCATGATAGATTTCGGGGCCTCTAGTTCAGTTATGCCCAAAAAGATTGTTGATCAGTTAGGTCTCAAATATGAACCAATAGAAAAAGGGGTTGTGCAACTTGATGGTACAGTGGTAGACACAGTTGGTGTGATTAGGAATCTTGATCTAACAATGCATGCTTTCCCTACTTTTTCAGTTCCCATGGATGTCTTTATTATTGATCTACCTCCTAATTTTTCTATCTGCTTATCAAGAGATTTTACTGCTAAAATAGGAGGATATTCGTCAGTAGACTGGTCTCATATGTTGTTTCGTACTAGATATGGCACAAAAGTGACTATTCTTTCTGAGCCTATTGCTAAATTTTGCATTGAACCACATGTTACTAGTACTGAAAATGGTACAGCAGCTGTTATTTATGATCAGGAAGAAATTGATGCTATTCATGAGTCAAAAATGCAAGTTGAACAAATTCTTGACATTTTATTAGATACTTGGGCTACTGAAAATGTCATAATTTTTAATGCTCAAATTGAAGAACCTAGCTTGGGAAATTATGTTATTCGTGAAATTAATGATTTTACACCAGCTATTATTAAAAATATAGATGTAGAACAGTAAGCTGGCTCTGTTTGGAAACTATTTTTTGATGGCTCTCGCAGCAAAATAGGTGCTGGAGGTGGCTGCATGTTGGTTTCACCAGAAAATCAGAGATATTATGCTGCTTTCTGGTTTACATTTAGTTGCACAAATAACGTAGCTGAGTATGAAGCCCTTGTTAATGGTTTGAAATGGGCAATCAAAAGGGGAATTAGCTGTTTGCAAGTGTATGGTGATTCTGAATTGATTGGAAACCAAGTTAGGAATGTTCATACAGCAAAAAATGATTTGTTAAAAAGTTATAGACATGTTGTATGGGACCTGATTGAAGGTTTTGAAGCCTTTAATTTACAGTCTATTCCTAGAAGTCAAAACAATCATGCTGATAGGCTTGCAGCTGTAGGAGCCCAATACGACATACCATCAGAAATCAGTAATGATAAAGGGCTGAATCATGTTAAAGTTATTGTTAGACCTATTGTACCTAATAATGTAGATAACTGACAGGTTTTTGAATCAGATCAGCACATTGTAAATTTTCTAAGGGAAGAAGCTGAATTTTCTCAGCCAAACTAGCAAAAGCTGCAAGATCAGTATGAGGATCAAATTATACAACTGAGGACTAATAAGATGCCTAAGGGTCTTGTTACTTTGGAATCTATGTTTGGGACAAATGATGAGTTCAAAAAAGATAAATCCAGCTTACAAATCAAAGAAGACCATTATGAAGAGATTGCTATTTCACAGGATAAGGTACTCAAACTTGGCAAGGTATGTACTCCTGAGGAACAGCAAACTTTTGTTAATTTATGTAGTGAATTTCATGACATAATTGCATGGAATTATTCAGATTTGAAAGGATTTGATCCCAATATTTGTCAACACACAATTGAATTAGAACCAGGTTACAAACCAGTTATACAAAAGCAGAGACCTGTAAATCCTAAACTGGAACCCCTCATGATAAAGGAATTGAAAAAATTAATTGAAAGCAATATTATTTTTTCAATCAAACATACATCATGGGTTTCAAATTTGGTACCTGTTAGAAAAAAGAATGGAGAAATCAGACTTTGCGTTGATTTTCGTGACTTAAACAGGGCATCATTGAAGGATAGGCATCCATTACCTTCTATGGAATAGATTTTGCAGGTGGTCTCTGGTTCTGAGTGGTTTTTATTGCTGGATGGATTTTCTGGTTACAACCAGATCCTGGTTAAGGAGGAAGATAGGTACAAAATAGATTTTACAACCAAATGGGGAACAATGGCGTATCAAAAAATTCCATTTGGATTGTCAAATGTTGGTGCTACATTCCAAAAGACTATGGACAAAGCTTTTATTAATCTGATGTATATGTTTGTGCTTGGTTATTTAGATGATATCACTATTTTTTCCAAGAATTCAGCTGATCATTTTAAGCATTTAAGGATAATCTTTGAAAGGTGCAGAGAATATGGAATTTCCTTGATTCCTAAGAAGAGCATTTTCGCTGTACATGAAGGTAAGCTATTAGGGTTTATTGTTTCAAAAGATGGGATAACTATTGAACCTAAAAGGGTGAGTGCTATTTTAGCCCTGCCACTTCCAGCCCATAAGAAGGATCTTCAAAGCTTTTTAGGGAGAATTAACTTCGTTAGGAGATTCATCCCTGATATTGGAGAATTACTAATGCCACTTACAGCCATGCTTAAGAAGAATATCACTTTCAAATAGACCAAAGAAGGTAAACTCAGCTTTGAAATGATTAAAGAAGCTTTAGCTGCTGCTCCTACTTTGTTAAATCTAGATTTCTCTAAGGAATTCATCCTTTATGCATATGGGAATATTGATAGTATTGCTACCATGTTAGTATAGAAGAATGATTCAGGATATGAGCAGCCAATAGCATTTTTCAGCCAAGGTTTAAAAGATTACGAACTGCATTACACTTTTGTTGAGAAGCATGTTTTAGCTGTGATTAGAAGTATTAAGAAATTCAGGCATATGCTTTCTAATAATAAGATAAAACTGATGGTTGCTCATCATGCTGTTAAAGAATTTTTATTGAACAAGGATTTCAATACAAAAAGAGCAGGTTGGATCACGAAAGCGATGGAATATGATATTGACATCAAAGTCATAAAGATGGTAAGAGGCAAAGGTTTATGTGAACAGCTGGCTGGTAATGGGGATAACATTATAAATGATGATTCTGAGGTTATTCTAGCCTTACAAGACCAAAATCAGTTTGCTGTTCCAGATTTATAGAAAGATTGGGTGAGGGAAATGGTTGATTTTCTGCAAACAGGACATTGTCCGGAAGGTTTGGATAGATCTAAAAGAAGATATTATAGATTACAGTCCATTCCATATTGCTTATTAAATAACGTGTTATATAGAAGGGATCTTAATGGCATATTGTTAAGATGTATTACCAGCGATCAAACTGACAAAGTGTTACAGGAATTCCATGATGGACCAACAGGTGGACATTTTGCAGCAAGGACAACAGCACTTAAGATTTTGAAGGCTGGATATTTTTGGCCAGATCTATACAAGGATGCTTTCATTTGGGTAAGGAAATGTTTAAAATGTGCTATTTTCTCAAACAAGCAAAGGTTAGCAGCTCTACCCCTCAATCCAATTCAAATTGAGCAACCCTTTGCTAAATGGGGTTTAGATTTCATTGGTCCTATTAATCCAACGTCAAGTTCAGGTCACAAGTACATCTTGATAGCCACAGATTATTTTACTAAGTGGACTGAAGCTGTTGCTTTGAAAGAAGCTAATGAAGCTTCAGTTTTAAATTTTTATGAAGATCTAATTACCAGGTTTGGAATACCTGAATCCATTGTTTTTGATAATGCTTTAGCATTTAGAGGTATAAATTTTTTTGATTGGGCAGTTAAAAATAACGTGTATCTTAGTGCCTCATCCAATTATTACCCACAGGGTAATGGACAAGCTGAATCGACAAACAAAAATCTGATTCACATCATTAAGAGAACTATTGAAGATAATCAGCGAGAATGGAATAGCAAGCTGAAACAAGCTTTATGGGCTGATAGGATCACCCCAAAGCGTTCAACAGGTAATTCACCTTATGTATTGGTTTATGGCAAAGAAGCAAGATTGCCAATCTCAATTGAATTGTCAAGTTTGAGCCTGATTAAGGAATTGGATCTACTGGACCAGCAGCCTATGGAGGTAAGATTAGCTAAATTGGTTGAGTTGGAGGAGTCAAGAAATAGATCTTTTCAGAAGTTGACGAAGCATCATGATCAAATTAAGAAGACATTTGACAGGAAAGCTGTCGCAAGAGTCTTAGAAGAAGGTGATTTAGTGCTGAAATGGGATGAGTTGAAGAGCAGACCTGACAAGCATTCGAAGTTTGATGCCATCTAGAATGGTCTATTTGTGATTACAAGATGCCTGGCTCATAATGCTTTTCAGCTCTCAACTATGGACGGAGAAGAATTGCCAATCCCAGTTAATGAGATCCACCTCAAACGTTGTTTTTGAGGTGAGTTGAACAAGAATAAGTGCCTTTGCACATAGATAGTTTGCTTTCAATTAGTGCAGTTAGTTGTTAGTTGCAGAAAGTAAACATGTTGCTGTAGCATATTATTCCTCATAATGAACACCCATCATAATATACTACAGCAGCAGGTTTACTTGCTGTTCTCAAATTCCTCTAAGTGTTTGCAGCACATGATAGCAATCTTTTGAAAGCTGCAAATTGTACAAGTTCGTGGCAGAACTGTTCATAAATGTTTTTTATCAATCCTAATTTGAAATAATAGACCTTCCAAGGTTTCAACTCAGGAGCAAAGCCACATTCCAGAACAGGTCATCCATGACCTTTTTTCTAAACAAACTTGCAGATTTCAGAAGAGAAGACAAATTTTTAGGGAAGTGCAAAATTCAAAAAATTCACTTAAATTTGTTTTCTACTTTACGCTAGCTGTTTGCGAATCAATAACTACTGTCATTAGCATCATCATATCATAGAATGGATGTAACAACCATATAAGGATGCTAAGGACATGCCTAAGCGCAAATCCCAAAGCAGCTAGCATAAGGTATTTTAGTTTCAGTTTGGTTTAAGTTTTTTCAGTTGTGTGGTGTGTTTCAGTTTTCAGCAATTTCTAAAGTTTTCTAGTTTTGAGAAGATTCAGTTTATCAAGGTTCTAGACTCTGTGCCCAATGGATTGCAAAAGGAAACTAGTTTATTTTGTTTAGCAGGGAAACACCCTTGAGAGGTCGCCAGAAAATGTTATCATTTTATTGACACTAAATTGATAATTTGAATAAGTGTTATTGCATTGAGAGTTGAGTTTTAAAGGTTCCTAATTTGAATTTCATAATGATTAAAATTTAGAGAAAAGGGAAAGTATGTGTACATCTAAAGAATTATGGATATCAAACAGCATGCTACAGTACAATATTCAGATCCTTTAAGCTCAACAGTAAATAAAAGTAATTGCTTGCATTTCAGTAAATGAAAGTACAAATTCAAATTTGCCACACAAGTAGTGGTTGCTATAAAAACAAAGAAAAGTACATTTCAAAGTTGCAAAAGATAAACCACACACCCCGTGGCTTTAGGTACTAATGCATGCATGCATTTTCAATTTCTATCAATTGAATGAAGAATCAAATGCAGAGAATAAAGGACAATTTTAGAGAATGGAAATGCAAAGAAGGAAAGAAGGAGACAGGTCAAGCCCCCTTGCCTGGTTGTCTTTTGATGTTTGAGTGCACTGCATCTTTGGATTTTGCATTCCGAAGTGTTCCCCGTCATTTGGTACATCCTGCAAAAGAGAGAGATAAAAGACGGTCAGTTTGTACGAACTGAGCAAGAAAGGGCAAATGAACTGTCTAATCCTGTACTTGATCACATTTCAAAAACATAAAATAGAAAGCAAAGTCATAAAATAGCAAAAGGAAGGATCATATCACAGACAACTCTTGTTTTTCCTAACATCATTTGTTCCATGTGCAGAAACAGGTTTTGAAGACTAAGTAGGTTGTAGAAAGGACGTGCATACACTACGCGCATGAAAATTTTCGACCGAAGCTATGGAGAGGTGAAGACATGAAGACCGGTGGACTTGAGGAGGCTGTCGAGGGGGCATGCATACATTACAGGCATGGGACCTTTCAGCTGAGTTATGGAGTTACAATAAGTAGGCTATAGAAGGGACATGATTTACATCATGAAACCTTCCAGCTGACATATTAGAGTTTCAGAGTTTACAAGTTATATTTTATGATGGAACAGAGCAGAAAATTATAAAGGAGATAAGTTTTATGTTTCACAGTCCACTCATGGGAGTCACGAGCCCGTGCTCGAACCACGTAAGTGATGGTTCATTATGCTGAGGAAAGTAAGAGCTATTTATTGAAGATAGATTCAACATGAAGGAAAACTATATACAGTGAACGGAGCTATAGAATACAAGCTGAGCAGGAAATGTAAAACTAGAATAAGGTATGCATGGCCAACAATTGAATGTCATATAAAGTTTCTTTAAAAAAAAAAAACAACGGCATATAGATATTTTAGAAAAAACAAGGTAATGATTCTAATGCTGTTACAGGTTAGAATGTACATGTGAGATGCTTAACTATTTTGTCGTCAAAGATTGAAAATCATACATAGTCATTTACTTCATAACAGTAGACATGTACAAGACTAAACATTAATTTCATTGTTATAAGTAATTACAAGTACAGAAACTAGAATAGCAGTACCACAGGAATCCAATTGTTTACAAATAGAAAGGGATAGATATACAGGTGTCATTAATAGATATCCAGTGCCTTCAATGATAAAACAGATAACAGAGTAAAAAGATATTATCAAATGATAAGTATACACAGAGATTAATTAAAGTGACAGATAAAAGGTTTGCAGATTTATCAAGCTTTCAAGGAAAAATAATGTTTTCTTTGCAACAAAAAGAAGTTAATATTCAGCTGCAACAATTGTAGAAGGTATAACAACAAAGAGTATCGGAAATGATGCAATGCAGGATAAAATAGAAGGAACAGATTTGCCATTTTGTTGATATTAAAAAAAACACTTCTACTCATTAAGAAGGAACTTGTACAAGCAGTTCAGCCTTTTAAAACTTTACTTGACAGAGGGAAACGAAGTCACATCCTAAGTAACTTTGCAAAGAATACTACTGCTAAAAGCATGACGCTGAAATTGACATTGCTTTTCTTACTGTTTGTGAGGAGGCAATTGAGAAAGAGCTGGTTTTATCAACACCGTATGCTTAGAATCTGGAGCACATTTTTTTTCTATAGTACAATGATGATCTTATGCTTGTAGTTAAAATGACAAAAATATTCAGCTGGATATACAAAAATAGATTTCAGCAGTACATTCCAGGAATAAAGCAAGTTGAAAAGAAAGAGAAAAACAAGCTACATCAAACAGAGGCTAGATCACGACAGTTGCAACTAAGTCGTAAAATATATCAGACTACAGCTTATTCAATAGCAGCAAATCAAACTCGCAGGACAAAATCAGAGGCATTTTTTGCAAAGAAATGAGAGCACGTTATGTGCTTCATGTATCAAATAAGTTTTGATAAATATCATCAAATGTAAAACAAATATTTTACAAATTTTTTGCAAAAGGAGGCACGATATTTTAAAAAATGAAGCCACATATCACACAAAAATCAGAGGTGTTTTTGACAAATAACAGCAAAAAAAATAAAAAAATAAAAAATGAATACCCAGATGCAAATATAGTGCCGAAGAAGCATACAGAAGGAAGAGTTAAAACCGGCAAGTATTTCCACGGAAATATATACCCAGATCAAGTAATCTCCAAAATCGATTACAATAACATGTTTCAAGAGAAGAATGAGTCAGAAAATTAACTTATCTGTATGCTACAGCCGAGAATAGCTTCAGTGATTATTAGATGTCGAAGAGGTCGAGCTCAACAAATCATGAGTTCCCGTCTCGAAGTAATAACACACAGTTATGTATCATAGAAGGAACCGTGAGTAACAACAGAGAATCATGTTTAAGATTGGCAGAGATCGACTTCCAGCTATAGTTGATATTCACGCCCAGAACAAGCTCAAAATAAAAAAAAATAGCAGCTTCAGCATGCCAAAGCAATGGCACTAAATAGCACAACAGTGGCTATGATTGAATGTCCAGCCGGTATCAATAAGGAGTACCAAAATGGAGATGCAGACCCAGCATGGAGGCGGCCAAAGGAAAAATAGACATCAGAAGAGCTCGGATTTGCAGTAAGAACAGAGAGAAAAATGCATCAAATACCCTCATGACAGCGTCAAAAGCTTCAAACCCTAGCCGCCCTCTCTTCTCAACAGAGAAAAGATGAAAAATGCCTAAGTCAAGAACGCAAATAACAAATATGACTTTGCTATAATCCATAAAATTTGGAGTCCGAGAGGAAGCTGCAGAATACAGAGCTCATTCAAGCATGCCACGATGACCTCCATCATTTGGCTTTGCAGTAGATGGCAGATATTTTCATAAAAAGTCATGTCGACTGGTGTTTCTTTAATAAACTTAGGTTGTATTTTTGTTTAATATATATGTTCTGTTTTAGGTTCTCATTTATATTTTTTCATACATTTAAATTTATATTTTAGCATACATATTATAAGTTAGTATTATTTTAATTAAATAGATGATTTTATTATCTATTTAACTAAAGTAATGTTTTTTCTAATATATATGCTAAAATATAAATTTAAATTTATAATATTTATATTTAATAAGGAGTAGATTTATATTTAAACTTAATATACTAAATAGAATTAGTTTTTTCTAGTTCTATTTCATATATTAAGTATAAAGTCTATTATTATTTATTAAATATAAATATAATAAGTTTGAAAAAACATAAATTAAACCTTTTGCAAAATGTATTAATAAACAAAAATATAGCTATAGTGGTTCTCAAGGTCATCATTCTGATAAAGGAGGAACGTTTTCAGTTATGATCAAGTTTAGGAGACAGATAAAGGGCAGTTTCAGTCACTTTGAGTTCTCTTTTGAGTCCAAGTTCAGTTGATATCAGTTGAGTGATTTTTTTTTGGAGCAGTTCACTCCTTGTTTCTAGCAGTTAGGCTTCAGTTTTGATGGAGTTTCAGTCCATATCTGACCCCACCTGATTTGCATGATTTTTGGGAGTTATGGAGCAGTTTGACTTGATTTTGAGTGACAGTTCAGTCAGGCATCACTTGAGGCAGTTTTTGGGGTACTTTGACATCACTTTCTAGCAGTTTGACTTGTCTTTTTGGAAACTTTTCTCATGCATACAGATTAGGGTTTGATGTATTCTATTTATCATATTTTGATCTGATTATTCAGGTCTTCTTTTTGGCTCACTTGTTTTGCATACTGCAAACCAGAGAGAGAATCGTAAGGCATTTTGTAACAGAGATTGGTTCCAACATTGTTTAATAGAGATACCTGTTCCTTCCCATTGGTTTTGAGGTGATTTTGTGAATTTTCATTGCTTTAGTGTTGTGTTATCCTTCACTATAAGCTGCATTCCTTTTCACTTCAGAATCTTGATACATGTAATTGCAGGTCTATTGTTTGTGTTTTAATTTTTCACATTGATTTGGTGAGGCACTGTTTCCCTACCTTTGCAAAAATATCAAATCCTTACATAGAAATAGTTTTGTAGTTACGTGACTGTCTGGGTATTGAGAATCATAACTATTTCTTGAAGTCTGTGCTGAATCAATTCATGTTATAAGTCAGATTTGGTGTATCACCTTCATAGTTTTAGGGTTCATTAAGACATTTCTTTTCCCCTTTTCTTTACATACAACATTTTTCGTGCAAGTGATATTCCAAACCTAAGAGGAACCGGCCTAGAATCTGGAGATTCATTCTCAACCCTATCAACGGGAACGTTTCCATGTTTCAACAGGATAGCTAGATTCCATATCAAGCTATTGGTGCAATCCTGATTGACAATAGTTTTTGGCACGCCCGATGGGACCCGAACTGCTTCACAGTTCATTGTTTTACAATTTTCTTATTGCTATTTTGGTGTAGATAGCAGTATTTCAGCCTTTCAGAAGGCATTTTTTCAGCACCTGGTGACTCCATTATAAAGGTTTATTGCAGATTCAGTTGCAGATTTTTTGATTTACCCTAATGAAGAGGACCCCTACAAGAGCAAATAGTGAAGGGTTTATTTATCAAGAACTTCCACCAAACAGGAGAGGTAACAGATCAGATAGAAGAAATAGAGCATATCAAGCTACAGGAGAATCATCTTCTTTGCTCAGGGGACCTGATTTTTCATTATTTGAAAATCCTATCTTTGAAGATCAGGCTGCCATTTTTGAAGGACACGAGGTAATTGTAGAGGATTTCAATTTTCCTGAGGGTTTAAGTGCTATTGATAATTCAAAATCAAAATTACCTATTTTTGAAGAGGCTACAAAGAATCAATTTGCTGCGGTAGCATCCACAAGCGCTACCACTACTCCAGGATTGAAAACTTATCAAAGAAAGGTAGTTCATAGTACCCAACAGGTACCTGTATTTCAGTAGCAAATAGCACCAACACAAATGGCCAAAAATCTTCCTTTCATACCTTTTAATGCTGACAACCCACTACAAATTGCTACACATCATGATATTCCACCTGCGGCACTTAAAGGTTTGACGTACTTTAATGGTGATGGTCAAGTTTCTGCTATTGAACATATTAAGGATGTGGCTACTCTTTGTGGGCTACATCAAGTTACTCATGATGATGTAGCATTAAAGTTATTAGCAGCTTCACTTAAGGGTAAAGCATTAATTTGGTTTAGAAGTCTACCTGTTAATTCAATTGCTTCGTGGGATGCTTTAGGCACTGTTCTAATCAATAAATTTGAAGATAGATCAGATAATTTATCTTTGGTAGAACAGTTGACCACAATAAAGAGAAATGTTCATGAGCATATTTCAGATTTTAATTTTCATTTTCAATGAACTTGGGACAGAATTCCAACATCTGTAAAACCATCTAATGATTATGCATTTTTGTTTTATCTAAAAGCTTTTAACAGTGACATTGCACTCATGATTCAGTCTATGGGTGGGCGTACTCTCCCAAATGCATTTGACATTGCTGTAAGAGCAAAAAATAGCTTGATACAAGCTGGTAAGCTATCTCCAAGACCTCCTATGCCATATTTTGTAGAAATACAGCCAGTAGTGCCTGCCATTGTACCACCAATAGCGGTTGTACCACCTATGCTAGCGTTACCAACATTTAATATGCAGGTTGCAGCAGAGGAACATGCTGCTACAGCTCCTTTTAGAGAGTTAAAAGAGCAGAATTTAGAGTTAAAAGATAAAAATGAGGACATAATGAGAACCTTACAGACCTATGGTAATGAAATTACAAATTTGAAGAGGCAACAAGGTCAATACAATAGACCTCCTCAAGCTCCTTATCAGCAAAATAGACAGTCTAATCAGGCATCAGGCTCAAACCAGCAACGCTAAAATTAGGGCCAGCAAAGAAATTATAGTCAAAGGACTAATCAGCCGTACAATTATTTTACTCCTAGTACCTCCAAGGAAATGGTAGTTGTTCCACAAAATAACTACGCACAAGAAGAGGAGTGGTGCAATACTTGCAACGCAAATTATTTTTGGCTTGACTGTCCATTTGCCTTATAAGCCAGAAGGCAGGATGTTCTACAGAATCAAACTGTTAATGATCAAGGAGAAGCTCAAAATCAACAAGTACAATAGCAAGATAATCTGGATGTGACGTTAATGAACTTTAATGCTGAAGAAATTATTTTGGCAGCTAATTTTGATCAGGATCAAGTTTGGAGACCTGTAGCAGCAGGCACGAGGTCAAAAACAAAGGCTTCAAATGAGCAACAGCAATCTGATAAGGTACAAAAACCTGTCATTTTACCAGCACAGCAAAATCTAAAGGGTAAACAACAGCAGATTCCTGTACCAGATGATCATTCCCAGCCAATAAAACCAGTAAAAGATCTCCCTATTCTAAAATAGCAGCAAAAGGTTAGTGTTCAAGGTTTTAACATTGTTGATCATCTTAAAAAGACGCATGTTCCTGTTTCAATTTGGGAAGTTTTAGGACTCCTGGGACAAAAAGATATGCTACAGGAAGCACTGCAGAGTCTTTCACTTTCTGATGATATTTTGGAACAGCAATCACCAAAGGTCTTAATGGCTGAAAATGATGCTTTGACCCAGCAGTTACCTAAGTTGGTAAAACCTCCACCTTTCTATATTACTATTATAATAGGAAAGAATCTAGTTCACAATTGCATGATAGATTTCGGGGCCTCTAGTTCAGTTATGCCCAAAAAGATTGTTGATCAGTTAGGTCTCAAATATGAACCAATAGAAAAAGGGGTTGTGCAACTTGATGGTACAGCGGTAGATAGAGTTGGTATGATTAGGAATCTTGATCTAACAATGCATGCTTGCCCTACTCTTTCAGTTCCCATGGATGTCTTTATTATTGATCTACCTCCTAATTTTTCTATCTGCTTATCAAGAGATTTTACTGCTAAAATAGGAGGATATTTGTCAGCAGACTGGTCTCATATGTTGTTTCGTACTAGATATGGCACAAAGGTGACTATTCTTTCTGAGCCTATTGCTAAATTTTGCATTGAACCACATGTTAGTAGTACTGAAAATGGTACAGTAGCTGTTATTTATGATTAGGAAGAAGTTGATGCTATTCATGAGTCAAAAATGCAAGTTGAACAAATTCTTGACATTTTATTAGATACTTGGGCTACTGAAAATGTCATAATTTCTAATGCTCAAACTGAAGAACCTAGCTTGGGAAATTATGTTATTCGTGAAATTAATGATTTTACACCAGCTATTATTAAAAATATAGATGTAGAACAGCAAGCTGGCTCTGTTTGGAAACTATTTTTTGATGGCTCTCGCAGCAAAATAGGTGCTAGAGGTGGCTGCATGTTGGTTTCACCAGAAAATCAGAGATATTATGCTGCTTTCTGGTTTACATTTAGTTGCACAAATAATGTAGCCGAGTATGAAGGCCTTGTTAATGGTTTGAAATGGGCAATCAAAAGGGGAATTAGCTGTTTGCAAGTGTATGGTGATTCTGAATTGATTGGAAACCAAGTTAGGAATGTTCATACAGCAAAAAATGATTTGTTAAAAAGTTATAGACATGTTGTATGGGACCTGATTGAAGGTTTTGAAGCCTTTAATTTACAGTCTATTCCTAGAAGTCAAAACAATCATGCTGATAGGCTCGCAACTGTAGGAGCCCAATACGACATACCATCAGAAATCAGTAATGATAAAGGGCTGAATCATGTTAAAGTTATTGTTAGACCTATTGTACCTAATAATGTAGATAACTGACAGGTTTTTGAATCAGATCAGCACATTGTAAATTTTCTAAGGGAAGAAGCTAAATTTTCTCAGCCAAACCAGCAAAAGCTGCAAGATCAGTATGAGGATCAAATTATACAACTGAGGACTAATAAGATGCCTAAGGGTCTTGTTACTTTGGAATCTATGTTTGGGACAAATGATGAGTTCAAAAAAGATAAATCCAGCTTACAAATCAAAGAAGACCATTATGAAGAGATTGCTATTTCACAGGATAAGGTACTCAAACTTGGCAAGGTATGTACTCCTGAGGAACAGCAAACTTTTGTTAATTTATGTAGTGAATTTCATGACATAATTGCATGGAATTATTCAGATTTGAAAGGATTTGATCCCAATATTTGTCAACACACAATTGAATTAGAACCAGGTTCCAAACCAGTTATACAAAAGCAGAGACCTGTAAATCCTAAACTAGAACCCCTCATGATAAAGGAATTGAAAAAATTAATTGAAAGCAATATTATTTTTCCAATCAAACATACATCATGGGTTTCAAATTTGGTACCTGTTAGAAAAAAGAATGGAGAAATCAGACTTTGCGTTGATTTCCGTGACTTAAACAGGGCATCATTGAAGGATAGGCATCCATTACCTTCTATGGAACAGATTTTGCAGGTGGTCTCTGGTTCTGAGCGGTTTTTATTGCTGGATGGATTTTCTGGTTACAACCAGATCCTGGTTAAGGAGGAAGATAGGTACAAAATAGATTTTACAACCAAATGGAGAACAATGGCGTATCAAAAAATTCCATTTGGATTGTCAAATGTTGGTGCTACATTCCAAAAGGCTATGGACAAAGCTTTTATTAATCTGATGTATAGGTTTGTGCTGGGTTATTTAGATGATATCACTATTTTTTCCAAGAATTCAGCTGATCATTTTAAGCAGTTAAGGATAAT
Source organism: Chamaecyparis obtusa (assembly GCA_027943335.1). Classification (NCBI taxonomy): domain Eukaryota; kingdom Viridiplantae; phylum Streptophyta; class Pinopsida; order Cupressales; family Cupressaceae; genus Chamaecyparis; species Chamaecyparis obtusa. Next base: position 203,547 of record BSBK01006294.1, on the reverse strand, counting down.
TTTTGAAAGGTGCAGACAATATGGAATTTCCTTGAATCCTAAGAAGAGCATTTTTGCTGTACATGAAGGTAAGATATTAGGGTTTATTGTTTCAAAAGATGGGATAACTATTGAACCTGAAAGGGTGAGTGCTATTTTAGCCCTGCCACTTCCAGCCCATAAGAAGGGTCTTCAAAGCTTTTTAGGGAGAATTAACTTCGTTAGGAGATTCATCCCTGATATTGCAGAATTACTAATGCCACTTACAGCCATGCTTAAGAAGAATATCACTTTCAAATGGACCAAAGAAGGTAAACTCAGCTTTGAAATGATTAAAGAAGCTTTAGCTGCTGCTCCTACTTTGTTAAATCTAGATTTCTCTAAGGAATTCATCCTTTATGCATATGGGAATATTGATAGTATTGCTACCATGTTAGTACAGAAGAATGATTCAGGATATGAGCAGCCAATAGCATTTTTCAGCCAAGGTTTAAAAGATTACGAACTGCATTACACTTTTGTTGAGAAACATGTTTTAGCTGTGATTAGAAGTCTTAAGAAATTCAGGCATATCTTTTTTAATAATAAGATAAAACTGATGGTTGCTCATCATGCTGTTAAAGAATTTTTATTGAACAAGGATTTCAATACAAAAAGAGCAGGTTGGATCACGAAAGCGATGGAATATGATATTGACATCAAAGTCATAAAGATTGTAAGAGGCAAAGGTTTATGTGAACAGCTGGCTGGTAATGGGGATAACATTATAAATGATGATTCTGAGGTTATTCTAGCCTTACAAGACCAAAATCATTTTGCTATTCCAGATTTACAGAAAGATTGGGTGAGGGAAATGGTTGATTTTCTGCAAACAGGACGTTGTCCTGAAGGTTTGGATAGATCTAAAAGAAGATATTATAGATTACAGTCCATTCCATATTGCTTATTAAATAACGTGTTATATAGAAGGGATCTTAATGGCATATTGTTAAGATGTATTACCAGCGATCAAACTGACAAAGTGTTACAAGAATTCCATGATGGACCAACAGGTGGACATTTTGCAGCAAGGACAACAGCACTTAAGATTTTGAAGGCTGGATATTTTTGGCCAGATCTATACAAGGATGCTTTCATTTGGGTAAGGAAATATTTAAAATGTGCTGTTTTCTCAAACAAGCAAAGGTTAGCAGCTCTACCTCTCAATCCAATTCAAATTGAGCAACCCTTTGCTAAATGGGGTTTAGATTTCATTGGTCCTATTAATCCAACATCAAGTTCAGGTCACAAGTACATCTTGATAGCCACGGATTATTTTACTAAGTGGACTGAAGCTGTTGCTTTGAAAGAAGCTAATGAAGGTTCAGTTTTAAATTTTTATGAAGATCTAATTACCAGGTTTGGAATACCTGAATCCATTGTTTTCGATAATGCTTTAGCATTTAGAGGTATAAAAATTTTTGATTGGGCAGTTAAAAATAACGTGTATCTTAGTGTCCCATCCAATTATTACCCACAGGGTAATGGACAAGCTGAATCGACAAACAAAAATCTGATTCGCATCATTAAGAGGACTATTGAAGATAATCAGCGAGAATGGAACAACAAGCTGAAACAAGCTTTATGGGCTGACAGGATCACCCCAAAGCGTTCAACAGTTAATTCACCTTATGTATTGGTTTATGGCAAAGAAGCAAGATTGCCAATCTCAATTGAATTGTCAAGTTTGAGCCTGATTAAGGAATTGGATCTACTGGACCAGCAGCCTATGGAGGTAAGATTAGCTGAATTGGTTGAGTTGGAGGAGTCAAGAAATAGATCTTTTTAGAAGTTGGCGAAGCATCATGATCAAATGAAGAAGACATTTGACAGGAAAGCTGTCGCAAGAGTCTTAGAAGAAGGTGATTTAGTGCTGAAATGGGATGAGTTGAAGAGCAGACTTGACAAGCATTCAAAGTTTGATGCCATCTGGAATGGTTTGTTTGTGATTACAAGATGCCTGGCTCACAATGCTTTTCAGCTCTCAACTATGGAAGGAGAAGAATTGCCAATCCCAGTTAATGAGATCCACCTCAAATGTTGTTTTTGAGGTGAGTTGAACAAGAATAAGTGCCTTTGCACATAGATAGTTTGCTTTCAATTAGTGCAATTAGTTGTTAGTTGCAGAAAGTAAACATGTTGCTGTAGCATATTATTCGTCATAATAAACGCCCATCATAATATACTACAACAGCAGGTTTACTTGCTGTTCTCAAATTCCTCTAAGTGTTTCCAGCACATGATAGCAATCTTTTGAAAGCTGCAAGTTGTACAAGTTCATGGCAGAACTGTTCAGAAATGTTTTTTATCAATCTTAATTTGAAATAATAGACCTTCCAAGGTTTCAACTTAGGAGCAAAGCCACATTCCAAAACAGGTCATCCATGACCTTTTTTCTAAACAAACTTGCAGATTTCAGAAGAGAAGACAAATTTTTAGGGAAGTGCAAAATTCAAAAAATTCACTTAAATTTGTTTTCTACTTTACGCTAGCTGTTTGCGAATCAATAAATACTGTCATTAGCATCATCATATCACAGAATGGATATAACAACCATATAAGGATGCTAAGGACATGCCTAAGCGCAAATCCCCAAGCAGCTAGCGTAAGGTATTTTAGTTTCAGTTTGGTTTAAGTTTTTTCAGTTGTGTGGTGTGTTTCAGTTTTCAGCAATTTCTAAAGTTTTCTAGTTTTGAGAAGATTCAGTTTATCAAGGTTCTAGACTCTGTGCCCAATGGATTGCAAAAGGCAACTGGTTTATTCTATTTAGCAGGCAAACACCCTTGAGAGGTTGCCAGAAAATGTTATCATTTTATTGACACTAAATTGATAATTTGACTAAGTATTATTGCATTGAGAGTTGAGTTTTAAAGGTTCCTAATTTGAATTTCAGAATGATTAAAATTCAGAGAAAAGGGAAAGTATGTGTACATCTAAAGAATTATGAATATCAAACAGCATGCTACAGTACAATATTCAAATCCTTTAAGCTCAACAGTAAAGAAAAGTAATTGCTTGCATTTCAGTAAATGAAAGTACAAATTGAAATTTGCCACACAAGCAGTGGTTGCTATAAAAACAAAGAAAAGTACATTTCAAAGTTGCAAAAGATAAACCACACACCCCGTGGCTTTAGGTAGTAATGCATGCATGCATTTTCAATTTCTATCAATTGAATGAAGAATCAAATGCAGAGAATAAAGGACAATTTTAGAGAATGGAAATGCAAAGAAGGAAAGAAGGAGACAGGTCAAGCCCCCTTGCCTGGTTGTCTTTTGATGTTTGAGTGCACTGCATCTTTGGATTTTGCATCCTGAAGTGTTCCCCATCATTTGGTACATCCTGCAAAAGAGAGAGATAAAAGACGGTCAGTTCGTATGAACTGAGCAAGAAAGGGCAAATGAACTGTCTAATCCTCTACTTGATCACATTTCAAAAACATAAAACAGAAAGCAAAGTCATAAAATAGCAAAAGGATCATATCACAGACAACTCTTGTTTTTCCTAACATCATTTGTTCCATGTGCAGAAACAGGTTTTGAAGACTAAGTAGGTTGTAGAAAGGACGTGCATACACTACGCGCACGAAACTTTCTGACCGAAGCTATGGAGAGGCGAAGACATGAAGACCGGTGGACTTGAGGAGGCTATCGAGGGGGCATGTATACATTACAAGCATGGGACCTTTCAGCTGAATCATGGAGTTACAATAAGCAGGCTGTAGAAGGGACATGATTTACATCATGAAACCTTCCAGCTAACATATTAGAGTTTCAGAGTTTAAAAGTTATATTTTATGATGGAACAGAGCAGAAAATTGTAAAGGAGATAAGTTTTATGTTTTACAGTCCACTCATGGGAGTCACGAGCCCATGCTTGAACCCCGTAAGTGATGGTTCATTATGTTGAGGAAAGTAAGAGCTATTTATTGAAGATAGATTCAACATGAAGGAAAACTATATACAGTGAACGGAGCTACAGAATACAAGCTGAGCAGGAAATGTAAAACTAGAGTAAGGTATGCATGGCCAACAATTGAATGTCATATAAAGTTTCTTTTAAAAAAAAAAACAACGGCATGTAGATATCTTAGAAAAAACAAGGTAATGATGCTAATGCTGTTACAGGTTAGAATGTACATGTGAGATGCTTAACTATTTTGTCGTCAAAGATTGAAAATCATACATAGTCATTTACTTCATAACAGTAGACATGTACAAGACTAAATATTAATTTCGCTGTTATAAGTAATTACAAGTACAAAAACTAGAATAGCAGTACCACAGGAATCCAATTGTTTACAAACAGAAAGGGATAGATATACAGGTGTCATTAACAGTTATCCAGTGCCTTCAATGATAAAATAGATAACAGAGTAAAAAGATATTATCAAATGATAAGTATACACAGAGATTAATTAAAGTGACAGATAAAAGGTTTGCAGATTTATCAAGCTTTCAAGGCAAAATAATGTTTTCTTTGCAACAAAAGGAAGTTAATATTCAGCTACAACAATTGTAGAAGGTATAACAACAAAGAGTATCAGAAATGATACAATGCAGGATAAAATAGAAGGAACAGATTTACCATTTTGTTGATATTAAAAAAAACACTTCTACTCATTAAGAAGGAACTTGTACAAGCAGTTCAGCCTTTTAAAACTTTACTTGACAGAGGGAAACGAAGTCACATCCTAAGTAACTTTGCAAAGAATACTACTGCTAAAAGCATGACGCTGAAATTGACATTGCTTTTCTTACTGTTTGTGAGGAGGCAATTGAGAAAGAGCTGGTTTTATCAACACCGTATGCTTAGAATCTGGAGCACATTTTTTTTCTATAGTACAATGATGATCTTATGCTTGTAGTTAAAATGACAAAAATATTCAGCTGGATATACAAAAATAGATTTCAGCAGTACATTCCAGGAATAAAGCAGGTTGAAAAGAAAGAGAAAAACAAGCTACATCAAACAGAGGCCAGATCACGACAGTTGCAACTAAGTCGTAAAATATATCAGACTACAGCTTATTCAATAGCAGCAAATCAAATTCACAGGACAAAATTAGAGGCATTTTTTGCAAAGAAATGAGAGCACGTTATGTGCTTCATGTATCAAATAAGTTTTGATAAATATCATCAAATGGAAAACAAATATTTTACAGATTTTTTGCAAAAGGAGGCACGATATTTTCAAAAATGAAGCCACATATCACACAAAAATCAGAGGCATTTTTGACAAATAACAGCAAAAAAAATGAAAAAATAAAAAATGAATACCCAGATGCAAATATAGTGCCGAAGAAGCATACAGAAGGAAGAGTTAAAACCGGCAAGTATTTCCAGGGAAATATATACCCAGATCAAGTAATCTCCAAAATCAATTACAATAACATGATTCAAGAGAAGAATGAGTCAGAAAATTAACTTATCTGTATGCTACAGCCGAGAATAGCTTCAGTGATTATCAGATGTCGAAGAGGCCGAGCTCAACAAATCATGAGTTCCCGTCTCGAAGTAATAACACACAATTATGTATCATAGAAGGAACCGTGAGTAACAACAGAGAATCACGTTTAAGATTGGCAGAGATTGACTTCCAGCTATAGTTGATATTCACGCCCAGAACAAGCTCAAAATAAAAAAAAATAGCAGCTTCAGCATGCCAAAGCAATGGCACTAAATAGCACAACAGTGGCTATGATTGAATGTCCAGCCGATATCAATAAGGAGTACCAAAATGGAGATGCAGACCCAGCATGGAGGCGGCCAAAGGAAAAATAGACATCAGAAGAGCTCAGATTTGCAGTAAGAACAGAGAGAAAAATGCATCAAATACCCTCATGATAGTGTCAAAAGCTTCAAACCCTAGCCGCCCTCTCTTCTCAACAGAGAAAAGATGAAAAATGCCTAAGTCAAGAACGCAAATAAGAAATATGACTTTGCTATAATCCATAAAATTTGGAGTCCGAGAGGAAGCTGCAGAATACAGAGCTCATTCAAGCATGCCACGATGACCTCCATCACATGGCTTTGCAGTAGATGGAGGATATTTGCATAAAAAGTCATGTCGACTAGTGTTTCTTTAATAAACTTAGGTTGTATTTTTGTTTAATATATATGTTCTGTTTTAGGTTCTCATTTATATTTTTTCATACATTTAAATTTATATTTTAGCATACATATTATAAGTTAGTATTATTTTAATTAAATAGATGATTTTATTATCTATTTAACTAAAGTAATGTTTTTTCTAATATATATGCTAAAATATAAATATAAATTTATAATATTTATATTTAATAAGGAGTAGATTTATATTTAAACTTAATATACTAAATAGAATTAGTTTTTTCTAGTTCTATTTCATATATTAAGTATAAAGTCTATTATTATTTATTAACTATAAATATAATAAGTTTGAAAAAACATAAATTAAACCTTTTGCAAAATGTATTAATCAACAAAAATATAGCTATAGTGGTTCTCAAGGTCATCATTCTCATAAAGGAGGAACGTTTTCAGTTATGATCAAGTTTAGGAGACAGATAAAGGGCAGTTTCAGTCACTTTGAGTTCTCTTTTGAGTCCAAGTTCAGTTGATATCAGTTGAGTGATTTTTTTTTGGAGCAGTTCACTCCTTGTTTCTAGCAGTTAGGCTTCAGTTTTGATGGAGTTTCAGTCCATATCCGACCCCACCTGATTTGCATGATTTTTGGGAGTTATGGAGCAGTTTGACTTGATTTTGAGTGACAGTTCAGTCCGGCATCACTTGAGGTAATTTTTGGGGCACTTTGACATCACTTTCTAGCAGTTTGACTTGTCTTTTTGGAGACTTTTCTCATGCATACGGATTAGGGTTTGATGTATTCTATTTATCATATTTTGATCTGATTATTCAGGTCTTCTTTTTGGCTCACTTGTTTTGCATACTGCAAACTAGAGAGAGAATCGTAAGGCATTTTGTAACAGAGATTGGTTCCAGCATTGGTTAATAGAGATACCTTTTCCTTCCCATTGGTTTTGAGGTGATTTTGCCTGGTGTTGGGTGAAATATTGCGCAGACTGATAAGTATCACCTGGTGTCGGGTGAAGTATCGCGCGATACTGTGTCTGTACCTGGCAGTGACCTATTTTAGAGTTATTTTATCCATCTTGCAAGTTTTAGGTTCTCAGGTAACTTTTTGAAATTTTTTGAAATTTCTAGCGTTTTCAAATCCGTGCCACTCTGGAAATGGGTGCCCATTTTTTTTAAAATTTTGCAAATGGTATCAAAAGTTTAAGTGTGATATATTGTTGGAAAGGTCTTTCTAAACCTAATCCAACCATGATGGTTTCATTTTCAGATTTTATCATTTGATCAGTTATTTTTGCACATTATCTAATTTTTTTGATGTACTAATCATTGTTAGATTTTGGATTTTGATTCTCCTAACTCTTGTTGGTCTAACAAGTTGTGGTTGTAGGTGCTTCTTGCTTGAAATTTGTTAAAATCGCATGTCAAAGAGGGCTACTAATAGTTTTTGCAGGGCTGCCCTAAGCATAAAAACCAAATCAAGTGCTTGTTTAATTACTTTTTTTTATTAAGTGTGACATATACTAGTTGTTTCCTTTCATAGGCACTTAATACCTTGTTGTAGAAATTTTGAGGTGGTAGGAGAGTATGCTCTTCACCCTTGTGGTGAAACAGAAATCTTGACCCATCTTGGGATTTTGAAAGCAAGGGGGTAATTGAATCTTTGCTTGGTGTGTTTGGGAGAGATTCTTGAGATAGGGGAGTATGCTCTTCACCCTTGTGGTGAACTAAAAACCTTGAACCTCAGGAATTAATCCACTCTTTGTTTAGCTTAGGATCCTTTAGCGGGCCTGGTCTTGAGCAATCAAGAGGAACGACCCAAGTGGGGACAACCTTGTCATCATTTTCCTTGGTGGCAAGTGATTCCAACTCACTATAATCTCAAGGCTATCGAGGACACAAAACCTTGGTAGACATAGTACTTATCTTCGCTTGATGTGAGTAACTTGTGGGATTGTGACCATGAGGAAAGGATTAAGCAAGAATGTTTAAGGTACTCTTGAGGCTGTGAGGTCCTAGTCCTTTATGAGGAGCAAGAGGGGTGCTATGAACGGAAACCCTTACTATGAACCGTTAGATAGAGGCCACCTTCTTTTAGTCGCTTAGCTTCTTGGTGCAAGGATTGATCCAAGTGGACTTACCCGGATCACCCCAAGATACTCACCATATGTGCTCCTTTGGTTGTGTTTTTGACACCTCCATGACAATGCCAATATCTCTTGTGGGTAACCACTTGGTGTGAGGCAAGGGAGCATCAAGTTGTGGGCCACATTGCTAAGTAATGAGCCTTGTCCTTCTAGGTAGTAATTGCTCGAACTGTCTTTGATTGTGCTATGCCAGTGTAAACATTCTTAACATTCAAACAAACGGTAGCATTCATAAGGTTTTCTATTTTGATATCACAAGTGCTTGTCTTGGCAAGGTTGCTTTTGCCCTTGTTTCAAGTGTTCTATGACATGTTTGATCCTACACTGTTTGCAAACCTGTCTTTTATCTGCTGCTACTACTTGTCAAACTGAGAAATTGCACTATCCAATCTTCAAAATTGATCAAAACGCTTTAAAACTATGATTTTTATGTTCATTGGTCAAAGAATCGCCCAATTCTGCAATAGTATCACACGCCTTACTATGAAATATCATGTGATATTTCACGCCCTGCTATTTTATCGCGCGCTTTGCTGAGCTATATCGCGCGATAGTTCACTCCTGCTGGACTATCGCCCGGCTAGCCTGGAGTCTATTGCCCAACCATACTATAGTCTATCACTTGGCTTGGGGTGAAGTATCACCCAAACTGAGAAGTATCACCCAAACTGAGAAGTATCGCCCTGTCTGCCTGGAAAGTATCACCTAGAATATTTTTACTATCCTGTCATTGCTGCAATTCAGAGTTGCTAAACTTGCACTTTAACTTGGCGTAGAGTGTCTTTTTCTGTTCTTACCTGAAACTGGTCTGTTATCTACATGCTTAGATTTGTTCTAGACTGAAACAAATGAGTTAAAACTATTGGATTTGAGTTTAACTAATGCTACTCTTAATCACTTGTCGCATCATGGTTACCTCTCTAGCTACTTGCTTATTGACCTTCTTGCTTGCTGCTCGGCTTTAGTCAATTGATTGTTGTAAGTGCTTGAGCACTTTTGACGAGCCATCTCTCTCTATTGTTCTACTTTGACAAGTGATCTTTATTAGCTTTTCTTATCTCAAATCTGAGAAACTTTGTCTCATTCTATTAGTCAACCAACATCTCTTTTCATGCCGGTTACAACTCGGTCTCAATTTGAGCAGGAGAGTCATCCTCCATTCAATTATACACAGCTACCTTCTCCAACTAGATGTTCAAAAGCACCCATTAGCAACAATAGTTCTAGTTCTGACCAATCTGAGAATTCTAAGGCTACACCGTGGTATAAAGGAGGTTTCCTCTTTTCCGCATTCAAGACCCCCAAAAACACAGACAGTGTCTCACTCACTTTGACTGAACAAGAAAAGTTTCAACTCTTGCAAGAACACTTTGAGCTTAAGGATAATCAAGCATGCTTAGACAAAGAACACAATCAACAAAGGATGGATGCTACTAGGTGCATGGCTTATAGAGGGACATTTCATGAGCAACCTGAGACTAGTAATCATGAGCATAGACCTCTTTTTAACAATGGCAACAATGACAACAACACGCCACCAAGATCTCCTCCAAGGCCAACTTTTGCTATGCCTTCTTCACCACCTAGACCTCCTCCCTCTCAACATGAGGCAGAGGCTAATGATGAGATTTCTAGTGAGGATCTTATGAGATGTGAACAAGATGTGGATTTCCAACGAATGATGCATAAGCTTTTAGAGCGTAATGGCGATCAATATTTTCAATATATGACTTCTAGAGGATACAAGCTTCCTCCCGACTATGATGTCAGACAAATTGTCCAACAAAGAGTACCAACTATATTGGAAGTCCTTCAAGAAGAATTACGTCGGACAAATCAACGCCTTACCCAAATGGCATTAGAAAGAGAGCCTCCAAAGGTCTCTTTTGTAGAATCAATTTGTGCTCTTCCTTTTGATAAAGATCTATACATGGTCCCATTTCCTAAGGATATTGAGGTTCCTAAATATGACAAGTATGATGAAAATGGTGACCCTCATGACCATGTGCATCATTTTTATGCTCTTAGTATGGACTTTCTTCATGAAGACACATATCTCCTACGCTTATTCCCTCGAAGCTTAAGAGGCCAAGCTTTGGAATGGTTTGCGAAATTGACACCACCGCTTAAGACTTTTGATGAGTTAGCTCAGCGATTTACCCAGCAGTACTTTTACAACATCCAACAACCTGTCACTATGATAGATCTCAGTAATCTAAGACAACATCAAGGTGAGCCACTTGCAACTTACTTACAATGTTGGAGGTCATTGTATTCTCGATATCCTCGTCAGCTACCTGAAAGGGAAAAGATTGATATTTTTGTCAACACTCTTGTGCCTGAGCTATATTATGATCTAAGGAAAAAACTGTTCTCCTCTTTCAATGACATGGTTGAAAGTGCATATCGAATTGAGGATGTAGCTATAAGAAAAGGGGATATTGTTATTAATAAAGATGCTAAAGGCAATGGCAAAGACAAGAACAAACCTTGGAATAAGAACAAGTATGTTGTTAATGATGGGGTTGTTGATGCTCCTAAAGTTAAAGAGCCTGCTTTCAATCTCTCCAACGCTATCTATGCAGCAAAACAACAAGAAGCTAGCAACACTCACAATGCTCCTAAACCTCAATATGCAGATAAGCCTAAGAAGTCATTTCGAAAGTGAGTCTATACCAAGTTGGCAAAACCTTACGATGTGATCCTTAAGACTTTGGTTGACAATGGATATCTTACGCTTCCTGATAAACTTGGTAACTAGGATCCGATAAATAAGCCTAATTGGTGGAGAGAGGATAATTACTGCCATTATCATAGAAACAAGGGACATCCACAGACAATTGTTTTAGGCTTAAGGATGATATTTAGGATCTTATTGAGAATGGCACAATCTCCACTGATGGCTTAACTAAAAATTTTGATCACACAGCTTTCAAAGATCCTCTACCTAAGCATGATAAGGGGGAAACCTCTCAAACACATAAGAAGAGTGTTCTAATTATGAGGTCTCAAGATGATAATAACACCAATCATGGTAAGCCAAAGTTAGTCTTGAAAACACGTGGTAGTTCATCTTCCCGAAGTGAGACACTGAATGCTGTTACTAGGGGGCAAGCCAAGATTGTCCTTAAAACTCCGCAAGATCCCAAGCAAGCTTTGCCTTCCAAACAAGTGGCTCCTTCAGCCACCCCTAGCTATGATCTTTTCTAACATTTGCAAAAGACACCAGCACAGATATCTATCCTTGAGTTGCTTCGGTTATCCTCTTCGCATAGAGAGATTCTTGATGAGGCTCTACGTACAACACGTGTTCCCAATGACATTGATCCAGATCAATTTTAGGCTATGGTCAACCACATTTCATCTCTGCTATCTCTCTCTTTTTCTACAGAAGATGACATATCTATTGCTCACCCGCATAATCTAGCTTTACACATTGAAGTTCTAGTCTACAATACTTGAGTCCGCCGAGTCCTGATAGACAATGGTGTAGGGTTAAATATTGTTTCTTTCAATGTCATACAATAGTTGGGTTTGTCAGAATTGGCTGTGGATTCCAAGAAGAAGATTACTATAAAAGCTTATGATGAAGTGGAAAGATCTTCCAAAGGTCTTGTCACGCTGCCTATCCGAGTGGGCCCTATCATGAAAGATATTAGCTTCCAAGTATTGGACATCCCACTCGCATATAACATTCTTTTGGGTCATCCTTGGATCCATGACATGCAGGCTGTTCCTTCCACTTATCATCAGTGCGTCAAATTTCTATACAATGGCACTGAGGTTGTGATTCCTGGAGACCATACTATTGCTATCAATGCTCTTGCTACTACTGAAAAATTTGTTCCTCACAATGAACCTTCTATTGATCCTAGTATGTCTCTAGTTGCTGCTGAGAAATCACTTAAGATGATGAGCCTTGGTATGGGTGAATATACGCTAGATTCCTTTTCTTCTATACCTGTTTCTCCTAGGTCATATGGGAAACCTTCTGATAACATGAAGCCTTCCACTTCTACTATGGTGATCTTTGATACTTTTGTTCCTTCATCCGTTCCTTTAGAAGCAGAAAGAGAAGAAGAAGCTATTCAAGAGTGGATCTATAGAGAGGATTCTAGAAATACTCCCATGCTTAGTAATTCAGACACAGATACAGATGAGTCACCAATACACACTATGGCTCACATGGGAGATGATCTTCCCTCTACTTCACTTCTTTGGGGAGAAAAATGTATATCTACTGATGATATGGATGTTGATATGGTTCATTCTTGTTGTAACCATCCTGACGTGGTTGATGGGTCTTGTGTGGGGTCTGATGAGTTTGTTCTTCATATTGCCTTTGTGGACCACACTGGTTCTTCTATGAAAAGTCTAGATCTAGCTACTTTTGGAGCTTACCCTATAGGCTCAACCTCTCTTGTTACCAGATATGACACCCCTCGCATAAATGCTATTGAACCGGTCACTTCATTTCATCTCGCATCAACACCTATTACTTCTTCCACCAGTGAACTAGCAACAAAAAAGATTGAATCAGCAATCAAACATCACTGTCATCAAGTCAAAAGAAAAGAGCAATGGTCGGATGGTGAAAACCACATTGTGGCAGTATCTGCACCTAAGAAAAGTAAAAATAAAAATCTGCTCAAAAATAATGATTCTCAAATAAAAGATGACAAGTTGATTCTCTACAAAAAAATGATGCACTACTTCAAGCATGATCTCATATCTATTATACTTCAGCCCATTCCTAGAGCTGAGAACAAAGTTGCTAATGCCTTGGTTGCTTCGACATCCATCTTACAAATGAAAAAGCATAATTTCGCTTCAAGTACCTGGTGGATGAATTACGCTATCCTGCTCACAAATCTTACAATCCTACCATCTTTTCATATCTTCCACCTCATATTCCTCTTGCAAATCCACCACGCCATTCCTTTCACCATCCCTTACACTTTGCCTTGGTCTCTGGTGACTTGTATAGGAAGTGTCTAGATGGAACTCTCCTTAAGTGTCTAGAAATAGAGGAGTTAGAAAAAGTGCTAGCTGAAATCCATGATAGCATATGTGGATCACATTCTAATGATCCTCCACTAGCTCAGACATTTCTTAGGGCTGGTTATTATTGGTCGAACTGGTTGAGACCTCCTATCATCACAGCTGCAGCATTTGGGCCTGGGGCCTATTAGTACTCTACATCAGAGGAAGTAGATTCTTGATGCCCATTTCTGTCTGGGGCATTCTTTGTACATACTTTATGATCCTGAAAAAACTCCAAAAAAAAATTCATATATGATGATGAAATAATCCTAAAAAGCATAAAACGTACTGAAAAAATGAGCATCCTAGTGAAAACCTAGCAATAGGCGCTTTGATGTCTCACCAAAAAAAATAAAAAATTCAAAAAAATTCAAAAAAATTGAAAAAGTGCCTTGGTGAAAACCTAGAAACAGGCGCCTTGGTAGTAAAAATACAAAAAGAATTATAAAAAGTCCTGAAAAAATTGCAATAAATCTATCAAGTGGTGAAAACTTAGAAACAGGCGCTGCTTGAGACCCTCTACACCTATGTCTATCAGTCTTGCGTGGCGCTCATTCACTCCACTTCTCGCTTTGCCTCTCCTAGCCTGGAATTGACTCTTGTCTTAGTCTAGGGGGCATACGTTATTTTAAGCTTATCTTGGGTCTCTTTGTGCGTCTGGGTTTCTTAGGCACCTTGCAAATGGTGTTTTTCAACACCACTCCAACTGTGTTTTTCAACACTGCCCTAGCATCAAGTGTTTCTTAACACTTATCAGATATCCTTCCCGCGTCTTGGATGATACAATATTTCTCATTGGCAGATGTGATACTCAAAGCTTGACTCTATGACCTACACACACACACACTTGACTTGCTGAGATTTGTTTGACTTTATTTCTTTGCGTGTTGTCTATGATGATTTCTTTGCTGAGTGTTCTCCCCCTATGATTATTTTCGATGATGCATAGCTAGAAGACTGAGGGTATGAGATCATGTTTTATTTCTTTATCTACTTGTGGGTATATCTTGTTGGTCCTCACTGTCATGAGCATTTATGCTGGTCTTACTTGACACTATGGACCTACAAGGTATTATCCTTGACTGTTTCGCGAGTGCATGCTTCTAGTCATCTTGACTTTCTTGTGTCTCGATGCGAGCATAATCTTGCTATATCAAACTTAGGTGATCTCACTACATTAGTCATCTGGACCTACATGTCTTTGATGCCTAGGTGAGATTTCCACATTGCTATTTGATATAGATCATATTTAGATCCACATAGTTATGCTAGTGTGTATTGTATGATCTTGCGACGCTACCAATAATGGTCAATGATGAATATTAGATGTCTATTAGCATTGTGACCTTGAAAGTAAACCACTTTTCATGTATCTTGCATTGTTAGGTTCATGTTAGTTAGTTTTGCATCTTGCATATGGAGAGAGCTCTCATTTTATCTTTTGTGGACTTGTTAATCAACTGTACTCACCTTTTGCTTCTTCCTGATCATTTCTTTCACTTCTTGTCTTTCATATCACATCATTTTCCTTTCATTTCAGGATCGAAACTGAAATCCAAGTTCACCTTGATCATCCAAATCACCTTTTCCCCCTCTTTCGTGCAGTTGGCTGACCTTTTGAGGCCTGATCCTTCAATCTTCTCTGGGGCATTCCTCACCTCTTCATCTCCATCTCTTTCAAACTTCTAGTCTTTCATTCACTTTCAATCTCAAGTTCAAATTCTTCCCCCTCTCCATGGTGTTTTTGGGTTGAGGGACCGCTTGGTTCGTGCCCCGTGTCCCATGTGTGGGGCATACCTTCACTGCTTGATGGTTATTCTATTCTCTTTCTTCAATTATGATTTCTAGTGATTTGATCATGCTGCTCTTGCTTCTGCTTTCCCTCTACTTGGATTTCTCTTTCGATCCCGAGGGGGCAGACACATCATATCTTATTGGCTATCTCTTTCCTAAGTGTTCAGTACTGTCACTACCAGGCTGACCATGCAGGATTTTCTATCTCTCTGCACTTCATTCTTTGGAGTTAGAATGCTATTGCTTTCCTTCTTGGCTATTTCTTGCTTTCTTGGCTAATCTGAGTTGCTTTGTGATCCCAAATCAATCTCACATTTCAACTTCATTCTTTGACTACATGTGTTCCCAGATCGATCACACATTAGTCAAAGAGGGGCAAATGTATACACCTAAAAATGGTCACCTAGACTATTAGCCCCTTGCTAGCATTTTTGCTAAAATCATCAATTGCTTATTCTTGATCAAATCCTAGTTCTATCATTTATTTGATTATTTTCTATGGGCTAACCATCTTATCCTAAGTCTTTATTTATTAAAAGGAATATTCCCTCCCCTTTTAATAAATAAAAAGCCCCCACTTTTCCTCTTATCCTAAGTTGCACAAATAAAGCATTATTCTTATTTTATAAAAAGGGAAAAAGCACTTTTTGTCTCATACGGACACAAAAGTCAACTCATATTTTCCTATTGGAGGATACTTGTGCACATGGATTGCTCCTCTTTCAAGCTCCACTATTGATTAAATCTTTTGCCTCTTAATCTCCATGGTCTATTTCTCCTCATTTCCTATAAAAGAAGAGCTCTCTTCTTCATTCTAGATCCCCAACTTTTTATGGTAACTTTATGCTGCAGGTTTTCTAGGTCACTTTGGAGTTTTTGAAGATTTGGAGCATTCTTAGCATCTACATCTTATTCTTGCATTCTTAGCTTAGTTTCATATTTATGCTTTCTTAGATTAGCTTCATTTCTATGCTCTAGATTAGCTCACATAGATTAATTAGCTTGGATTGTAAGACTTGCATATTTCCTTTCATAGCTTAGCTTGCATTTCCATTTCTAGCATAACATTGTATTGCATTTTCATTCTTGATTCTTGAGGATATTGGCATTCTTTCCCTTGTCTTCATTGAATCTCCCATTGCATGGTTTACTAGCAAGGTTATTGGCTTAATAGCTCTAGCTGAGAGCATTCTTAAAAACCCTTGCACTCCATGCCTAGGGAGCTATGGATCGATTTGTGAGGGCTCATTCTTGAGTTTCCTTGCATATAATGATCCATAGAAGTGTGACACATTTATAGCACACATCACTTAGCTATTAGCTTCTTAGATAACTTAACCCTATCATTTCCTTCATAAACCTCTTTCAATTTTTTCCAAACTTCAAAATAAATCTTCAAAGAAATAACTTTAGCTTATTCATTTTTTGATAAAGCACTAGTGATATCATACCTTTCTTTTTCACTCTCCTCATAGGCTGTGACTTTATCTTGAGTTTCAAGACCATTCCGAGGGAACACACAATCTTTCTCCACATTCTTCTAGGTATTATAACTAACCAAAACCAAATATCCTTTCATATGATCTTTCCATGTACTATATATTATGATCCATAAAACATAGGAATGTTTAGTTTATGTACCATTGGATCTGCTTCAAGCTGTTCAGCTCTATACTAAGGAACCAAGGTATGATACCAATTGTTGAAAAAATTGAATAACTAAGAGGGGTGTGAATCAATTATTCCTAAAAACTTTATAAAACTTTTACTATGTTGGTACACTCATAAATAGTAGAAATGATCTATTAGTTAACCACATCAAACATTCATACTAGATGTAAACATGAAAGTATAAAAATACCAATACAAAGAACACTAGAATTAATGTGGAAAATCAAATTGGAAAAAAACCACAAAGAAGATAATTCCCATGAAATGAACACTAGTTAAGGTGATTTTTACAAGGGATCACGTTCGGTTTTACTCACTGTAGTTTGGCTCATTGTCGGTTGGGATAACTATCCTGAGATAAAAAGATGACTAACTGCCAATACAAAATAGGTTCACTTCCAGAATAGATAGGCTCACTACCAGAATAGAAGAAATAAAATTGAATCCACCAATGAGACCAATATGATCAATAATCTGCAATATAGAAATGATGTATCAGTTTTCTACCAATTGCACCCACACACACAAACATCAGCACACAAATCTCTTGTTATCACTTCACACAAAAGAAACATGTAAGCCACACAAATAATTGAAATCCTCAATCTTCTTATACTGCTTGATGCCATCAACCTTGTCAGCAAAAACCAATTTGAAATAGGTCACACTCAAACGTTCTAGAATGAAATATGGACCACCTTGATCAATATAAAATGCCTAAAGCATTCCAACACGCTATACCATCTCCAAAGCCTTTGGTACCAACATATATAATGAACATGTTACACGGTAGCTACTAGGACATAAACATAAATGAACATTCTCCAAATAGGACCCAACCCAAATAATTGATCCACCATATGTTTCACATGAAATAGAACCACCACCAAAAAGGATAAGAGTAAACATTAAGGTACATATTTCGGTGAACACTTTTATCGATACACCAAGGATATTGGTACACATCAACTGATACAACCAAATCATTAATATCCATAGGATATGTTGACATCAATGACAACTATTACTAAAAACAACATGAACAACATCAACTTAACATTCTAACAATGAGGAGAGTGTATGTTTCCATGTTAAAGAAATTGTATGTCTTATCGGGGGTAATAGCTTTAAGGTAGTGTGCACCTAAAATACCTTCATGAGATTAGTTGGCTAAGAATCAATTCAAATTGAGCTAATTTAACCTTTAAAACATGATGAATTGAAAGCTTAAAACAATAAACATCTCATGGATCCCTATTTAAAGATGCTAATACAATGCTCTCAGCAAGCATCCATTAGAGCCAGCTCTAAAATGAGAATAATATGCTAAAAAGATGATGAATTATGACTATGTTGCTCAAAACAATGCTAAATTAGGCTTTCTAGATCAATTTCACTATAGTAATGATGCAATTATAAAATGCCCTTGGGATCCTTTTCTCCATATTTTTTCCTTCTATTTATAGATTTCTCCAAGCATAGGGGGTGGAGTCAAGTTAATCATGATTGAGTTTGGGTTAAGTCCCATGGTTTCAAATATTGAGACAATTTAAATATTTTGTCCTCAAAGCTTGGGACAATGAGACAAAATGGATGGTCAAGATGCATTCTCCAAGTGAGTGATTGAGATTCAATGTGGCTTTGATCCATGTGAGTCCAATTCTCAATTCCTATTGGTTGAGGTAATTCCCTCCCATGTGGTAGGTGATAAATATTAGGAATTAATTAATTGATTTTATTTAATTCTTTAGCCATGTGTACCCCTTGAATTTGTTAGATTTGATTTAATTCAACTATACAATTGATTTGATTAATTGCATAATTAAATGATTTATTTGATTTATTTAATCATTTTTGTCTTTGATTTTAATTAATTCTTGATTTTTCTGTGATTGCTCACTTGAATTAGGCCGACCATTCTTAGGTGTCTACAAGTAGCATACATAAATCCAAAATACAAGTATGTTGATACTATGATATGTTAGGAAATTGGTTTCTCAACCTTGCAATAATTTAAATATATTATTGATGAAAGATATACTATTGAGATGTGTGAACAAGGGGTTGTAAGGGGGCTATGCCCTTTACAGGTTTTGATTTTCTAACTAGCTAGGGGCCAAGGGTGGTGTTCCCCAACATGGGTTTTTGGGGGTATCCCCATTAAAAAAAAAATTCATATATAATTTATCATTGTGAATCTTGACCATTTATCATTATTTAATTAGTCCAATGGTTGATATTTTTTGCACCATTTATAATTTTCTTTATCCCATGGTTTTTAAAAACCATTTGACAATTTCATGTTTTGTATCTCCTATATATTAGGTGTGTGATATACATTGTGATGTATTCAAAGAGTTTGATAGCTATTGATTTGCCTTTGGATATCTATTGGTGATAATCCTATGAGATGGTTTCTCTACAAGTATATTTTAATATTTTATTGAATTCTAAATAATATATTGGGCAGATTTTTGAGTGTGGGGTGTTTTCTACTGAAATGGTTTTCCCCATGTAAATCATTATGTTGTGTTATAGATGCTATTTATGATTAATTAGGTTAAGTTTTTTAGTAGTTATAAATATTTGAGATATTTTTTGCTTAACACTCCTCTCAAGGTTAGTGTATGAAGTTATTGTTCTATCTTAATTTCCATACATGATATGCTCCCAAGGAAGGATAAAATTGTTGGAAATGGAGAAGATGACAAAAAAAGAGCACATAAGGGATCCATTGATTGAGATCAACATGTGCTCTTTATAAATCATGTATACCAAGTATAATTGTATTGGATTGACCTCATATCCCAAAGGTAGTGGAACCATGAACACAATGGAAGAAGAAAACATAAAATGAACAAAAAAGTATTTTTGGGTCAACATGGTAGAGACCAAAAAGAGATAGATCTTAATGCTTTGCATCACCCTAGATAGAAAATAAAAAACAAATTTATGACAATAAAATGTGTATGACTTAACATACATACGATATAGATAAGGATTGACATAAAAATAGAGAAAGGCCACAATAGATTTGGTTTTTTTATTAACTTGTGCCAATAGAGAAAAAAAAGTCATCCAAAGAGAGCTTAATATAAGACAAAGGTAATATCAAGCAAGACATCATTGGGGAAGCATATTACATACAAGAAAACACATAAAAGAATCTACAACATAAGTGAAGCTAGTCAAGCATATCATCTACCACCAAATATTTCTTAAAATCACTTTGGAATGGTGGGTAAGATGAAAGAGGAGAAACAACAAGAATATTAGATGGAGCTATTGCGAGTTCCAAACAAGGACCATGATCTAATGATGAATCACTTTGTTTTTTACTAGGAGTTGGGATTAATGCTTTTGAAAATATTGAAGAAAGATCATGATTGATTTCAATAACATCATACATATCATTAGGATCAACATTAGTAGAATCAACATATTTATCATCCATATCATCATCCAGATTAATCACAATAGGATCTTTAATGCAAAAGGAATAATTGTTTTTCTTAGACAATTTTATTCCTCTCTTTAGCTAATCAAAGGTTGGTCAAATGTGATCAAAGTATATTTGGATGTCTTAGGGGAGGAATTTTTTTTAGGAAGAGAGCTTGTGAGCCTTGGATCAATGTCTTTGGTGATGATCTTTATCACTATGATTTCTATTTGTTTAACTTGAAATTTGTGAAGGTTTGGGATTAATAAACATTGACTCTTTTTATTTTTTTTTGTAGGAGGAACATAAAGAACTTTAATAGGTTGAGAGATACATGACATTCCTAAGAGTCAATTTTTTTTTCATTAGTTATATGGAAGTCATTATGTTTGTCAAAGTCATTCAGTAAGGTAGAAAAGATGAGCCGATAAAGAAAAGAATGCATTCGGTAAAATGAATAAGTTAACAAGGAATTTTGGTGAAAAGAAAGCAAGTATAGACACCGAGCAAGGAAGGAATGAGCACTAAGAAACATGTTCTACCAAGAACCTAACCGAGAAGATAAATTAGTTACCGAGTTAAAGAAAATGTATTACCGAGAAAAGCAAGCCGACACTAGATGAGATTTAAGTACATTGAACCTGTACACCGTTAGAAAATGGTTTACAACTCTTGAGGAAATCGAATAACAAAACATTGTAGATTGAAATCTAATGATTACACATGATTCTAAGGTGAGTTTAAACAATGGAAAAAATGCATGAAATATGCATTGGAATTATATTCAATGGTAGCACCGCTTAATGGAAAAGATTCTAGAAGTTCTAGCACTGCTTCAAGAATTGTATAAATAGACCTAAGACACATAGATCAAAATGATGGATAATGTGACTATGGTGATATGAATACATGAGAATATTACATGTATGAAGGAGAACAAAGAATAAGGTGAATAAGCAGAGAAAGCCATTGAGTATTAGAGTATTGCATAATAGATTTATCGAGTACTGAATTGTTTATGTGAAGGCTACATAGTATGAGGTAATGAGATAATTAGTACATAGAGTCTGATAAGAATTTGTTGATGCACATTTGAATTTTTTTTTAAATTATTGATTAAAATTTAATCAAAATTGTATAAGTCTCTAAATTGAGAAGATCTTAACAAATCTTATGTATAAATCCTTTTACCAGGTACAATTCTTATATTAGAGTTGTGAAATCTCTTAACAGAGTATACTTAGTAGTCTTAGAACTCTTAACCTGGTTAATACCTTTAATAGGGTAAGCTATTAGAAATAGCTAATAATTGTAGCTCTAATCGAGCAAATTTATTCCTGTAGTAGTGAAGTGTTGTGGGTGTCATCCCCACCGTAGTTTTTATCCTCTAACAAGGATTTCTGTGATACCAAAATTATTATGTTATGTGATGCTTGTTATATGTTTATTTTATTTTCATGTGATGAATGCAAAGGTTAAGTAATCAATAAATGAATGAAATGAAAGTTCATAAAAGTTTAAAAGTGATCTGAAGTACTGATTCACCCCTCCCCTCTCAGTACTTACCTTTCCACACCTGAATCCAACAATACAAGATCCTAGATTTTTGTAAGATATAGGAGCTTGTATGTAAGATTATATAGAAGGAATATAAGGTGTAGGAAGGAGTCCAAGTCTAGGATGAGGAGGTGGAATATAATTAGGTTTTCTTAATTTTGATATAATTTAATGTTTGAAATTTTGATAGGATAGGAAAAGAATGTCTTGTTGGAGTTTTAATGGTTTAGATGTTTGAGGCCAAAAGAAGTCAAAGGTGAAATTTTCATGACTCACTAATGGCGTATAGAGAATATGATTGATTGTGATGATTTGTTCATTATGAGGGAAATTAAAACACTTATAGGTAGTAGAGGGTGTAGACTTCATGGAACTAAGCCAAGGATGTCCTAATATCACTTTAAATTGATTTAAAGTAGGTATTGAGAAAGATCACATCTAGGCACATAGTACCAATTTCAATGGGAAGGGTGATAGAACCTATGGTAGAAAAAGTAAAACCATCATGCACCTTAAACATAACATTTGATTTATCATAGGTATCTTAATGAAATTTTTGTGCAAAGAGATTTTCTTTGGTAATAAAACTCACCATACATACTAGATCAATGAAAAATCCTCTAAAGATTTTTCTTTTAATTTTCATAACAATGGATAATATTTCATTGGGTGCCTTAATAGTTTCCTTGGAATAAAAGCTTATGTAAAGCTCAAGCTTAGGTTTAATTTTCTCAATAAGATTGACAACATTGTCGGCCTTGTCACACATATCATCAGTGTTCATGTTCACAAGGTTTCTAGGATAAAAAACATTGGTGGAATGGGAAGATAAAGGACTAGTGAATATTTGCAAGTTTTGGTTGGGGGCATTATGGATTTTTTTTCCTTTATCATTGACACCCTCTACAATTATTGTATTGGAATCAATACGGTCTTAGAAAAGAGGTTTCAACCTACAAAAATTTTCAATATTGGGATTGATTTGAGAGTGATATTGGAAAAAGGCTTTGGGATCATGCGAATTTGGAAATGGTTTGAAGGGATCGATAGGTTTGACAAGAGGCATTAGAATTAATACAATTAAGCATGTAATATTATGCAAAGAATAAAAAAGTAGACTAGTAAGTACGCGGTTTAAAGTTTGATGATAAAGGAGCCACACCTAATGTTGTGGCTACTAATTGTGTTTCAACATGATTTGATAAAGAATCCACACCTAATGTTGTGGCTCCCACTTGTGTTTCAACATGATTTGAATAATTGTTATTAATATTGATGAATCCCTTATTTGGATTTCGGAACTATTGGAACAATTTTTGAGAGATATCATTTTTATTAGTTGATCCATTGATGTAGATGATTCAAATTGGACCACCTAAAGATGATAATTATGAACTACTGCACACAATTGGGTAAATGATGTAAATTTAGAAGACATTAACTTATCTCTATTTCTTTTTGAAAATTAGAAATGAGAATTGTTTGAATATCACCATCACACACATGATAATAAATTTGAGCATGTAAACATTTATATGTATCAATAAAATCAGCCCCTTTCTCTTTAACTCCTTGTTTTCAATGAATCAAATTAGTCAAAGTAATTTGAGGACCAATTTATTATTTTAAAATTATTGTATAAATATATTAGCACATTTTTTAAAGAGTCAATGGAATTAGGAGATAAAGAAAAATACCATTGGAAAGCCTTATCTCTAAATGTTTTAGCAAAAAAATTAGTCATAGGTATATGATTATTTGAGAAGTCACTACTCAAGGTTAGAAATATTTTCATATGAGTCAAGGGATCACCTTTACTATTGTATGTCTCTAATTGAGGAATTTACATGTATTGAGGGATAATGGTACAAAAAATGTCATATAATGTGGGCTAGCTATGTCACAATTTGGCATGTTGAATTTGGATTGAGTTATGGAAGCTAATTGTTGTTGTAAGGATGAGACACTTTGAGCTAGGTTATTAATGGTGGCTTTGGTCAATAGGTTGGTATTGGACATATTTTATTGTTAAGTGGGTGAAATATTATGAGAGATGGATGGAGCATTGGAATAGGAAAGTTGAACATTATGATAAATTGGAAAAGGAAATGGTTGGGAAATACATGGAAGACTCACAAAAGGACGTATATAAGAATTTCGATTAACTTGCATTCCTCCAAGACTAACATGTGTAGGATTGTATTTTTTTTAGATTTAACAATGATAGATGGTGTATAAGTACAAAAATTAGTCAATGATGTTGGTAGAAGAATGAAATTGTCAACATTATTTGTAAGATTAGAGAAGTTAGCAACTTTGACATAGCTTTGTATAGGAATGATATTATTATTAATAATATAAAAAATGTCACACAATGCTTCCACACCATGTTAACCTCTTTTAATCATTCTCCTCAATCCTTCAATCAACGAGATTGCCTCACTATTTGAGTATTCTTGACCCATTTGTTGTCCAATATTTTTCAAGTCATTGGCAAGATTTCTCAATTGGTTTGGAGATACTCATGTTAAGGAGCCATCCTCATTATGAGAAGTGTGGGAAGAATGGTTATCCACAATGTTAGGTATGTCATTTGTAGGCATAGATATTTCACCTAAATTCCCATAGAAAATGCTAGTTGACTTGGAATCTACACCCTTAGTATTCAAACTTGTGGAATCCATAAGTCTATAGCTTCTTCTCACATGGATATTAGACGTAGGACTCAATGTCATAAAAATTATGCACAAAGCTATACATGAAAAAGATGGCTAAAAAATATAAATTATTAATTAATTTATCAATTAAACATTTCATAAATGCAACATGATTGCAAATTTAATTTAACCAGGATCTCTAAATTTAAAAACTACTAAATAGTTGCATGTAAATCAGATTTAGACGTGCAAATCTAAGTGAGATGTAAGAAGAGTTTATTAGCCTATGTACGAAAACTTGTAATCCTAGGCATATTTCCATTTTATTACATTGAGACAGGAGTAATATAATTGGCTCAAGATATTGGGCACAAAGTGGATTCAATAGTCCACTATGAGGAGTTGAAAATGGTAGTGCAATTATGAAAGAGGAATATAGAAGCTAGGGTAAAGTATGGTAAAATGAGGGTTTTCAGCATATACAAAAAAAACTAATTATATATGTAGACAATACCAGAAGATCTAGAGATAAAATATAGAGAGGAACCTAATGCCAAAATTTAGACCAAAGTATGAGAGACAACGTGTTATAAAAACTACCAGTGCAAAAATAATACAAAAAGATTAATTACTCATAACACACAAATTTATGTAGAAAAACCTGGTAAAGTTATACCAAGAAGAAGTCATAGACAAATATTTTTCATATTAATTCTCAAGAATTTTCATAGTTACATCTATCTTCAAAATGTACTTCAAATAATGACTTTTGAGTTGCATATAACAATCGAGTTGCAAAGTCCTAATTGTAGACAACTTACTAAATCTAGTAAGTATGAATCGTACAACTACATGTTAAATAGATGTCTAAATTACTATTTATAGTAAGTTCATATTAAAAATTTTCTATTTATAGTAAGTCTCAATAAGTTTTGTGCCTCCAAAAAGATGCCTTCAACGTAGTTACTATGAAGGTAATTATCTCCTACTAGTGAACTAGTATTTGTGAAAGATCCTTCTACAAAAATAGGATCTAAGGCATCCTCTAGCATTTGAAACATATATGAATCCACATAAGAATACCATCCACAATTCAATGGTGAATTTACATCACTGCAAACAAATCCAACTAAACCATGATATCGAGTAACACATGAAATTATGATAACCATATCCTAAATGAAGATCCTCTAGGTATACTCACACACAATTGATATGTCAATGATATTAAGTACAACCAAGTCTCCAAACCAAGAATATACAACCACCAACAACCATCAACATCCTCAATCCTACTGTGCCAACTTATCATTCTCAAAATCTCCTACTAGAAAGTCCATAATTGAGTCATTCCTCTACAACTAAATAGGTGACCACCTTACAAACTTGTATAGCTCATTGGTTAAATATTGAACATGTAGACTTTTTTACAAGTGTGGTTGTTGTTGCACCAAAAGGTCAACCTATCAATGCCTGATACAACCACTAGACTTATAGAATACATAGGAGGTGGTTAGTCCCTTTTCATGAATCTCAAAGGGAGCGCTGACCATTTTACCAATAATCTCCCACTCACCTTACTTGAGGGGAATCAAAATTGTGACCAATATTTGATAGAACTTGTTACAAGTGTGGTTTCTGTTGCACCAAAATACTGACCTATCAATGCTTGATACAACCACTAGACTTATAGAATCCATAGGAGATAGTTAGTCCCTTGTCACAAATCCTAAGGGGAGCATTGACCATTTTTTCAACACACTCATCATCACACTAATAAATTATAAATTGAAATATAAAATTGAATAATCATGTAGACAAAATAAATCAAACACAAAATCTGTTGGAAACTGCAATTGAAATAATTATTGTATTGTCATTGATGTCAAACCTTAACTGGTAAGACTGTTGCTACTTAGGAAAGTACTATATCTATGGTGAGAAGGGAAAGAAAGGTTGGTAACAATAGCACCTAAGGAAAGGTTGAGTTATCTTGATATTACAAAGTGTACTTGATTATGTTGCACAATGATGAGATAATGTATTGTTTATCTTAGTAAGATTGAAGACTAAACTGGTAGGCTTAACCGAGAAAAAATGAAGAAATCATGTTTAAGCTGAGTTATGACAAAGTCGACCGAGTTAGTGGATGCCGAGCAAAAATCTAGTGTCGAATGAGTATAAGTAAATTGGCGAGGAAGATAGTATTTGCCGAGGAAATAGTTTTAGTAGTGATCGAGCGTTTTACATGGAGACCGAGTGGATGATCACAGTATTGACCGAGCATTAGCAGTTTTATATTTGAAGAGAATTCAGATTTGGAGCCGACATTGTTGAAATCTTGGATTATGTAAAACGTGTTGATTTTATTTATTAATTGTATGGAAGTATTTAATGCTTTGTAAAATGTTTTATTGTAAATATTTATGAGATTTGAGATGATTCTAGAAGAGAAGACGAAGAATATGAAGCGGGTAGATTCAATGTATTTGACTTAACCCTAAGATCTACGAAGGAGATTAAGTGGCAAAAGAAAAGTTAACCTAACAAAGGAAAGTATTAAGGGAATCGAAGCATTAGGTATGTGTATGCATGGGTGAAGTAGATGTTGGAAGAACAGTAAATTTTTATTGACTATATAAGTGAAAATGCTTAAGGAAAAGTGTAGTGATTGCTTGAAGGAAAGTTTCAAGAAGATCAGAGATGGAGATGGCAAAGTTTCAAAGTCAGTAAACCAGCATTTGTGTATGAAATTGGATCTGATATTTGCAAAGTGAGTTGTATATTTTTTAGATCAATAGTACTGCTACTTTCTAACCATTGTAATAGTCAAAATCCTTTTAATAGAGGTTGACCAAATAGTCATATGTTAAATCCTTTGAACAAGGTTGCATTCTAATGGAGTGTATGTAAGTCCTTTGACCAGGCTCACTTTTAATAGGGTGATTGAAATCCTTTAACCGGGTCACACTTGACAGTGTGTATTGTAACCTTTGATAGGGTTGGCTTTTAACCGAGCTCACTTCAAAAGAGTGAAAATAATAGTAGCATGTTACAAAGTGGTTTTTCCCATATTGGGTTTCTACTATAAATCCTGGTGTCAATACTTGTGTGAATGTTTTGGTTTGAACAATTCTGTGTTTTACAAGTTAGATACAGCTGGGTAGTGGACTTCTGAGTTATATGTTTCTATTATTGAATCAGTGATGACCGAGTTTGTTTTGGTTGCTTGATCTGATTTAAAGAAAATTTTTTAAAGTTATTTTATACATCAGGACCTGAGAACAACTGATTCAACCCCCCTCTCTATTGTTCTAAATCATATTAACAATTGGTATCAGAGTTGTGTTTCTTATTGGTGTTTACAGATGTATGCACCCAAAAATGGTCACCTAGACTTTGGGCCCCATTTATTTGATTTATCAATCCTGAATCATTTTTATCAATAATCAATATTTTCAACATTATCAATTTCTTGATCAAGTCTTAATTTCGATCATATATTAGATTTTTATCCTATGGGCTAACCATTTATCCTAAGTCTTTATTTGATTAAAAGGAATATTTCCTCCCCTTTTGATTAAATAAAAAGCCCACACTTTCCTCTTATCCTAAGTTGCACAAATAAAACATTTTTCATATTTTATAAAAAGGAGAAAAGCACTTTTTCTCTCATATGGACATAAAGTCAACTCTTATTGAAGGATACTTGTGCACATGGATTGCTCCTCTTTTAAGCTCCACCGCTGATTAAGACTTTTTGCCTCTTAATCTCAATGGTCCATTTCACCTCATTTCTTATAAAAGGAGAGCTCTCTCCTTCATTTGCATATCCACTTGTTTTATGCTAATGTTATGCTGCAGGTTTTAGGTGCATTTGGAGCTTTTGAAGACATTCAAGACTTGTTGCATTTTATTATAGTTGCATATTTGCTTTCATAGTTACATAATAATGGCATCCTTAGTGTAGATTTCCTTTTATGCAATAGAATAAGCTCACATAGTCTAAATAGGAAGGCTTGATAATACTTGTTCTTTCCTTTCATAGCATAGTTTGTACTTTCCTTTCATAGTTTAGGTTGCATTCTCATATAGCTTACATTGCATTGCATTACATATTGGATTCTTAGAGATATTGGCATTGTTGCCCTTGTCTCCATTGTGAATCTCTCATTGTGTGGTTGACTAGCAAGGTCACAAGTTTGTAGCTCTAGTTGAGAGCAATTTTCAACCTTGCAACTCCATGCATAGAGAGCTATGAGCCACTTTCTGAGGCCTCATTCTTGAGTAACCTTGCATGTAATGGTTCATAGAAGTGCACCATTTTAGTGTGTACATTTTTGGTGCCCACCGTGGGGCTGAGTAGATTAGCTTTGTCCCTTTAATTCTGCATTTTCCGTCAAAATTTTTGTCAATTTTCGGCTTAGTTTTCAGTCTCTGGTTTTCAGTCTCAGAGTATCGCGCGATACTTCTCAGAAATATCATGTGATATACCTTTGTATAGCGGTGTGACACTTCGCGCGAGAGAAGAATCGCCCACCAGTACTGAGAAATATCACCTGTTATCGGGCAAAGTATCACCCGCCCATAGTGAGAAGTATCGCGCGACTGAGAAATATCACACGACTATAGGAAGCTGTGTCACGTGATACTGGTGAAGTCTGAGAAATATTGCCTGGTCTGATAGAGACTTGCATTTCTAGTTTTCTCATCTGAATTTGATTATTTTAGCTTGCTATTTTGTTTTGCTGTGTTTAGATAGGTCTAACCTGCATCTTTTAACTTAAATCTAGCAGTTTATTGCATTTTTACATTTGGATTTTGATTTTGCTAACCTTGTGGGTCTAACAAGTTGTGTTTGTAGGTGCTCTCATTTGTTTGAAAATTGCTAAAAATGCATGTCAAAGAGGGCTACTAACAGTTTTTACAGGGCTGCCCAAACATTAAAAAATAAATAAAAAATTTCTTGCTTGTTTATTTGCTTTCCTTTCAAGTGTGGCATTCACTAATTGTATTAGGCATCTTAATACCTTGTGAAAGGGATCTTGAGGTGGTAGGAGAAGTATGCTCTTCACCTTTAGGTGAATCAAAAAATCTTGACCCATCTTAAGGTTTTGGAAGCAAGGGAGTAATTGAATCTCTTTGCTTGGTGTGTTTGGGAGAGATTTTTTAGATAGGGGAGTATGCTCTTCACCCTTGTGGTGAATCAAAAACCTTGAACTTCATAAATTATCCATTTTTGTTTAGTTTAATAATCCTTTAGCGAGCCTGCTCTTGAGCAATCAAGAGGAACGACTCAAGTGGGGACAACCTTGTCATCATTTTCCTTGGTGGCAAGTGATTCCAACTCACTATAATCTCAAGGCTATCAAGGACACCAAAAACCTTGGTAGACATAACACTTGTCTTCATTTGATATGAGTAGCTCATGGGATTGCGACCATGGGGAAAACATTGAACAAGAATGCTTAAGGTACTCTTGAGGCCGTGAGGTCCTAGTCCTTTTATGAGGAGCAAGAGGGGTGTTGTGAACAGAAATCCTTATTAAGAACCATTAGATAGAAGCCACCTTATTTTAACCGCTTATTTTTTTAGTGCAAGGATTGATCCAAGTGGTTTACCTGGATCACCTTAAGCTACTCACCATATGTGTCCCTTTGGTTGTGTCATTTGACATTTCCATGACAAAGCCAACATCTCTTGTGGATAACCACTTGGTGTGAGGTGAGGGGGCATCAAGTTGTGGGCTAAGTTGGTAAGTATTGAGCCTTGAATATTTAGGATAGATTTTCTTGAAGTGTCTTCAATTGTGTGATACCAATGCAAACGTTCTTACATACAAACAATCGGTAGCATTCATAGGGTGTTGTTTCAATTCTGATATCACAAGTGTTTATCTTGGCAAGGTTGCTTTTGCCCTTGTTTCAAGTGTTTGAGACCATATTTTGATCCCTTACTGTTTGCAAACCTGCCAAAATTTTGCTGATATTGTGACTGAGATCGAAAACATCAACCCTCAGACTGGAAACTTTGACCAAACAGACCCAAAAATGCAAATTTTACACAAATCTGGTCAAGAGTTAAACAATTCTACAACAGTATCGCACCCTGTAAAGCGAAGTATCATGCGATACTTCGCGCTTGCTAGAAATATCGCCTGCTTTGAAGAGAAATATCATGTGATAGTTCACCCCTGACGGACTATCGCCCGACCTGCCTAGAGTATATCGCCCGCCAGTACTAAGAAATATCGCCTGGCTTCGGGTGAAGTATTGCGCGATTATAGGTTTATGGCCCCAGTAGCCTGGAGTATATCCCCTGGTTTATTTCTATCATGCTTAAATTTTGGTCAGTTTCAGTTGCTGTTAATCAGGCTAGGTCTTAGAGCAGGCTTCTCACCCTGACGTTTGAGACCTGTCTTGACTCCAAATTTCTAGTTTTTAGTCCTCCGGGATAGGATCATTTGATTTATGAAATCACTTTAGAATAATTGTCAAGTTAGAAGGCCATTCTTGGTGCCAAGGTTCATCTTTAAAATTGTTAGCTACATTCTTGGAAAATTTTAGTACTCTTATTGTCCAAATCACTTTCATTTAAATCTCAATTTCAATTATCTTTTGGCCTAGTTCAACCTCCTGATTCAAAAGTGCAAGGGTAGTCACCCTTTGATTTGAAGCACCTCTTTGACAGTGTTGGTAAAGCCCTTTTTTTCTTCTCATTTCTTTTTTGGACAATAGAGGACTTTGATTATCCTAGTTTGGCATTGACACTTTGAGAGGTCACCTTCTCATTGAGAGTATCTTTCTTTCATGTCAGTTACGACAAGGTACCAAGTCAATCAAGGGAAGTGACCCCCTGTTGCCTTTAGCCAGTTACCACCTGTCAAGACTCATCGACAACCTAAGGGAAAAGGACCCCTTTTTGATCAATCTCCTAAGAGTGAATCTGAGGTCTGTTTTAATCTGGGAGCTAATCCTAGTGAAGTAAGCACCTCTTTTATACCACTTTCATCAAGCATGGACATGAGTTACACTTTTACCCGACAACAAAGAGAAGCCATGAATCAAACTCTCAAGGATATCTTCCAACGACACAGAAGAGAGTATGGTGGTTCTTCTCATGCTAGTCCACCCAGGTCACCTCCCAACAATGCAAGGTATTTTGATGCTCATCAATGAGCCGAAAGACATCATAAGCAAGTTCACTCAGATTCAGGGTCACAACACGATGACCAGAACAATGAATCTAGTGATCACCACATAAATGCAGCCAATGCAATAAGACAGTCAAGACAATCCTCCCCACTTAAAGACACCTCTCGATATGAAAATACCAGATTGAGAAGCATTGAGAGAGAGAAGCAAGCCTACTTAGATGAATAGGCTACTAAAAAGAAAAAATTTAGACAACTAGAGGAAGAAGAACATGCATTG
This sequence comes from Chamaecyparis obtusa, assembly GCA_027943335.1. Lineage (NCBI taxonomy): Eukaryota > Viridiplantae > Streptophyta > Pinopsida > Cupressales > Cupressaceae > Chamaecyparis > Chamaecyparis obtusa. Next base: position 171,714 of record BSBK01006294.1, on the reverse strand, counting down.
TTGGATATACAGAAAAGAGTCACCCAAGAAGAAGAAGATAGACTCTATGCACAACTCCAAAGCTGATTTAATGGGAGGGGAGCCAATATTGGGACCAACTCACCCCCATCTACCCCTTCCCCTAGCCCAAGAAGAAGATCAAGGACACCCTCATGGTCCCCAAGTCCTAGAGGAAGAAGGGCTTCAAGATATGACCATCATAGGAGATAGTCATCTCATAGACATTCAAAGCAACCCTCCCAATGAGCACATCATGGCTCACAACATGGAGGAAGTTATGCTAAATTTGATCATATGGACTTCATGACTATGCAACAAGAACCGTCCTTTCAAGCATATGTGGAACAAAACAAAGACCAATTTTTGGAAAGTCTTATCAACAAAGGTGCTAAAGTTCCATATAATTTTGATGTTCACCAAAAGATCAAGAAACAGAGCCCTTCAACTAATGAGGTGATCTTACAAATGCAAAAAGATATAGACAGGATGAAGGCTCCCAAGAGCACGTTTCATTTGGACTCCATATGTCCTAACCCTATTGACAAAAGTGTGGTGATGGTAGAATTCCCTAAGAAAGTTGAGTTCCCAACATATGAAAAATATGATGGCACTGGTGACCCTCACAACCATGTTCGACAGTTCTACATAATGAGCTTTTCCTTTCACCATGAAGACTCCTACTTGATGAGATTATTCCCAAGGAGTTTAAAAGGTCAAGCCATGGAGTGGTTCACCAACCTTTCCCCTCCAGTAAAGACATTTAAACAACTTGTCCAAAGATTTGTTCAGCATTTTGCTTACAACTTATCGAGGTCGGTCACAATGCTTGATTAGTGTAAACTTTAGCAAAATCAAGGGGAATCTTTTGTCACATTTTTACAACGATGGAGGTGATTGTGTTCGAAATACCCAAGGACAATCCCTGAAGAGGAGAGAATTGATATCATTGTGAGCAATCTAATACCAGAACTCAGATATGAAGTCAAGAAAATCCCATTTAATTCCTTTGATACTATGGTAGAGGTGGCATGTTGCATTGAGGATGTCCTAAAAGAACAAAGAATTTTGGCTAAACCAACAAATAACAACAATAGCCAAAATAACAATACTAATGGTAACAAGGACAAAAAGAACTCCTATTGGAACAAAAACAAGCAAGTGGTCAATGATGGAGTTGTTGACTCATCTCAGGTCAAAAATGAAGGAGTTCTTAACCTCTCTCATGCAGTTCAAGCTATGAAGCTGCAAACGTCTTCAACACAACAAGACAAACCTAAGTATCAAAAGAGATCTAAAACGGAGAAAAGATAATTTACCAAATTAGGAGAATCTTATGCAGATGTTTTTAAGACATTAGTTTCTCATAATTTGGCACACCCACAAGATCCTACAAAACATCACATACCGGATCCTTTACCTCATTGGTGGGATGCTACGGCTTTTTACATTTTCCATAATGGGATTGGACATGACATAGAAAATTGTTTTAAACTCAAGCATCTTGTCCAAGACCTTATTGAGAAAGGACAATTACAAGTGGATGGGTTAACTACTAATGCAAATCATAAAGCCTTTAAAGAGCCCTTGCCTAAATATGAGAAAGGAGAGAATTCTAACAATAAGAATGGCAAGGCGGCTATCAACTACACCTACACAAACGCGGAGAACGTTATTAACATGCTTGAAGTTGTGGATGATAGTGTCAACATGATGAGAGGGAAAGATCCCTATGGACATAATGTGGACTCAACTCCTATGACTGATGAAAGACCCGCTATGGTGATAAGAGGTCCTCACTCACAAAGAATGCCCCAGTCCCTCAATGCTGTCACTCGGGGACAGGTGCAAGCACCCATTATCATTAGAGGTCCTAGCACTAACAAGTCTAAGAAGCCCATGTCCAAAGGTGCTCCTCCCAAATCTACCATTGGTCCTGATTCCAATTATAATCTTATTGACCAGCTACAATGTACACCCGTGCAGATTTCCATTTTTGAGCTTTTAGAATTATCTCCTAAGCACAAGCGCGTCCTTGAAGATGCTTTGTGAGCAGCCAACGTCCCTAACAACTTAGATATTGATCAATTCTAGAACATGGTCAACCATTTGGCTAGCCCTCATTACCTCACGTTCTCCGAAGAAGATGACAAATCCATCAGTCACCCACATAACTTGGCCTTACACATCGAAGTCATGATTCATAAAACCCGTGTTAGGCATGTACTGATAGATGGGGGTGTGGGGCTCAATATTTGTACCTTGAGTTTGTTGCTGGCTCTAGGATATTCTAAGAATGTCATTGACACAAGGAAAAGGATCACAATCAAAGCATATGATGAAGCAGAAAGAAGTTCTAAAGGATTGGCTGTTTTGCCTATTCGCATTGGTCCCGTAGAAAAAGATATATTATTTCAAATTGTTGATGTTGGACCTCTAGCCTACAAAATTTTGCTAGGTAGGCCATGGATTCATGAAATGCAAGCTGTCCCATCGACATATCACCAGTGTGTTAAGTTTCCCCATAACGGTGTAGAAATTTGCATCTCGGGAGATAGTGCTTTATCAGTTAATAACATTTCTACGGGATCACATGTACCTTTGAATAGGGAAGCTGACAGTCCTAGTAGTTCACTTGAACAATACAAGCAGAAGTTCAAGACCATCGATCTTGGGATGGGAGATTATAAAATGGATTCTTTTACAAACATACCAATATCTCCTAGGTCTTATGGGAGACCATCCCCAAATGTGAAGCCTTCGTCATCAGCAATGACATTATTTGGGAAATTTGTTGAGTCTTTGGTCCCCATTCAAGAAAAGAAAGAGGAAGTTGTTGTAAGGGACTGGATCTATCATGAGGAGAAATACAAACATAACGAGAATTTTGCTCCTTCACCTGAAGCTTATGGGAAAGGGTATACACTGGTAAAAAATATGGGATATCTGGGATATGGTCCCCTTAGTCATAGGTTGGATGCTAAAGCTGAGCCTCTTGATCATGCTCTTTTTAGATGAAAGAATAAGTCCACGGTTGGCTTAGGTTTTGAGAATAAGAAGAAGAAAGGTGTCCCTGTCCCAGCTGCGACGGACAGTGACAGTGACTCAGATTATATGCCTGACCTTTCCAATCAATAAGATGTGTTTGATGATTGGGTGCCCTCAACAAATCTCCTTTGGGGAGATTCCACAGATTTGATACTTGATAGTCCTACTATCCTAGCTGCGACGGATAGTGACTGTGTGACTGCTAGATCAACAAAGGAAAGTGTTACTGTCCTAGCTGCGACGGATAGTACCAATACTAGCACTAGAGAGGGGGAAACCCTTCCTAACCTTGAGGCTTCTACATCACGAGGCCTAAATGATGACTCAGAGATAGACTCCCATGAATATGAATGGGACTCACTTTCAGATGCAACAGTTGATCTGGACATAGATATTGTCCATGCTTATAGTACCCAAACCAATGCAACTAACGATCCTAGTGTAGGACTAGAGGATTGCACTCCTCAAATCACCCTAGTGGACGACACTTCATTTGATAGGATGAGTCCTAATTCAGGTATCTTAGGAGAAGACTTGATGAACTCTGATTATATGGTCACCAGAGATGACACCTTTCGCATAAATAACATCAAACCCGCCATTGACTTACCCCTTGTTCACTTTGACCTAATTGACTAGTCTCAGCGCCATCAAGAGCCCACATTCCTCACCTTCCACAATGATTACAAAATTGCCTGCTATCTGAATGCTCTTGAACCCATGGCTACTTCCACCAGTGAACCAACAACTAGCATGACAGAGCCTAATATTAAGTACCTCAGTCTCAAAATAAAAGAAAAAAAAAAAATAGGTCTGATGGTGAAAACCACTTTGTGGCGGTGTCAGAACCAAAAATAGTAAAAAGAAATGATGCATCCGAGGGTGAAAACCTCTTTGAGGCACCTAAGGATGGGGTACTTAATAACTTTCCAAGTTATTTCTAGGATAGATCATCAATATTGATTGAACCAACAAAGCCAGTCAATTTAAACACAGAAGAAAATCTTCAGATAGTCCATCTTGCTCAGTCTTTATCAGAAGAAGAGACCAAGGCATATGTACAGTTTTTACAGAAAAAGAAAATTAATTTTGCATGGACCTACTCAGACATGCCAGGGCTTGACACAAATCTCATAATGCATCACTTATCCATAGCTCCAGGAGTCAAGCCTGTAAAACAGAGATTAAGAAAAATGCATCCACATGTAGCTCTACTTGTCAAAGGGGAATTAGAAAAACTTTTGAGAGCTGGATTTATTAGAGCCATCGATTATGTAGAATGGATCTCAAACATAGTACCTATCTCCAAACATGATGGGTCCATTCATGTTTGCACAGATTTTAGAGATTTAAATAAAGCATGCCCAAAGGATGATTTTTCACTTCCAAACATTGACATGATAGTGGACATGACGGCGGGCTATGACATATACTCTCTAATGGATGGTTTCTCAGGGTATAATCAAATCAAAATAGCTCCTGAAGACCAAGAGAAAACAACATTCACATGTGCATGGGGAACCTATTACTGGAACGTCATGCCATTCAGATTAAAGAATGCAGGAGCAACCTCCCAAAGAGCTATGACGACTATCTTTCATGATATGATGCACAAAAATATGGAAGATTATGTGGATGATACCCTAGCAAAATCAAGAAAAAGGGACACACACCTCGATGATCTGGAAGTAATTCTAGATCGTATGGAATAATTTCAACTTAGATTGAATCCAAAGAAGTGCGCATTTGGCGTCACCTCAGGCAAACTTTTAGGATTCATAATATCAGCAAAAGGTATAGAGGTTGACCCCGAAAAGGTCCAAGCAATTCTAGATATGCCACCTCCTCGAAATATCAGCCAAATGAGAAGTCTTCAAGGACATCTTCAATAAATTAAGAGGTTTATTTCTCAACTTGCAGATAGAGCACAACCCTTTAACAAGACATTGCATAAGGGTGCTTCTTGTGTTTGGAATGAGGATTGTCAAAAGAGCCTAGATCAGATCAAACAATACTTGGCTAATCCTCCGATCCTAATGCCTCCTATTCCAGGGAAACCATTGATCCTATATATTTCAGCTATAGAAACTTCTCTGGGGGCATTTTTGGCTCAATCAGATAATACTGGGAAAGAATGGGCCATATACTATATCAGCCGTACTCTAGTCTCCTATGAGATCAATTACAATAATATTGAGAAGTCTTGTCTGGCAGTGGTGTTTGCTTCTCAAAAGTTGCGCCACTACATGCTTGCTCATACCATACATTTGGTTGCCAAAATTGATCCTCTTAAATACTTGCTTAGTAAGGCTGCCCTCACGGGTAGACTTGCTAAATGGATGATGGTCCTCACTGAATTTGACATAGAGTACGTTGAAAGGAAGGCAATAAAAGGACAAGCTATTGCTGACCAATTAGCTGATTTCCCAATTCAAGATAGTATGCCGGTCCAAGTGGAATTCCCAGACGAACACATCTTGTATACAACTACTCGCACTTGGACAATGTTCTTTGATGGTTCCCGCATGCAAAATGGATCAGGTGCTGGAGTTTTATTTGTTTCTCCACATGGGTGCAACATTCCGAAGTCTTACAAACTATTATTCCCATGTACCAATAATATTGCAGAACATGAAGCTTTAAATAATGGCTTGAGAATGGCTATAGAATGGAACATCACAGAGTTACATGTCTTTGGAGATTCCCAGTTAACATCAACCAAGTCAATGAAGAGTATCAAACCAAGGATGACAAATTGATACCCTATAAAAAGATGGTTGATTCTTTGAGACGCTACTTCACCTTTGTAACGTTTCAACAGATCCCTAGGACAGAGAACAAGGCTGCAGATGCCATGGCCACATTAGCTTCACTTCTTTAGTTGGAGACACATGAATCCAGATTTGAATTCCTGGTGGAAGAGCTACACCATCCCATCTTTGACTCCTCTGAAAGCCATGTCATTTGTACCATTGTCACACATGAGTCTTCCCGATATGGTGCTATCTATTCATATCTTCGTGATGGCATCATCCCTAACACATTCAACCGCTCTGAATGCTGAAACCTCATCCGTAATGCCTCTCACCACACCCTCATCTCTGGTGATTTATATAGGAGGGGTTTAGATGAGACACTCCTTAGGTGCTTGGAAAAGGAGGAATCCAACCAAGCGTTAGCTGACATCCACGAGGGCATTTGTGGTGGACATTCTAATGGTCTTGCCATGGCCTGAAGGTTGCTTAGGGTGGGATATTATTGGCCCACAATGCAAATAGATGCAGTCACCTTTGCTAAGTCATGTGAAAAATGTCAGAAACATGGCAACTTGATTCATGCTCCAGGTAGGGAGCTGATCCCTTCTATTTCTCATTGGCCATTTCAGCGCTGGGCCTTTGATCTGGTTGGGTAGATTCATCCCAACTCATCAGGTGGACACAAGTTCATTATTACTACCACTAACTACTTCACAAAATGGGTGGAAGCTGTGCCACTTTCTGTTGCTTCAAGGAGGACCATTTCTTTGTTCATCTTGAATCATATCATTTGCCGATTTGGAGTACCTTCTGAGATCATTACTAACAATGGAGGTCAATTTAAGAATAAGGACCTAAAGCACCTATGCAAAAAGTTTAAAATCAAGAAACATTGGTCCTCCATCTATTTTCCACAAGGAAACAGACAGGCAGAAGCCTCTAACAAAACCATTCTTAAGATTCTTCATAGGACAGTACACAAGAATGGTAGGGATTGGCACTTACAAATCAATCTAGCACTATGGGCTTACAGAACAAGCATTCGCACACCTACAGGAGCCACTCCTTTCTCTCTCACCTATGGTGCTGAAGCAGTATTGCCTTTAGAATTTGAGATACCATCACTTAGAGTCTCACTCAAAGGTTTGATTATAGATGAGGATTACCGCGCCATGAGGTTATAGGAACTAGAACTTCTAGATGAGAAGTGTAAGGCTTCCTTTGATCATATGCGAGTGTATCAGAAGTGTATGTCCAAGGCATTCAACAAGAAGGTTCACCCTAGAGAATTTCAAATAGGTGATCTTGTTTTGCGAGAGAACCCTAAGAACCAACAAAATAGAGAGCAAAAGGGCAAGTTTGAACCTAACTGGCTTGGACCATATGTCATCACAGCTGCTTTTGGTACTGGTGCGTATTTACTGTCAGATCTTGATGGAGAATAGCTCCCTGATCCCATCAATATTGTGCACCTCAAGAAGTTCTATCTTTGATGCCCGTTCTATCTGGGGGCATCCTTTGTACATATCTTATGATCCTGAAAAAAAAATACCAAAAAAATTGATATATGATGCTGAAAAAATCCTAAAAAGCATAAAATGTCCTTAAAAAAATATTAAAAAATTAGAAAAAGTTCAAAAATCCAAAAAAAAATAAAAAAATGAAAAAAAGATTCCAAGTGGTGAAAACTTGGAAACAGGCGCTACTTGAGGCCTTTGCACTCCTATTTGTTAGCATGTGTCCTCGACACTTAGCCACTTCCCATCATACCTTGACCTTATTTGGCTTAGTCTGGAATTGGTCTTTATCTTTGTCTAGGGGGCATAACTATTAGCATTGGTCTTTTAGGTGCATTCGTCTCTTGGGGCATTTCACAACAGGTGTTTTTTAACACCACCCCAAACAGTGTTTTTCAACACTACCCTTGCATAGAGTGTTTCTTAACACTTATTAGATGTCTTGCCTATAGTCTAAGTATAATGCAATAGTGCTCATGTGCAGATGTGAGACTCAGAGTCTAACTCTATGACCAACACACACACACACACTTAAACAATTAACTTGATGATGATATGATGACTTTATTTTTCTTTGTGTGTTGTCTATGAGGATTTCTTTGATGAGTGATCTCTCCCTGAGAAGTTTTCGATGATGCATAGCTAGAAGACTGAGGGAATGAGAACATATTTTCTTTCTTTATCTACTTGTGGGTATATTTTGTTGATCCTAACTGTCATGAGCATTTATGCTGGTCCTACTTGACACTATGGATTAACAAGGTATTATCCTTGACTATTTTGTGAGTGCATGCTTTTAGCTATCCTGACTTTCATGTGTCCTGATACAAGCATAATCTCACCATATCAAACTTAGGTGATCCCACTGCATTAGTCATCTCGACCTATACATCTTTGATGCCTAGGTGGGATTCCCACATTTCTATCTGATAAAGATCATATTCATATCCACATAGTTACGCTAGTGTGCATTGTATGATCTTACGATGCTACCAATAACGCTTGATGATGATAATTAGATGTCTATAGGCGTTGTGACCTTGCAAGTCAATCACTTTCATAGTAGCTTGCATTCTTAGGTTCATGATAGTCTAGTCTTGCATTTCTTGCATCTGGAGAGAGCTCTTCTTTTCATCTTACGTGGACTTGTTAGTCGACTGCGCTCACCTTTTCTTCTTCTCGATCATGTCTTTCACTCTTTGTCCTTTTCATCTCGAACCTATTCCTGTTCATCACAAGGGGTTAATCATATCATCATATCTATATCACAACTATCATTTTCAAGAAACATGAGTCTATATCATACACATGAGAATTAAACATACATCTATGAGAGAGAACATACATAAGCATATACATAAACATTTTGAGCAAAATGACAAGATAATATACATAAACTAATACATCCATCACAAGTGAGACAAATACACATGATACATCAAATATCCAGTAATCTCATAAATCTATAACAATGTCATGATATACAATACAATATGAGATCCCAAAATCTGGATCAAAAGTCTAAAGATATGTTCAAAACATCTAAAACCTAAGACTCACTACCACCCTCGTGAGGAGCTCATGGTGGTGGAGGAGGCATAGCTCTCCTATCGAGTACCACATCTTATACCCCTGCTCGTTGAGAGTATGATGGTGCTCTCTCACCCTCTGGGATGGCCTACAAATATAACCCGTGATAATAGGCTGCTCTCGCTGACTCTCGTCAGAGCTCCAGTGCCTCAGCTTGTGCCATCACCTCACGGCGTGCTATCTCTGCCCTAAGATCAGATATCTACTGATCCCACTCTACCCTTAGATCTAGTAGCTATTGATCTCTCATGGCTATAGTAGTCCAGAGTTGTTGTATCTCTGCCTCCTGAGCCTATATCTGGGCTCTCAGATCCTCTCCCCCCTAGGCTGATCCTGCTGTGCCTCCGCCTGCCGGCGAGCTAGTCTCGCCTCCTCCTCGGGTGTCGCTGATCTCTATCCCTATGACCATTTTCAGCCACCTGATCTTAACCCCTCTCCTCTCTCCATCCTCCTCCCTCTCCCCCTCCTACCATCTCCTCCATCCCCTCCCTCTCCCCCTCCCTCTCCCCTGTCCCCTCCATCTCCTCCATCTCCCCCGTCACCCCCTCCATCTCCTCCTAGCACTGGTACCTATGCATCTAGTACTATAAACTGAGGGAATGGCACCCTCCGCCACTCTCCTCTATAGGCTCCATCAGCCCCTACATCTACCATATCTGGGAAATACTCCTAGGGCTCGCTCCTAATACCTACTATCTCCACGACAGCCTGCTGATAATCCAACATGGGTAGCCACCCATGACCCTCCTCATCTCTGACCCTAGCATATGTGGTAGTCTCTATCGAGACTTGCTGCTGCCTCCCAAACTACCGCCATACCTGAGTGATGCAGAATCTCTCTACGATCTCTGCATACCGACCTACCAGTGGCCGACTGCACAACATATAACTCAGCTCATCGGCTGCATCTCCCTAGACCTCAACCTCCCTGTAGGGCCTCTATGTGAATGAGGCTATCTCATCCAAAATCCACCGATAGTAGGTCACATCCCCAGAATGGGCATGTGATATGAACCCGAGATACCTCTAGATATAGGGGTACCTCCTCTCCCTCGGCTGAACCCTGGGGCACACCACAACGATGTTCTCCCATGCCCATACCTGTGCCAGGATGGCACCGCATGCCCATGTCTAACTGTCTCTATAGAAGATCTCATGCAGCTCATGGTACATCTCTACCAGTATGGCAGGACCCCATGCCATTCGTCACGGCCTGCCGACCAAGTCCACCAAAAGCCGAGCCCATCCGAGCGAGAAACCCTTCTGACTGCAGTCAGTCATCAGGATCTGAGAAATGATAGATGCCACTATGCACGGCACTGGGTAGTCTCTGCCAAAATCATCTATCAGCCTCTCCTAGCTGATATGCCTATCCAGAATAGTGACATCCTGGAACATCTCCTGAACTAGTCGGCGCCCCTCAGTGGCATCCTGATCATAGTACACCTGTGCCAACAAATGAATCATGTCAATTTTCATCATATGGAAATATTATATTTATGATTAGTTCTTAAAACATGATTATACTCACCGACTCGCCATGGCATGGCACACGTAAGATCCTATAGACATCCTCTAAAGTGATCGACGCCTCTCCAGTAGGCAGATGGAAGGTGTTGTGCTCACTATGCCATCTCTTAGCAAGAGCAGTCAAAAAACCCATGGTCCGCTCGGATATATGGGTATCTCAACAGATATCTGAATCCCATCGCTCTGATGTCAGCATTACCCAGATCATCCAGATCTCGGACACACCGCAATCCTGTCACCTTCGGTGCTCTGATGATGAGCACTGAAAAAACCTCCTGCAAGCCAAAACCAAGCCATTTGTTAGCACATATCATGATGGATGTCTAAAAACTCACTATAAAATATCTCAAAAATGTAACATTGTCTAGACCCATGTCATTTTTGCTCAAAAATGCATTAAATATCAAAATTTTATACTGGGCGATATTCTTTTTTTGGAGAAGTATCGCGCGATACTTCTCCCTATAGCGGGGCGATAAACCTTATACCACGTGATACTTCACCCAGTATCATGCGATCTTTCACCTAGTATCGTGCGATACTGGTGCCTTAGGTCGCGCGATACTTTAGGGACCCGCGAAGTATCACGTGATACTTCTCCCCAAAGCGCGTGATACTTCTAAAGTATCGCGTGATATTTTTCCTAGCAAAAATTTTTAAAATTTCAAAATTTGAAAAATGTGCTAAAATAAGCTATTAAATACAAAAAATGACTCGAAAAGCTCAAGTTTTTCGAAAACATACCGGGGCAGGATAGTGTGGTGGTCGGTTGTGCAACCGGGCACGCTCGAATCAATGCCTGTGGACGGGAACTACTTACTGGGCCATTTTCTCTCTCTAAAGCTTTGAAATTCTCAAATCGCTAAAAGACATGATTTTTGAAAATGACATTTTGACCCCTTTTATAGCCTTTTGACTTTTTGACCTCATTTTCAAAACACCTCAGAATTGTGCAAAAATTGCACCCCTAGCTAATTTCGACGTCCTAGATCCATTTTCGGACTTGAAATCAAAATCCAAGGTCATTTTGATATTCAAAATCACATTTCAAAATCTTCCCCCCTTCTGCGTAGTTGACTGATCTTTTGAGGCCTAATCCTTCGATCTTTGTTGGGGCATCGTCATTTTTTCATTTCCATGTTTTCCAAACTTCTAGTCTTTCATTCATATTCATTCCATTCCCTCATTTCTCACGTTTGACTACATCTTTTCAGTCAGGCTAGGGCATGTTTTATGCCTAATGGTTAACCTATTTGACCCTTACATTCGATTGTGATTTCATTCTGATTTGATCAAATCTTTATCAATTCGCTGTTCTCCTCTCTACCTGATTTCGATTTCAATTCCGAGGGGGCAGTACCTATGGGATTCTCATCCCCAATTGCTTGATTCTCTTGATTCAAACATCTTTTGTGAGCTGTCACTCAAATTTGAGATTCTTATCTCTTACTTTGAATGTGATCCCAAATCGACCTCATGTTCAAAGGCCTTTGTTTATATTTTGTCCGGATGTGATCCCGAATCGACCTCACATCTAAGTTGTCTTGTGATCCCAGATCGATCTCACATTTCAATTCTTCTTTGACTGCATGTGTTCCCAGATCGATCACACATTAGTCAAAGAGGGGCAAATGTATGCACCCAAAAATGGTCACCTAGACTTTGGGCCCCATTTATTTGATTTATCAATCCTGAATCATTTTTATCAATAATCAATATTTTCAACATTATCAATTTCTTGATCAAGTCTTAATTTCGATCATATATTGGATTTTTATCCTATGGGCTAACCATTTAGCCTAAGTCTTTATTTGATTAAAAAGAATATTTCTTCCCCTTTTGATTAAATAAAAAGCCCACACTTTCCTCTTATCCTAAGTTGCACAAATAAAACATTTTTCATATTTTATAAAAAGGAGAAAAGCACTTTTTATCTCATATGGACATAAAGTCAACTCTTATTGGAGGATACTTGTGCACATGGATTGCTCCTCTTTCAAGCTCCACCACTGATTAAGACTTTTTGCCTCTTAATCTCAATGGTCCATTTCACCCCATTTCTTATAAAAGGAGAGCTCTCTCCTTCATTTGCATATCCACTTGTTTTATGCTAATGTTATGCTGCAGGTTTTAGGTGCATTTGGAGCTTTTGAAGACATTGAAGACTTGTTGCATTTCATTATAGTTGCATATTTGCTTTCATAGTTGCATAATAATGGCACCCTTAGTGTAGATTTCCTTTTATGCAATAGAATAAGCTCACATAGTCTAAATAGGAAGGCTTGATAATACTTGTTCTTTCTTTTCATAGCATAGTTTGTACTTTCCTTTCATAGTTTAGGTTGCATTCTCATATAGCTTACATTGCATTGCATTACATATTGGATTCTTAGAGATATTGGCATTGTTGCCCTTGTCTCCATTGTGAATCTCTCATTGTGTGGTTGACTAGCAAGGTCACAAGTTTGTAGCTCTAGCTAAGAGCAATTTTCAACCTTGCAACTCCATGCATAAAGAGCTATGAGCCACTTTGTGAGGCCTCATTCTTGAGAAACCTTGCATGTAATGGTTCATAGAAGTGCACCATTTTAGTGTGTACAACAGAAAGCAAGTTTAAAGGGACTTGTAGCAAATGATCAAGATGTATAAGAAGGAGGTACGGAAGCTAAATAAAGAAAACTTCCCTACATGGAAAAGCTTGATGAAGCTGCATTTGGCCGGTATTGGTGATTCTGCAAAGTTCAAGATTGAGCATGACTATGTCACACCTGTTGCAACTTTGACTATCGAGGAAATGAGAGCCAAGCAAGAACACAATCAGGTAATGTTGGAAATTGCATCTACCCTAAGCTATCCATAATTTGAGGACATTAAGGACTGCACAATTGCTAAAGATATGTGGGACACTCTTGCAAAGATTTATGGTGGTGATCTATATGTACTGAAAGCTAAAGCCGAGAGTCTCAGAGGTAAGTTTGATGAAATAAGAATGAATGAAGATGAAAACATTGCACAATATTGTGGTAGAATAAAAGAGGTCATGAATGCTATTAGAGGAGAAAATAGGATTATTGATGATGAGACCATAATTGGAAAAGTGTTAAGAACTCTACGTCCTATATATGCTATTAAGATCTGAGCTATTCAGGAATCTAGATGTAACTCTGCAAATGTGCTTACTTTGGAAGGTTTGATTGGCAAGCTGACTACTTTTGAACTATCTAACTATGATAATTTCACTGTTGGTAGTATTGGAAATGTTGAATTTGCTTTTAAGTCACAATTAATTTTGAATAAGCCAAAGAAGGAAAAAGAAAGATGCATCAATGAAAGTGAAAGTGAAAGTGAAGATGACAGTGACACTTCTGATGAAGATCTTGAAGATCTAGAAGCTCTTATGGCTAGAAGACTGAGAAGAGGAAAAGGAAAATACAAAGGTAAACTCCATATTATATGTTTTGCATGTAACAAGGTCAGTCATATAGCTGCTAGATATCCTGACAGGAAGGATAAAGATGAAGAAAGAAATAACAGGTGCAAAGATAGAAGAGATGACAAAGCCTACCAAAGGTACAAAGACTACAAAGGAAAATGTAAGAAATCCTGTTACATTGCTAAAGAAGAGACTGACATTGATAGTGATGATTTTGAAATTGAGGTAGTCTATGTTGCAATGAAAGATGAATCTGATGAGGATGAGAAAACTGCATTGATTTCCTATGTGAACAAGAATGATAAATGGATTATAGATAGTGGTTGTTCACATCACATGACTGGTGACAAAAGTAAGTTTGAGACCCTACATCATTATAAAGGTAAAAGTGTAACATTTGGTAATGACACACCATGTCCTGTTAGAGGAAAAGGATTGATTAAACTGACTGATAAGATCTCTTGTGAAAATGCTTATTGGGTTGAAGGATTGAATTATAATTTTTTAAGTGTTTCTCAGCTCAACAGAACTGGTTACCAAGTGGAATTTCATCACAAGAAAGATAAGATATTTGATGCTACTGGTGAACTAATTGGAAGCGACAAGCAGACTAGAGGTAATTTGTTTTATCTTGACCTATCTAAAGAAATATGTATGTTTGCACAAATTGATGACATTTGGTTATGTCATAAGAGGCTATGTCATGTTAACTTTGACAATCTGGTAGAGATAAGTAAGAAGAAGAAAGTAAGAGGCCTACCTAGATTGAAGAAACCTGAGAATGTGATGTGCAAAGAATGTCAATTAGGAAAAATGACTAAGTCAAGTTTCAAGAGCAAATCCTTTACTTCTGAACACATTTTAGATTTGGTTCATACTAACCTTTATGGACCTATGGGTATACAAAGTTACTGTGGTGCTAGATATTTTATCTTGTTTGTTGATGATCATACCAGGATGATGCATGTAATGTTTGTAAAGGAAAAATCTGATGCTTTTCAATTTTTCAAGTGGTATTTGGCTAAGGTTGAGAAGGAGATAGGTAGGAACCTAAAATGTCTTAGATCTGACCGTGGTGGAGAATTTACATCAAATGAATTTAATCTATTTTTCAATGATAGAGGAATCAAAAGACAGATGTCTGCACCTAGGACACCTCCATAGAATGGCATAGCAAAAAGAAGAAACAAATCTATTTTGGACTGTGCTAGGACACTATTGATTGAAAAGAATGTGGCATATAAATACTAGAAAGAAGCTATAAGTACAACTATTTACACTCTTAACCAGGTACAAATCAAGAAAGGTACAATTTTGACACCTTATGAATTATGGTATGGGCATGCACTGAGTGTTAAATACTTTAGAATCTTTAGAAGCAAGTGTTACATATTGAAAGACAATAGGAATGGAAAGTTTGATGCTAAAAGTGATGAAGACATATTCCTAGGCTACTCCACAAAAAGTAAAGCTTATAAGTGTTTGAACTCTGACAGTAATAAAATTGTGGAAAGTGTGAATGTAAAAATTGATGAGTATGCAGAAAGAAATGAGGCTGATAGCAAAAGAGAACTAGAAGATTACAGATCTTTTGTGTACATTGAGGAAATACAAGAGGCAGGTAACAGATCTGCACCTGATGCCGAGTCTAGAGCAAGCAAATCCGAGTGATAGATAGATGATGTTGAGCATTAGGAAAATAGTGCTAAGAGAGAGAGAAAGAACATGATGAGCTATAAGATAATGCTGTCGAGGATCAGGAAGAGGTTGCCGAACATTCAGAAGCTGAATCTGACAATCTTGTTGGGGAACCTGATGAAATAGAAGAGAAAAATGCTGAACCTATTTTGGCAAAATATGTAAGAAGACATCATAAACCTGAATAGATAATTGGAGATAAAGACACTGGTATTTAGACCAGAAGCAAAATCAAAGATCCAACATGCTTACTATGTGAATTTGAACCTAGGACAACTAAAGAGGTATTAGAAAATGAAGACTGGATACAAGCAATGAATGAAGAGATTGACTAGATTGAGAAAAATGAAACTTGGACTTTGGTGCCAAGACCTGCAGATAAGAATGTTATAGGAACAAAGTGGGTATTTCAAAATAAGTTGAATGAAAAAGGTGAAATCACTAGGAACAAAGCTAGACTAGTATGCAAAGGCTACACACAATAAGAAGGAATTGATTATGGGGAGACATTTGCCCCTGTAGCTAGATTGGAAGGAGTAAGAAATCTTCTTGCATATGTTGCTTATAAAGATTTCAAGGTATATCAAATGGATGTCAAGTCTACATTTTTAAATGGTATACTAGAAGAAGAAGTTTACATAGAATAGCCAGAAGGTTTTATTGATCCAAACAAAAGACATATGGTAAGAAAACTAAACAAAGCTTTATATGGATTGAAACAAGCTCCCAAAGCATGGTATGAGCAGTTGCATAATTATTTGATACAGATTGGATTTTCTAGGACAAATGACACAAGCAATCTATATATGAAAGATGAAGAAGGTAGAGGTATTTTGTTGGCCAAAATTTTTGTTGATGATATTATTTTTGGTGGACAAGATGCATTGTGTAAAATTTTTTCACATGAAATGCAAACTAAATTTGAGATGAGTATGTTTGGTGAGATCAAATTCTTTGTTGGTTTACAAGTATATCAGATGAAGAAAGGTATTTTCATTACACAATCTAAGTATGTTAATGAAATACTAAAATTTTTTGGAATGGAAGATGCTAGACCAGTGGGAACTCCTATGGTTACTGGATAAAAGTTATCTAAGAATGATGATGCTGCAGAAGTTAACCAAACTTTGTACAGATCCATGATTGGAAAATTGCAGTATGTTGTACATAGTAGACCTGATATTGCATTAGCTATTGGGATTGTGGCAAGATTCTCTGCCAATCCTAAGGAAACA
The DNA here is from genome assembly GCA_027943335.1 of Chamaecyparis obtusa. Taxonomy (NCBI): domain Eukaryota; kingdom Viridiplantae; phylum Streptophyta; class Pinopsida; order Cupressales; family Cupressaceae; genus Chamaecyparis; species Chamaecyparis obtusa. The sequence continues at coordinate 154,910 of BSBK01006294.1, read as the reverse complement.
CACATGATGGTGGTGAAAAGAATCATGAGATACTTGAAAGGCACTGCTGACTATGGGTTATACTACAAGAAGAATGACAAATTTGAACTTAGAGTATATACTGATGCTGATTGGGTAGGAAATGTAGATGACAAAAAGAGCACTAGTGGTGGAACTTTCTTTCTTGGACATAGATTAGTCTCTTGGACAAGAAAGAAACAAAATTGCATTTCCTAATCTACCGCTGAAGTCGAGTATGTTGCTGCTAGAGTAAACTGTTCAAATTTGATATGGATAAAACAATTGTTGATAGGCATGAAAGAAGAAATCACTGAACCTGTTGTTATTTTCTGTGACAACACAAGTGCTATCAATATTTCTAAGAATCTAGTAATGCACACTAAGACCAAGCACATAGAAATCAAGTATCACTACTTGAGGGAATTGGTACAAGACAAGGAAGTCCAAATGGAATATGTGTATACTAAAGAAAAATTGGTAGACATAGTCACTAAAGCTTTACCTAAAGAAGCTCATGAGTACCTAAGAAGTCAATTAGGGGTCCTTCCCTTAACTGAGTCTGCCTAGACAAGCTAGGAGCACTGCATCAAATATGCTACAATAGAACATTTGACACATTGATGCAGGATATTGTCACACTTTAAGATTGTCCTAGAGTTGGGAAGAAGAAATGAAGATAACAAATCAGTCATAAGCAAGATGACAGAGGGAGAAACACTGTACTGAACAGATATATCTACATCTCTTGGATGTATGTTTGAGTTGCTGCTTTGGCATTTTTGTCAAAGAGGGAGATTGAACTGAAATGACACTATAACACATGACACTGAAAGTAAGGGAGATTGAACTGAAATGAAAGATCGGGATAGAGGGAGATCCAGATACTTCTAATGGTCACAGAAGTGAGATTTACTGATTCTGAATCAGAATGAAGCTAAGGATATTATAAATTTTCTCTGATGGATAGATAATTTTTTGGATTGGTTGGTAATCCATGTGTTATTCAAGTGATATCATATGGTGTTGTCATCAATGCCAAAGAGGGAGATTGTTGGAAACTGCAATTGAAACAATTGTTGTATTGTCATTGATGTCAAACCTTAACTGGTAAGACTGTTGCTACTTAGGAAAGTACTATATCTATGGTGAGAAGGGAAAGAAAGGTTGGTAACAATGGCACCTAAGGAAAGGTTGAGTTATCTTGATATTACAAAGTGTACTTGATTATGTTGCACAATGATGAGACAATGTATTGTTTATCTTAGTAAGATTGAAGACTAAACTAGTAGGCTTAACCAAGCAAAAATGAAGAAATCATGTTTAAGCTGAGTTATGACAGATTCAACCAAGTTAGTGGATGCCAAGCAAAAATCTATTGTCGACTGAGTATCAGTAAATTGCTGAGGAAGATAGTATTTGCCAAGGAAACAGTTTTAGTAGTGACCGAGCATTTTACATGGAGACCGAGTGGATGATCATAGTATTGACTGAGCATCACCAATTTTATATTTGAAGAGAATTTAGATTTGGAGCCGACATTGTTGAATTCTTGGATTATGTAAAACGTGTTGACTTTATTTATTGATTGTATGGAAGTATTTAATGCTTTGTAAAACATTTTATTGTAAATCTTTATGATATTTGAGATGATTCTAGAAGAGAAGATGAAGAACATGAAGTAGGTATATTCAATGTATTTGACCTAACCCTAAGATCTACGAAGGAGATTAAGTGGCAAAAGAAAAGTTAACCTAACAGAGGAAAGTATTAAGGGAACCGAAGCATTAGGTATGTGTATGCATGGGTGAAGTAGATGTTGGAAGAACAATAAATTTTTATTGACTGTATAAGTGAAAAGGCTTAAGGAAAAGTGTGGTGATTGCTTGAAGGAAAGTTCCGAGCAGTTCAAAGATGGAGATGGAAAAGTTTCAAAGTTAGTAAACCAACATTTGTGTATGGAATTGGATCTCATATTTGCAAAGTGAGTTGTATGTTTTTCAGATCAATACTACTGCTACTTTCTAACCATTGTAACAGTCAAAATCCTTTTAATAGAGGTTGACCTAACAGTCATATGTTAAATCCTTTGAACAAGGTTGCATTCTAATGGAGTGTATGTAAGTCCTTTGACCAAGCTCACTTTTAACAGGGTGATTGAAATCCTTTAACTAGGTCACACTTGACAATGTATATTGTAACCTTTGACAGGGTTGGCTTTTAACCGAGCTCACTTCAGAAGAGTGAAAATAATAGTAGCATGTTACAAAGTGGTTTTTCCCATATTGGGTTTCCACTATAAATCCTGGTGTCAATACTTGTGTGAATGTTTTGGTTTGAACATTTCTGTGTTTTACAAGTTAGATATAGCTGGGTAGTGGACTACTGAGTTATATGTTTCTATTATTGAATCAGTGATGACCAAGTTTGTTTTGGTTGCTTGATCTGATTTAAAAAAAAAATTTTGAAGTTATTTTATACATCAGGACTTGAGAACAACTGATTCACCTCCCCTCTTTGTTGTTCTAAATCATATTAACAAAATCAACATCTGATCTAATTTTTTAAATATGCCCACAATCATGCACCATAGTCAAGAAACCAAAAAGAACCAAGGAAATAAGAAAAAACCTCCTAACACCAAACCAAATCACCACCTATCACCACAAACATGATTATGTTGTATCAATGCAAAACACATACCTCCATACCCATAAAACCATAATCAACACCAACATTATGCTTTCACTCAACTATCACCCACGTAAGACCCAAAGTCCCAAAGCATATCTTCAAATTGAAGACACCTAATGTACTTGTCACCATCAAATCCCAAATTCTAAAAGTACCTATGAACTTATACCAACAAGTACCAAATATAATAATTAGATGTATGATCATAAATATCTCATAAAAATATGTACTCCTCCAAGGTATCATCTCTTGACTTGTCTGGATGTGCTAACACCCACACCTTGAATATTAGAAAACAACAAGTGAACAAAAAAGTACTCAACTCTCCATACTCATCAAACTGATAAAATTTAGCAAAAACAAAGAAAAGTACACTGAACGTGATCTCCAATGCCTATTCAAAATAAATTGACTATGTATGTATAAGTTATGGTCAAAATTGTGTAAAAAATAACATCTGACTTATAAGCACCCAAAACATATTAAAATGAAAAAAATCAAGGAGCCAAACCTATACCATCATTGAGTGATAAAAACAAGCTTTCTAACAAGTATAAGAAGTTAAAAAGGATAGGATTAGGATAGATAGGGTACTGAGAAGGGAGGGGTGAATCAGTGCCCACAAAAACTTTCACTTATAAACCTTTCAGATCTAAAACAACAAATAGTAATAACCTTGAAAAATAGCTTGTATCCAATGCATGTATCATTCATCCATTCAACTTGTAAAAGTAAATAACATGAAATCAACAATATAATAGTTCCATAACACAAGTATTTTGGTAACACAGAAACCCTTGTTAGAAGGTAAAAACTACCATGGGGATGACACCCACAAATTCTTTACTACTGCAGATAGAAAAGGTTTGTCTGTTAGGGCTACAAGTGGTGATCACTTCTGGTGATCTTACCTTGTTAGGAGTAACATATTAGATCAACTAGATCTACCTAGTGATAGGATTTTAGCAACACTACTTGAGTGTGCACTCGATTAAGAGATTTACAAAAAGATTGTTAGGTCTACTCTGTTAAGAGATTTTACCAAAAATCTATTACAATGATGAGAAAGCAATAGGTATCTATTTTCTAATGACAACTCAGCTTCTCTAATATAGATCAATAAAGCACTGAATAGATATCACCTTATATTGTGTAGATCTCTGCTCTGTACTGCTCGGTTAGCTTGATTCTGATTCTTCTTTAATCTGATTACCTCTGAATACTTTTTTTCTCTGTCTGTCAACGGATAATCTTGAAGTTGGCTAATGCTTCAAGTGCTTCTTCATTCATGCATCAGTTCACATAAAAAATGATGCAAAAATATAATTATATAGCATACTGCTTTATGTCGCTTAACAAAATTAGGTTACAATATCTTAGAGACAACCCTAAGATCTATGATGTACAAAAATAACCTAGATCAAAACAAATCATAAGATCTTCATCGCATTTAATGAATATCTCAACAATAAATTATCCTCAATCTTGGTAAAACATTTTCTGAGTCTATTGTAACCATTTGCATAGATAGATGTGCCATTTCTAATTCCTATGCCATTTCCTATGATCCTCAGTAAACATTGTATGTACTACTCAGTAAATACACTGGTGCTCGGTGTCTAGTTTTCTCGGTGTTTACTGTGCTCGGTATCAGTGTACACTGATGCTCGATAGAACTATTCTGGTGCTCAGTGTGAAGACTTAACTGACTGGCTTGTTAGAGCTTGCAGTTATCGACTAGAGTAGCATAGGTAACTGACCGATGTCTTTGATACTAATGAAAACCTTTAATTCTCAAATAGAGATAACAATCTCCCCCTTTGGCATTAGTATCAAAACCTTAATGTATACAGACCTTATGTCTCAAAACTTATATCTCTACCATATATATATACTTATCAAAAAATTTCTATATAATCCCCCTCGGTACATGCTCTGGTAATGTGTAGTATACTTAGCATCTATTTACATATTTGGCATATACATTATTATCCCCCTTTTGATATTAATGCCAAATACAAAATTGTATGCTTACAGCTTGTCAAAAATGTGCTGATGGGTTTTCTTCAATGATTCCAATAGGTTTTCTCATTCCTCTTTCAAGTTGGTGAGAGAAATGTGCTCAAGACCAACTTGTGCATGCATGTCAAAGATCTTGTCCAACATAGAAATTTCTGGTGTTGCAACAAGTGTTTTTGCCTTGACAATGTGTTTCTCAAAATTTTTTAGGTAGGGTAGGATCTCAGTTTGTAACTCAGTGACCTGATCAGTTGTCCTTTCTTCTTGCTTTCTAAGATCTGCTATCAACCCCCTAAGTTCTTGAACTCTTAAAATATGCTTGGAAAAATATTGTGGCTCGACTGTAGCTACATGTGCACTGGCTGTGATTTCATTTTCAAACTATTTGATCTTTTCATTGATCTCATCAGTGAAGGTTTCCACAGTGCATAGATTCAACAAGATTTGACAAATAAAAGTAGTAATTCCCTGAATTTTAGTTATTACCATGGATAACTTAACCTTGTTAATTGCCACTTCTTGGCTGATTCTTTTTGCAAGTTTATCCTGAACCTTTGATTTTGCAATTTCTTCTATTTGCTTGTCAGCATCAAAATCTGGGGCATTGATTCTTTCAACAAGTGTAGCAAGTTGGTCCATTATTGGAGTATCCTCATCTACATGTACCTCGAGTACAACCTATTGTAAGATATCTCTTACATTTTCTAATATCTCCTTGCTTTTTCTTTCTTGTCTCAACTTTTCCTGTGCTGCCTTTCTTGTACATAATTCCCCATATTTTATTAGTTCTTCGGGGCTAAGGGTCCTTGGATCACACTCAAGTATCACAATAACTTCATCTAATGTGACCGGTCCTTTTCCTTTCTTTTTCTTCTTTTTCTCTAGTTCTTATGGTGAATTTTTGGCAACTAGAACAATAGCTTTTTCTTTTGATCTTGGTGTGTTCTACCCGGTTGACACATTATCTTCCTTTTTATGCTCCTCGGTAACCTATGCATTGGTTGACTGAGATGGAGCCTCTAATGTTGTGTCAGGTGGGGTGACCTCAGTTTCTTTGGGATCTTCTTGTGCCTTTGTTTCTGTTTTAGTTGTACACTCAAAATGTGCACTTCTCTAAGTCTTTAGTTCCAAGAGCATCCATGAATTGGAAGCCTTGAGAAAGTGACTTAGAGCTCCCTAGGCATGGAGTGCAAGGGTATTTAGAGGGCTCTTAGCTAGAGCTATTAAGCATATAACCTTGCTAGTAAACCATTCAATGGGAGATTCAAAGAGACAAGGGAAAGAATGCCAATATCTTCAAGAATCACAAATGAAAGATGTAATGCAAACTATGCTAGAATGAGAATGCAAAAATGTAACTATGCTATGAAAATGAGAGTATTCCAAGCCTTTACTAATTAAGCTATGTGAATTAAGCTAGAACATGAAAGTAACTAAGCTAAGAATGCCATGAAAACTAAGCTATAATGCAAGTATGAAGACTAAAATGTAACAAGCTCTCCAAAGCTCCAAAGTCACCAAGAAAACCTTCAACACAACATTAGCATCAAGAGTGGGGATCCTTAGATGAGAAAAGAGCTATCCTTTTAAAGATAAATGGACCATGGAGATTAAGAGACAAAAGATTTGATCAAGGGTGGAGTTTGAAAGTGAGATCAATCCTTGTGCACAAATCTCCTCCAATGAGAAAGAAGTGTTGACTTTTGTGCCCCATGTGAGACAAAAAGGCCTTTTCTTCTTTTTATAAAATATGAATAATGCTTTATTTGTGCAACTTAGGATAAGAGGTAAGTGGGGGCTTTTTATTTAATAAAAGGGGAGGGAATTCCTTTTAATTAAATAAAGACTTAGGATAAAATGGTTAATCCATAGAATATAATCGAATAAATGATAGAATTAGGATTTGATCAAGAAAATTGATTTAATTTGAAAATATTGCAAAACATTGATTTAGGAAATTGATAAATTGAAGAGTGGGGCCTAGAGTCTAGGTGACCATTTTAGGGTGCATACATTTGCCCCTTTTTGACTAATGTGAGATCGATTTGGGATCACATGTAGTCAAAGAATGAAGTTGAAATGTGAGATTGATTTGGGATCACAAAACAACCTAGATGTGTGTTCGATGGATGGGAACACATCAGGACAAAGATAAGTTGATTGAAAAAGACAAGACCAACACCCCTGTAAATAGGTAATTGTCAAGTCTCAAGAAAGGTTTGATTAATAGTTTTGATAAAGCTAAATCAAGGATTGAAGTTTGGCAGGTACTGCCCCCTCATGATCAAAATTGAAATGACATAGAGGAGAAATAATAAATTGATAAATTTGATCAAATCACTAGAAATCATAATTGAAGATGAAAGATGATAGAATAAGCATCAAGCAGTGAAAATATGCCCCAGTTTGACTAGGTTTGACTGAGAAAGATATAGGATAAAAATGAAGTCAAACCTCAGAGAGATGAAGTGAAGGAGATGAATAGAATACTAGGGTAGTGAGAGAGATGGAGATGAAGAAATGAAGATGCCCCAGTGAAGATCGAAGGATCAGGCCTCAAACAGTCAGCCAACCACGCAGAAGAAGGAGAAATTTTAAAATGCAATTTTGACTATCAAGATGAATTCAGATTTTGATTTCAATCCCAAAAATGGATCCAGGATGTCGACATTAGCTAGGGGTGCTATTTTCACAAAATTTTGAGATGTTTTGAAAATTAGGTCAAAAAGTCAAAATGCTATATAAGGGGTGAAAAGGTCATTTTCAAATTCATTTGTCTTTTGTGATTTTGAGAACTTTGAGAGATCAGAGAAAGATTATGGCTCAATAGGTAGTGATTCCCATCCACACACATCAATTCAAGCATGGTCGGTTGCACAACCAACCTCCTCAGTATGGTGCCCCGGTAAGTTTTCAAAAAAACTAGCCATTTGAGTCATTTAACGTATTTAAAGCACATTTTTAATTTTTTTAAATTATTCTTTAGTGATAGATCATAGGATACTTTAAAAGTATCACAAACCTGTTATAGGTTGTATCATGCGATAGTTCATGGGTCCACAAAGTGTCGCATGACTGTCTAGGAAAGTATCACATAATCCTGGATGAAATATCATGTGACCTTGTGTGAACTATCACACGAGGAAAGAGTATCGCACCACTATTGAAGAAAGTATCACATGATACAATATCAAAAAATAGTATCGCACCAGTATAATAAGAAGTATCACATAGTCTTAATTTGAGCAATATAACATGGGTACAGACAATTTTTGCATTTGATATTACTTGTACTGATTTTAGTCATCCATCATGATATGTTCTGACATCTGGGTTGCAGGTTATGGCTTGTAGGAGATTATACCGATGCTCATTATTAGAGTACCAAGAGTGGTCAGGCTACGTTGTGTCTGGGATCTAGATGATCCAAGTAGGGATGACCTAATTAGGATGGGGTTAGAGTACCTATTGGACATGCCCCATATATGAGAAAACCATAGGTTGCTGACAACATTGGCAGAGAGGTTGTACAATGAGCATAAAACCTTCCATCTGTCGACTGGAGAGGCCTCAATCACACTGGAGGATGTCTACCAGATCCTGCGTGTACCTAGCCATGGAGATGTGGTGAGTATAATCATGTTTATAGATGTTCATTAATGTAATGTTTCCATATGATGAAAATTGACATGATTTTCTATTGGCACAGGTATACTACGATCAGACTCCCATAGATGGGAGATAGGCCATTCAGGACCTTTTCCAAGATGTGACCATTATTGACAGACATCTCAGCTGGGACCGGCTGATAGAGGAGTATGGTCGGCATTACCCAGTGGCATGCATCATGTGCTTGATAGTAGCATAGGCTTTGATTACTGACAAGAGTTAGAGGGGGTTCCCACTAGGCTAGGGGAGATTGGTGGTAGACTTGGTGGCACACCTGAGATGGATGGCATGGGGCCAAGCCATCCTAGCAGACATATATCATGAGCCACATGAGATTGTATATAGGGATGATTGATCATGGGCATCCAGAGCCATCCTAGCATAGTTATGGGTGTGGGAGCACATAGCTATTGTGTGACCACAAGTACATCCTCAGGAGGGGAGGCACCCCTATATATACAGGTATATAAGATTCATCACCCAGCCTCATAGTGGTGATCTTACTTATTACAGGAGGCTATTGGATGAGCTGACACCCTTCGAGTGGAGGTCGTACAAGCAGTGTGAGTAGTGGAGTGATAGGGATCGTGAGCTCAGATACATGTTATGCAGTCAGCCACTACTAGGTCAACATGCAGAGATCGTTGAGCATTTTTTGATCACTCAGGTATGGAGGTAGTTCAGCCATCAGCAGAGGGTAGTAGTGGAGACCACCACATATGCTAGGGTTAGGGAGGATGAGGGATAGGGATGGCTACCGATGCTGGACTACCAGCAAGGAGCACAGGAGATAGTAGGGTTACAGAGAGAGCCATGGGATTACCTACCTGATATGGTAGATGTAGGTGCAGATGCTGCAAATAGAGTAGGGCACCGGAGACACCCATTTCCTAGGTTCACGATCCCAGATGCACAGCCACAGGCAGCAGGTGGGGGAGACGGGGGAAAAGGGAGAGCAGAGAGAGGATAGGGATCCCGATTAGGTGGCTAGAGATGGTCACGTAGACAAGTATTAGAGGATGAGGAGGGAGAGGAGGATGAGGTGAGACTAGTTCACCGATGGGTGGATGTAGGGCAGGAGAATCCTGTGGATAGGGGAGGAGAGGATCTTCGTGCCAGGGTTCAGGCCTTAGAGGTCAACATACAGCAGCTAAGGACTACCATTGCCATTCATGATCAATAACTTCTAGATGCATGGGCTGAGATAGCGTGGTGGGAGAGAGCAGCACGAGATGATGCCACAGAGATCCAGAGGGAGGCAGCACGGGCAACATATTATCATGATTTATACATAGTAGCTGTACTCGAGGGATAGAGGGCGCCACTCTACTCTGATAGGGTAGGGAGATTAGACATGGTGGGTGACAAGATGGGACCACCGCCCCCACCATCACCTCCACATGATGGGGAGAGTCAGTCCTAGGTCTAGGGCTTAAATGTGCACACATATCTTGAGACTTTGATCCAGATTTTGGGATCTCACATTGTACTTGTATCATGATTTATATATATGAGATGACTAGATTTTTTATTTATCTTGTGTACTTGTCTCACTTGTGATGAATTTTTTAGTATTATTATCTTGTTATATTGCTCAAATGTATGATATATGCTTATAAATGCTCATGTATAGCCTCTCTCATAGATGTATGTTTAGTTCTCATGTTATGATATAGACCCATGTTTCTGAAAATGATCACTTTTGATATAGATATGATAATAAGACTAACCCCTTGTGATGATAGGAAAAGGATGTGATGTAAAAGATAAGAAGCAAAAGACATGATTGAGAAGAAGCAAAAGGTGAACACAGTTGACTGACAAGTCCGTTAAAGATGAAAGGAGAGCTCTCTCCATATCCAAGATGCAAAACTAAACTAACATGAACTTGAGAATGCAAGCTACTATGAAAAGTGGTTTACTTACAAGGTCACAAAGCCATTAGACTCTAATAATCATCATTGAGCTTTATTGGTAGCGTCGCAAGATCATACAATACACACTAGTATAACTATGGGTATATGAATATGATCTATATTAGATAGGTATGTGGGAATCCCACCTAAGCATCAAAGACATGTAGGTTGAGATGACTAGTGCAGTGAGGTTCCCTAAGTTTGGTATAGCAATATTATGCTTGCATCGAGACACAAGAAAGTCAAGATGACTACAAGCATGCACTTGTGGAAAATAGTCAAGGATAATACATTGTAGATCCTAGTGTCAAGTGGAACAAGCATAAATGCTCATGATAGTTAAGATCAACAAGATATACCCACAAGAAGAAAATAAACAAAACATGTCCTCATGCCCCCAGTCTGCTAGCCATGCATCATCGAAAGACTATTAGGGAGAGAACACTCATCAAAGAAATCATCATAGACAACACACAAAGAAATAAAGTCAAACAGGTCTTAGCAAGTTAAGTGTTTAAGTGTGTGTGTGTAGGTCATAGAGTCAAACTTTGAGTATCGCATCTGCCAGCGAGAAATATCATATCATTCTAGACTGTGAGTAGGATATCTGATAAGTTTTGAGAAACACTTGATGCCAGGGAAGTGTTGAAAAACACAGTTGGGGAGGTATTGAAAAACACCATTTGCAAGGTGTCCTAAAGACTAACATATCCAAGAGACCAAAACTAACACAGTTATGCCCCCCAGAAAAAGACAAAGACCAATTCCAAACCAAGGCAACAAGGACAAGGCATGATGGAGAAAGGCTAAGTGTCAAGGATGTGTTCTAAGAAACATGGGTGCAAAGGCCTCAAGCAGCGCCCGTTTCTAGGTTTTCACCACTTGGAAGATTTTTTAGGATTTTTTCAATTTTTTTGCATTTTTTCTACCAAGGTGCATGTTTCTAGGTTTTCACCAAGGCACTTTTTCTATTTTTTTGAATTTTTTGCAATTTTTTGATTTTTTTAAATTTTTTTGAGGACTTTATATGCTTTTTAGGATTTTTTAAGCATCATATATGATTTTTTTTGGAATTTTTTTAGGATCAATAAATATGTACAGAGGATGCCCCCAAATAGAACAGGCATCATGGATAGAACTTCTTCAGGTGCAAGACATTGATAGGATCAAGGAGCTGCTCTCCCTCTTCAGTAGATAATAAATAAGCACCTATCCCAAAAGCTACTGTAATGATGTAAGGTCCAAGCCAATTAGGTTCAAATTTTCCCTTTTGATCTCTAATTTGTTGGTTCTTAGGATTTTCACGCAGGACAAGATCTCCCACTTGGAATTCTCTAGGGCAAACCTTTTTGTTGAAGGCCTTGGACATGCGCTTTTGATAAACCCTCATATGGTCAAATGATGCTTGACATTTCTCATCTAGAAGTTTGAACTCTTGAAGTCACATGACATGGTAGTCTTCATCTATAATTAGACCTTTGAGGGAAACTCTAAGTGAAGGAATCTCAACCTCTAAAGGTAACACTACTTCAGCACCATAAGTAAGGGCAAAAGGAGTAGCCCTAGTAGGAGTATGAATACTCATTCTATAAGCCCACAAAGCTATATTTATCTATAAGTGCCAATCTCTATGATTCTTATGAACTGTTCTATGTAGGATTTTAAGAATGGTTTTGTTTGAAGCCTCTGCTTGACCATTTCCTTGCGGGAAGTAAATGGAGGACCAATTTTGTTTAATCTTGAATTTCTGGTAGAGTTATTTAAGGTCTTTATTTTTGAACTGACCTCCATTTTCAGTGATAATCTCAGAAGGTACTCCATATCGACAGATGATATGGTTCAGGATGAATAGAGAAACTGTCTTGCTTGAGGCAACAGAAAGTGGGATAGATTCTACCCATTTAGTAAAGTAGTCAGTAGTAGTGATGATAAATTTGTGTCCACCTGATGCATTGGGATGAATCTACCCAACAAGATCAAAGGCCCAACGCTGAAATGGCCAATGAGATATAGACAGAATAAGCTCCCTGCCCGGAGCATGTATCAGGTTACCATGTTTTTGACACTTTTCGCATGACTTTGCAAAATTTACTGCATCAATCTGCATGGTAGGCCAACAGTACCCCACCCTAAGAAACCTTCAGGCCATGGAAAGACCATTGAAATGTCCCCCACAGATGCCCTTGTGAATGTCAACTAACGCTTGATCAGATTCTTCCTTTTCTAAGCATCTAAGAAGTGTCCCATCTAGACCCCTCCTATACAAATCAATAGAGATAAGGGAATGGTGTGAGGCATTTTGGGTAAGGTTTCTTCATTCAGAGAGGTTAAAGGTATCAGGAATAATGCCATCACAAAGGTATGAGTGAATGGCACCATAATGAGATGACTCACGACCAACAAGGGTACATATAACATGGCTTTCTTGGGAGTCATAGATAGGATAATGTAGCTCTTCCACTAGGAATTCAAATCTAGATTCATGTTGCTCTGACTGAAGGAGTGAAGAAAGTGTGGCCATTGCATTAGCTACTTTGTTTTCTACTCTAGGGATTTGTTGAAACATGACAAATGTGAAATACTATCTCAATAAATCAACCATTTTCTTATAAGGTAGCGGTTTCTCATCTTTTGTTTGATATTCTTCATTGACCTGGTTGATTATCAGCTATGAATCCCCATAGATGTGTAGCTTTGTGATTCTCCATTCGATTTCCATCTTAAGCCCATTTGTTAAAGCTTCATACTCAACAATGTTGTTAAAACATGGGAACAATAACTTGTAAGACTTAGGAATCATATTCCCATGAGGAGAAATAAACAACAACTAGCTCTTGAACCATTTTACATAAAAGATCCATCAAAGAACATCTTCCATGTTCTCTCAGTCATGTACATGAGGTGTTCATATGGAAAGTCAACTTGAATAGGTGCACTATCTTGAATTGGGAAATCAGCCAATTGATCTGCTATGGCTTGTCCTTTTATAGCTTTACACTCAATGTACTCTATGTCAAATTCTGAAAGAATCATCATCCATTTAGCAAGTCTACCTGTGAGAGTAGCCTTACCGAGCAAATACTTGAGAGGATCAATTTTTTCTATGAGGTGTACTATGTGCACAAGCATGTAATGTCACAATTTTTGAGAAGCAAACACCACTATGAGGCAAGATTTCTCAATACTGGTGTAATTAACCTCATATGAAACAAGTGTACGACTAATGTAATATATGGCTCTTTCTTTCCCATGTTCATCAAGTTGAGCTAATAATGCCCCCAAGGAAGATTATGTTGCTGAAACATATAGAATAAGTGGCTTCCCTGGGATAGGAGGCATTAAAATTGGAGGATTTTCTAAGTATTTCTTGATTTTGTCCATGTTCTTTTGACAATCCTCATTCCACATACATTTAACTTCCTTATGTAAGTTCTTACTGAGAGGTTGAGCTCTATTTGCCAGCTGTGAAATGAAACTCCTTATGGATTGAAGATGTCCTTGAAGACTCCTCATTTGAATAATATTTTTAGGAGGTGGCATATCCATGATTGCTTGAAATTTTTCAGGGTCTACCTCTATTCCTTTCACTGAAATAATGAATCCTAGAAGTTTTCCAGAGGTGACACCAAATGAATACTTAGGATTTAACCTTAATTGAAATTGTTCCATGTGATCTAGAATGACTTCTAAATCACCTAAGTGTGTGTCTCTTTTCTTAGATTTGGCCAAGGTGTCATCCACATAATCTTCCATGTTTTTATGCATCATGTCATGAAAAATAGTTGTCATAGCTCGTTGATAGGTGGCTCCTACATTTTTTAATCTAAAAGACATAATGTTCCATCAATAGGTACCCCATGCACAAGTGAATGCAATCTTTTCTTGATCTTCAGGAGCTATCTTAATCTGATTATATCCAAAAAAACCATCCATCAAGGAATAGATCTCATAACCCACAGTCATGTCCACTATCATGTCTATATTTGGGAGTGGAAAATCATCCTTTGGGCATGCTCTATTGAGATCTCTAAAGTCTGTGCATATTCAAATGGATTTGTCATATTTGGAAACTGGTACAATATTTGATATCCATTCAGCATAGTCAATAGCTCTTATGAATCCTGCACTGAGGAGTTTTTCTAATTTTGCTTTGACTAGAAGAGCTATGTGAGGATGCATTTTTCTCAATTTTTGTTTAACTGGTTTCACACCTGGAGCTATGGATAATTGATGCATAATAAGATTATTTTCCAACCCTAGCATATCTAAATAAGTCCATGCAAAATTAATCTTCTTTCCCTGTAAGAACTTGGTGTATGCTTCCCTTTCTTGTGTTGACAAGGACTGAGCCAAGTGTATTATCTATGGAGCCTCATTTGTACCCAAATTGACTAGTTGTGTTGTCTTAACAAGCACTAAAGATCTATCTTGAAAGTAACTAGGGAGATGATCAAGTACCTCATCCTTAGGCACCTCAAAGAGGTTTTCACCCTCGGATACATCATTTCTTTTTACTATTTTTGGTTCTAACATCGCCACACAATGGTTTTTGCCATCAGAACTCCTATTCTTTTTATTTTATGACTAAGGTACTTGATGTCTGGCTCTGTCATGCTAGTAGCCAATTCACTGGTGGAAGAGACTATGAGTTCAATTACATTCAGGTAACAGGTTATCTCATAGTCATTCTGTAATGTCAAGAGCTCAGGTTCTTGATAACATTGGGACCAATCAATGAGATTAGGGAGAGCAAGAGGTAATTCAATGGTAGGTTCAAGGTTGTGAATGTGGATGATATCATCTCTAGTGACTGAAGAGTCAGAGTCTGCCAAGTATTCTTATAAGCTACCCAAATTAGGATTTTTCCTACCAAGTGAAGAATCATCCACTAAGGCAACACATGGGTTCCAGTCCTCCATTCCTACATGTGACTCATCAGCTACCTCAAGATGAGAACTATAAGTATGGATGACATCAACATCCATGTTGACTATGGAAGAATTAGATAGAGACTCCCATTCAAACTCATGTGAATCTGTATCTAAATCCCAACTGGGATGTTTACACCATGCATGTTTAGGACATCTTGATGTGGAGGCTCTAATGTCACCAAGGGTAACACCTTTTCGAACACCATTCTTGTATTGATGTTCTTTGATAAGATCTTCTACACTTGATTCATCCTATTCTAGGCTTGAAACTGTTGCATGAGCAACTGGATTATCTGAATCTCCCTAAAGGAGATTAGTGGAAGGGACCCAATCTTCACACATATCTTGTTGATTTGTCAAATTTGGCATGTATTTTGGTCCATCTTCACTATTCAACTCATCAAGGATAGGAGAAATTTTCTTGTTATGATTTGCAAATCCTAGGCCAACTGTCTTCTTAGAGTTGTGTCCAAAAAGAGCATGATCGAGAGGTTTAGCTCTAGCATCCAATCTATGACTAAGAGGGCCATGTTCTAGATCACCCATATTTTTGACAAAAGTATACCCTCTTCCATAATCCTTAGGAGAGGGAGAGAATTTCTCATTGTGCATGTAATTATCTTCTCTATAAATCTAGTCTTTAACAACCACCTCTTCTTTCTCATCTTGGATAGGAACTGAGGATTCCACAAATGTGCCAAATAAAGTCATGGCTGAAGAGGAAGGTCTTATTTCTTGTGAAGGCTTTCCATAAGACTTAGGTGAAACTAGAAGCTTTTCAAAGGAGTCAAGTTGATACCCCCCCATGCCAAGGTCTAATGTCTTGAATCTATCCTTGCATTGTGCTAGAGTCGCATTGAAATCTTGTGCTTCTCTATTAAGGGGAACATGAGTTCCTGCTGAAATTGAGTTAACAGATAAAGTGCTATCCCCAGGTATACAAATTTCTACTCCATTGTAGGGGAACTTAACAAACTGATGGTAGGTAGATGGAACTACTTGCATATCATGGATCCATGGTCTACCAAGTAAGATGTTGTATGCCAGAGGACCAGCATCAATAATTTGAAACAAAATATCCTTCTCAATAGGGCCAATCCTAACAGGAAGGACGGCCAACCCTTTGGAACTTCTTTCTACCTCATCATGGGCTTTGATTGTGATCTTGTTTTGGGCATCTATAACTTCTTCTGAGTAACCCAATGTCTTTAAAAGACTTAAGGAACAAATATTGAGCCCAACACCCCCATCTATCAACAGATGCCTGACACAGGTTTTATGGATCATGACTTATATATGAAGGGTGAGATTATGTGGGTGGCTCAAAGCTTTATCATCATCCTCTAAAAAATTAAGGTAATGAGGGATAGCAATATGATTGACCATGTTTTGGAATTTATCGACATCTAAATTGTTAGGGACATTTGCTGCACGCAAGGCATCCTGAAGGACTTGCTTATGTCTCAGGAACAACTCTAAGAGCTCCAAGATTGAAATCTAAGCTGGGGTTCTTTGCAATTGATCAACAAGGTTATAGCTTGACTTAAGACTAATTGCTAGATTTAAGGTGGCATTCTTAGATACTACTTGCTTGGGTTTATTGGGCTAACTTGAACTGGGCCCTCTAATGACAACAGGACCTTGACTTCTCATGACAGCATTAAGAGCTTGGGATGACATCCTCGAGTGAGGACCCCTTAGCACCATAATAGGTTCTTCATCAAAGATAGGAGGAGAGTCCACATCAAGATCATAACCATAGGGATCCTTTTTCCTCATCATGTTGACATTTTCCTCCACAACTTCAAGCATGTTGACAACATTCTCCGCAGTTGTGTAAGTGTAGTTGATCTCGGCCTTGCCATTCTTTGGTTTAGAGGTTTCCCCCTTCTCATACTTAGGAAAGGGTTCTTTGAAAGCCTTATGATCAGTGTTGGTGTTCAAACCATCCACCTTAATTTTTCCATTTTCAATGAGATCTTGGATGATATGCTTAAGTTTCCAACAGTGTTTGATATCATGTCCAATACCATTATGAAATTTGCAGAAAGCTTTCTCATCCCACCAATGTGGTTTAACATCAGGAATATTATGCTTTGCGGGGTCTTGAGGATGTGCAAGATTGTTGGCAATAAGTGTTTTGAAGATATCCTCATATGAATCACCAAGCTTTGAAAATTGACACCTCTCTTTCTTATGCTTATCTTGGTATCTTGGCTTATGTTCTTGTTGGTTGGATGCATTGAGCTTCATTGCTTGAACAACACTAGATAAGTGAAGAACACCTTGATCCTTAGGTTGAGAAGAGTCCACAACCCAATCATTAACCACTTGTTTGTTCCTGTTCCAATGTGCATTTTTCCCATTGTCCTTGTTAAAGTTGTTTTTATTTTGACCATTGTTGTTGTTTTTGTTGTTGGTCAAAATTCCTTGCTCTCTCAAGACATCCTCAATCCTACATGTAGTTTTGACCATGGTGTCAAAGGAATCAAAGACCATTTTCCTAACTTCATACCATATCTCAGGAACCAAGTTGCTAATAAGGATGTCAATCTTCTCCTTTTTAGGAATGGTCCTAGAGTAGCAAGAACATTGACGTCTCCACCTTTGCAAGAAAGAAACAAAGGATTCCCCTTGATTTTGTTTTAAGTTACATAGGTCCAACATGGTGACAGATCTCGAAAGATTGTAGGCAAAGTGTTGGATGAATCTATGAACAAGCTCTTTGAAGGTCTTGACTGGTGGAGTTATATTAGTGAACCATTCCATTGCTTGACCTTTGAGACTCCTTGGGAACAACCTCATGAGATAGGAGTCATCTTGATGAAACTCAAAGCTCATAATGTAGAATTGGAACACATGGTCATGTGGATCCCCATTACCATCATACTTGTCATATTGGAGAATTTCCACCTTCCTAGGAAAATATTTCATGCTCACACTCTTGTCAAAAGGATTAGGACAAATTGAGTCAAGTGAGAATGAACTCTTAGGTGCCAATAGCTTTTCCATCATACTCTTCATTTGTCTGATCTCTTCTTCTTGAGATGGATTTTTCTTCTTAATCTTTCTATCCACATCAAAGTTGTAAGGAACTCTAGCACCCTTGTTGATTAAGCTCTCTAGGAACTTGTCTTTGTTTTGCTCTAGATATCTCTTCACATACTGTTGGAAGAGTGGTTCTTGTTTCATCTTCATGAAGTCTTGAGCATTGAGATCAAAACTTGAGGTACTACCTCCATGTTGGGAACCATGATGAGCACATTATGAGGGTTGTCTTGAGTTCCTAGGAGGTGTTTGTCTCCTATAATGAGCATGTTGTGAACTCCTTCTTCCTCTAGGACTAGGAGATCTTGAAGGGGTTCTTGAATGCCTTTTGCTTCATGGGGTCCTAGAAGGAGTAGATGGTGGGGAGTTTTTTCCACTATTGACACCCCTATTGTTGAATTGGGCATTAAGATGTTGGGCCAAAATTCTATCTTGTTCTTCTTGAGAGGCTTTCCTTTCCAATTCTAACAAGGCTTGTCTCCCCGCCTCTAGGATTCTAAACCTCTCTTCCTTTGTAGCTTGTTCATCTAAAAAGGCTTTATTTTCATGCTCAATTCTTTTGAGTCTTTCACTTGTATACATTGAAGTTGTTTGGAGTGGTGAACTTGGTCTCGAGTGTTTGAACAAGTCATTGGTATACGCTGCATTCACATGAGCATCACAACGTTCATTGTCTTGGTCTTCATGTTGTGACCTTTCTTCTTGGTGAGCTCATCTCTTATACCTTTTAGCCCTTTAACGTGCATCCAAATATCTGGTATTGATAGGGGGTGAGTCTGGTTGATTGTCATGAGAGGAATCACCAAATAGAATGTTGTCTCTATGTCTCTCAAATATGTCATCAAGATTATTATCCATTGCTTCCCTCTCCCATCGAGTCATGGTGTAACTCATATCCATATCTGAATGAGAAGGTGCTAAGGATGTGCTCAACTCACTAGGATTTCTCTTGGAATCAAACCAAGCTTCTGAGGTATTCCTAGGGGATTGATCAAAGATGGGCTCTTTTCCCTTACATTTTTTACGAGTTTGGACTAAGGGTAATTGGTCAAAGACTACTTGAGGTCATTTTCCTTGATTTACTTGATATCTTGTTGTAACCAACATGAAAGAAAAGATCCTAGGTGATAAGATGACCCTAAGAAACATCGATACCAAACTAGGATAGTAAAAGCATTCAATTGTCCAAAAGAGAGATGGTAAGATATAATTTTTGCAAAAGGTATAAACCAACACTGCCACAGAGGTGCCCAATCAACAGATAAGTATCCTAACACATATGGATTAGGAGGATGATTTAGCCAAATTATATTTGATTGAAATTGATTTTGGATGGAAGTGAATTGGACAAGAGAATACTAAGACTCTCCAAGTGTGTTATCAAAGAATCTAAAGGTTTACTTTCTCAACAAGGATGACTTCTAACTAACTGATTCGAAGCAAGGTCACTTGTGAAATCAAAGAATACTAATCCAAGAGGTCAAAACATAGGAACCCAAGGTGAAAATAGGCTTCCAACTATGAGGTAAGTGACCTACTATAATCTAGATTGACCTAGGAAAACTAGAAATAACACAAATCAGTAAGACAACAAGATGACTCCGTGCAATAGTTCGCAGGGTATCAGGATGATACAATTTTTCCAAATGATATTTTGCATAAAGCTCATGCGATGGTTTCTAGGTAGTTGATGTGATAATATCCAGGTAGATGGTGTGATAGTCATTCAGTATCGTATGATATTTGATCAGTGAGTGTGTAAATCTCATTTTTGAAGGTAGTTTGGTCAAAGTTGCAGGTTGATAAGCTCAATTTCTCAATTTCAAACATAGTAATAGCAGAAGACAAATAGGTTTGCAAACACTAAGTGATCAAATGTGTTGTAAAACACTTGAAGAAGGGAGGAAGCAACCTTTCCAAGACATGTACTTGGGATATCAAAACAAAACAATCCTATGAGCACTACCATGATGTTTAATGTTCAAGAATGTTTACACGGGTAGATCATAGCGAAGACAATTCAAGCACTTGCTAGCTTAGAAAGACAAAGGCTCAATACTCAACAACTTGGCCCACATTTGATGTCCCATTGCCTCACACAAAGTGGTTTCCCACAATAGATATTGGCTTTGTCGTGGAAGTGCCAATGACACAACCAAAGGAACACAAACAGTGAGTAAAATCTTGGGGTGATCAGGTTAGTCCACTAGGATTGATCCTTGCACCAAGATGTTGAGCAAAAAAATCAGGTAGCTTCTATCTAAGGTTCATAATAAGGGCTTCCATTCACAATACTCCTCTTGCTCCCCGAAGGGACTCCTCACCTTGCGGCAAGTAATGGACCTCACGGCCACAAGAGTACCTTAAGAATTCTTGCTTAGCATTTTTCTCATGGTCACAATCCCACAAGTACTCACACTAAGTGAAGACAAGTACTATGTATACCAAGGTTTTGTGTCCTTGATAGCCTTGAGTTTATAGTGGGTTGGAATAGCTGGGTATTAGCTTGTCCCCACTTGGGTCATTCCTCTTGATTGATCAAGAGAAAGCCCGCTAAAGGATTCTACACTAAACAAGAAGTGGATTAACCTTTGAGGGTCAGGATTTTTGGTTCACCACAAGGGTGAAGAGCATACTCTCCTATCTCAAAAGCATTTCCCAAACATACCAAGCAAAGTTCAATTAGCCCTCTTGGTTTTGAAATCTAAAGGTGGGTCAAGATTTCTAGTTCACCTCAAGGGTGAAGAGTATACTCTCCTACCACCAAAAGACTCCTATGACAAGATATTAAGTGCCTAAAAAAATAACTAGTATAATAACCCACTTAAAAATGAAAGAAAAGAACAAGCACTTGATTGTTTTTATGCTTTGGGCAGCCCTGTAAGAAATATTAGTAGCCCTTGTGCATTTGAAGCTTTGACATGCGTTCTTTTTAGAAAATAATGCAAGCAATTAGGGCACACCTACAAACACAACTTGTTAGGCCCACAAAGGTTAGTACAACAAAAACCAAGTATAATCTGAAAATGAATCTTTGTCCTAACATAGCAAGTCAAAACTAGCAAGCAAACAAATCTAAATCTTGCAAAGAAAGAACCAAAATCAGTCACTGCCAGGCCTGGGTGATAGTTCTATCAAAAAAAGTTTCACATGATACTTCACAGTATAGGAGTGCGATACTTTTGTTTTGTACAATAGTTCAGACTGTATCCAGGTGATAGAGTACTATATGGCTGCACGACAAAGTCCTGTATGTTCACACGATACTTTTACTGGAAAAGTGTCACACGAGTATGTAAAGAACTATTGTATGATACTGGAAGACTTTCATACGATACTCTACTAGAAAAATAGAAAAACAATTGGAACAACAAGATAACAATGATGAAAAAAAAGTGCAGAAATGCAAGAAAATAAAGGCAAAACATAACTATTCTACCCCACGGTGGGTGCCAAAAATGTACACTCAAAATGTGCACTTCTCTAAGTCTTTAGTTCCAAGAGCATCCATGAATTGGAAGCCTTGGGAAAGTGACTTAGAGCTCCCTAGGCATGGAGTGCAAGGGTGTTTAGAGGGCTCTCAGCTAGAGCTATTAAGCATATAACCTTGCTAGTAAACCATGCAATGGGAGATTCAAAGAGACAAGGGAAAGAATGCCAATATCTTCAAGAATCACAAATGAAAGATGTAATGCAAACTATGCTAGAATGAGAATGCAAAAATTCAACTATGCTATGAAAATGAGAGTATTACAAGCCTTTACTAATTAAGCTATGTGAATTAAGCTAGAACATGAAAGGAACTAAGCTAAGAATGCCATGAAAACTAAGCTATAATGCAAGTATGAAGACTAAAATTCAACAAGCTCTCCAAAGCTCCAAAGTCACCAAGAAAACCTATAGCACAACATTAGCATCAAGAGTGGGGATTGTTTGAATGAGAAAAGAACTCTCCTTTTAAAGATAAATGGACCATGGAGAATAAGAGGCAAAAGATTTGATCAAGGGTGGAGTTTGAAAGTGGGATCAATCCTTGTGCACAAATCTCCTCCAATGAGAAAGAAGTGTTGACTTTTGTGCCCCATGTGATACAAAAAGGCATTTTCTTCTTTTTATAAAATAGGAATAATGCTTTATTTGTGCAACTTAGGATAAGAGGTAAGTGGGGGCTTTTTATTTAATAAAAGGGGAGGAAATTCCTTTTATTTAAATAAAGACTTAGGATAAAATGGTTAATCCATAGAATATAATTGAATAAATGATAGAATTAGGATTTGATCAAGAAAATTGATTTAATTTGAAAATATTGCAAAACATTGATTCAGGAAATTGATAAATTGAAGAATGGGGCCCAGAGTCTAGGCGATCATTTTAGGGTGCATACATCAGTAGCCTCTTTTCCTTCAGGCTTATTTTCTTCTACAGGTGTCTTGATGCTTTGTTCCCCTATTGTATCTTGTGGTTTCTTTGGGTCTGAGCCATCAGGTTGTTCCTGTGAAAGAATCGCAACTGATTCAACAAGAATAGGAAGCTCACCTGATAATGATGAAAATGCACATTCAGTAATTTGTGCTTCATCCAGTGTGATGTCTGGTGCATTATTCACATCATCATCATCATCCCTATCATCAGGATAACCATTTGTGATGTCATCAATGAGTACATCATTGTCATTTTTCTCCTTAACTTGGATCTCTTCTAGATCTGGTGCATCCTGTGAGTTGTCCTTAATTTCTTGTACAAGTGTTGTATCAATTACCTTGGTAAATGATACCTCTAATTCTTTAGTCTTATTTTCTACATCATCTTCAATGAATATACCTTTACCTTTGGACTTCTGTCTCTTTTTAGACAAATTTTGAAATGCATTTTTCTCATTTTGCTCTCTGATTGCTAAAATTGAACTCCAGATGAGTTGACTAGACTCATACAGATCTGCCAGATTCTCATCTAAAATTTGCATAGCTTAGCTCTTTATTTTGAACCTCTAAGCATGAGTGTCTATAAGCTCTTTTATTTCTTCATGTGATAAGTTCGGTGCTACCGATACTAGAAGTTGTTCTCTCATCTTTTTGTCAGTATCCAATGGATATGACCATTTGTGGTTTATTCTCTCTTCAAGTGCCACTGGGAGTTGTGTAGTGAATTCTAATGGAACTTTTCTAAAGCATATCATCATCTGAATGACTTCTTCCTCAATTCTATTTTGATCTTCATTTAACATACTATCAAATCATTTAAGTTTCGGATTAGAAAGATCTCCATTCTAAATTAGTTCTGAAGCAACCTCATCAATTGTTCTTTCCTTGTTGCTGACCACCTTGAATTGACTTTGATTAATCTCATTTTATTCATCCTCAAGGTCTTCTCTATTCCTTATTAACCATCTTCTTTTCTTTGGTGCTTCTGCTACTGCCTTGGGTACCTTCTTTACATAAGTCTTTGTCGGTGTAGCAACCTTACATTTTTCTACCTTCATAGCTACCTTCTTTAGTAGTGGTGAAGCTGCAATTGATGACCTTGTGCATGCACCTATTTGCACTAACAACTACCTCTTCTTTGGAGCTGGGCTAGGTGAAACTGGTATAGGGTCTTGTTCTTCATCGGACTCGATTTCCTCACTATCAAATGGTTTTTTAGCCAACATTAACTGACCTTCAGTTGTAGGTTCAACCAGTGACTCCTCAGATGAGTCAAATACAGTCTCAAACTTCTCAAATAAAAATTTCTTCATTTTCTTGGCTTTCCATGTCATTTTACCGATGAAAAGCCCTATTTTTATCCTTGACTTAGCTTCTTTAAAGGTTCCAAACCTTTTAGCCTTTTTGTCCTTCGGTAATGCCAATAATGCTTCAATATATTTCAGACCAAAATCATGATCCATCTCATATCCCATTGGTGCTAGCCATTTTATCCTCAGCTCTACAGATTTAATTAATGTGTGGTCTGTGTTCACTAGGAAACATATATCCATCTCATACTTCTCTACTAGTGAACTCATAATTCTACTTCTCAGATTCATTTTTACCTTAAAATCCTCAAAATATTCATCTGTAACATTTTTTGCATTATCTCCCGTACCTTTCATAATATAAAAAATTTGTGAAGTGATCAATTTGTCGGTAGACCAATTAGTGTGACCGATAGAAGGAAAGAATTTTTGGAGATAGAAAAACAAACATACTAGCAATGATCCAAACTTACAGGTATTGGACTTTTGTGACCTAATTGTCTTCATATTTTCTTCAACCTATCTCAGTAGTAGCTCGGCGAGGTCTATCTGATGACCCTTCTTTATGATTTTGTAAGCCATGTCTACTGCACTGCACAGTACACTATTTAATCTGCTTGACTGGAAAAAAAAAAGCCAATTACATGCTCTACAAACTTAACTTCTAGATCCATAATGGATGCAATTTTTAGTGCTCTACCATCCCATGCCACGCTAATATTTATCTCAACATTAGCTTGCGATGAACTTATGAATGCCTTGGCTTTGTTGGTAGTAGGGTAACCAGTAACCTTACTAATCATTCTCTTTGTCACTTGGATCAGTTTATCTAACCAGAATGTGCCCTCATGATAATGGCTTAACACAACCCTAATCCACTCATTCTTAAAATTCTTCAAAAAATTTAGGGCATTGGTAAGTCCAAGTGTTTCTACCTATATGTGTTCTGGTGTTAGCTTTTCTTGTCCATCACATAGTGCTTGATATGCAACATACATGTCAAAGTTTCCTATTACCCCAATTTTGTAGTGAATGTATGATCGTATGTCTTCAACTAGTAAAACGCTAGGTGGGATGCTCAAAAAAGTGCCCGTTGAATCCATTTTAGATGCTACTTTAGGGTGTAACTTATAGTTCGGTTCATTATAGTTTTCTAAAACTATAAGATTAACTTCCTCTTCCACAACTTTAGAAGAACTCGCAGTAGATGCCATTTCAACAAACTAGGTTTTCGATAAGTATGAAGAATATGCTCGATAGGGTTTCAACTTACTCAAAATATTTTGAAGAATGTGCTCAGTTTGATCTGTAACTGATTTGGATTAGCTTGAAAGATTCTTTGCTTGAACTTTCTCTGTGAAATTTTCACTCTCTGAAATTGCTTTGTAAAAATGAACTTAGTCTTCTGTGTATTTATAGAATTTTCTGCATTCCGGCTCAAAAATTTATGCAATAACTGCTTGACCTACTTTTCGGTTCATGACAATTGTCAGGTCGATGATGACTACAAACTTTCATCAGCTCGGTTAACACATGATTTATTTTCTCAGTTGATACTGATACTTGATTAACCTTGAGTAGTGGTTACCGACAGGTAACCATTTGCTCGGTCTAACTTTTACGGACTATGTGACTTTGTTAGCTCATAACATATAAACCACAATGCATCATTAATCATGTAGATTTGGTATTTGCTCATCATATCTAAGGAACTGTATGTAAAATATGATCATTTTGAAATGTTAGTCCCATACATACCTATATCACCTTAGGTGGAAGTACCGATGTCACACAATCCAGTGGACGAGGTTTCACCGATAGCATTACTTGACTCATCATTCTCATTTGATGCTTTCTTCCACATGTCATTCCTTATTCTCATGATATCTACAATAGTGTTTCCACTCTCAAATACATGATTTTCTTCTGGTGCTCGGTCTTTGCAGTCCTTGCTTAGGTGATTGACCTTATGACAATGCAAACATTCCATTCTTGTACTTGTCCAACTTCATGATTGTGCAGCCCATCTTTTCATATTGTAGTTTTCTGCAATGTGCCCATATCTACCACATGCAATATAGTTAGTCCATGTGTTGTAATCCCAAACATAAGAATTACCTTGTCTCTTTGGTTGATAAGGCTTGCATTCTATCTTCTGCTTTGGAGTCCATACTTCATTTTTTCCTTACACTCTCGTGCAGTGTGTCCATGTTCATTGCAAGTGTAACATAATTTCTCCATAGTAGAATTGTTAGCATTCTTATTCAGTTTAGCTCTACACTCATTATCTTGATGACCAAATTTTCCACAATAGTAACAATATCCATTAAACTTAGGAGTGACTGGAGGTTTACCTTGTCCTTTGCTTCTACACACATTAGAAGTATGTCCTGGTTTGCCACAGTGATAACATGTCAACACTTTAGGTCTTTGATTTTAATTCTTGTTGACTTGTTCAGCTTTTTGTGATGATTCTCCTTTGCCAGTATAGCCTAATCCTGCTTTGCTTCCAAATCTTCTTTGATTAATCAGAAAATCATCAATCCTTTTAGAACTCTCCTCAGCCAATTTCTTCATTTCATGATGTTGTTGTTGAGTTTTCACTTCATTTCTCAGCTTTACATTCTCTTCTCTGAGAACACCTATATCTTCAAGTTTTCTTGACAGTTCTCCATTAACTCAGTTGACCTCTTGATTCACAATCACCATTTGATTTGAGATTCCAAAATGATGCTCGGTGAGTCTTTGTATCTCACTTTCTTTTTCTTGAAGTTGTTTAGTTATCAGTCTTCGATCTTCAATAGCTAGATTCCTTTCTTGCTCAGCCTGTCTAGCATTCTTTATTACTTCTACCATTCTTACCATCTGAGATTCCTGACTGATTTGTAGTGCTTTCACTTGTTTGGTTAAGTGAAGATTCTTTTCAGACAAATTAGAAACTATACTTTTAGATCCATCAAAAATACTTCCTGAACTAGATCCAACATGATCAAATACATCATCAATCACTTCTTCATGGTAACCAATTTCATTTTGCAAAATAGCTAGGTTCTTTCTTTCAACCATTAGTTTCTTCAGTCCATCCTTAGCTTGCTTATATTGCTCAAAAAACATCTGCATTTGAATATTTTGATTCTCTATGGTTTTATCTAACTTATACCTCTCCATGACTAGATCTTTACCCTTCAGTGGTTAAACTATCCAATAAGAGAACTGAGCTCTGATACCAATTGTTGGATTAGGAGAGATAGGGTACTAAGAGGGGAGGGGTGAATCAGTGCCCACAAAAACTTTCACTTATAAACCTTTCAGATCTAAAATATAAAAAAATAATAACCTTGCAAAATAACTTGTATCCAATGCATGTATCATTCATCCATTCAACTTGTAAAAGTAAATAACATGAAATCAACAATATAACAGTCCCATAACACAAGTATTTTGGTAACGCAAAAATCCTTGTTAGAAGGTAAAAACTGTGGTGGGGATGACACCCACAAATTATTTACTACTGCAAATAGAAAAGGTTTGCATGTTAAGGCTACAAGTGGTGATCACTTCTGGTGATATTACCCTGTTAGGAGTAACATATTAGATTAGCTAGATCTACCTAGTGATAGGATTTTAGCAACACTACTTGAGTGTGCACTCAGTTAAGAGATTTACAAAAAGACTGTTAGGTCTACTCTGTTAAGAGATTTTACCAAAACTCTATTACAATGATGAGAAAGCAATAGCTATCTATCTGATAATGACAACTCAGCTTGTCTGATATAGATCAATAAAGTAATGAATAGATATCACCTTATATTGTGTAGATCTTTGCTCTGTACTGCTCGGTTAGCTTGATTTTGATTATGCTTTGATCTGATTACCTCTGAATACTATTCTACTCTGTCTGTCAACTAATAATATTGAAGTTGGCTAATGCTTCAAGTGATTCTTCATTCATGCATCAGCTCACATAAAAAATGATACAAAGATACAATTATATAGCATACTGCTTTATGCCACTTAACAAAATTAGGTTACAATATCTTAGAGAAAACCCTAAGATCTACGGTGTACAAAAATAACCTAGATCAAAACAAATCATAAGATCTTCATCGCATTTAATGAATATCTCAACAATAAATTATCCTCGATCTTGGTAAAATGTTTTCTGATTCTGTTGTAACCATTTGCATAGATAGATGTGCCATTTCTGATTCCTATGCCATTTCCTGTGATCCTCGGTAAACACTGTATGTACTGCTTGGTAAATACACTGGTGCTTGTTGTCCAGTTTGCTCAGTGTTTATTGTGCTCAGTATCGGTGTACACTGATGCTCGGTAGAACCGCCCTGGTGCTCGATGTGAAGACTTAACTGACTGGCTTGTTAGAGCTTGTAGTTATCAACTAGAGTAGCATAGGTAACCGACCGATGTCTTTGATTCTAATGACAACCTTTAATGCTCAAATAGAGATAACAAAAACACGACATCCCCAGGGTGAAATTTATGCTCATTCAAACTAAAATAGCCAATTTTCTCATGTAGATAACTCCAAGGTGGACCCTACATTAATTTCATTTTTAATTTTCAAAACAAAGTTGAAATTGGTCTTCTTTAAAAAGAGTAGCACCCTTTAAGGGACTTGTTTATTTATTTTTTTATTTCAAAACATTTAATGTAGGTGGTGGGGTGATTTTTTTAATATTGGGCAAAAAACTTAATGTCAATAAAAATATTTGATAAAATTGCATCGATATTTTTAGTTTTTCATGTGGCAATCTTTTTAAATCTTTTTAAATTCTTTAAAAAGTGTATAATAAATATTTAATAAAAAGAACCTTTATTAGATAAGTGCATTTCCATTTTTATTTTTTAATATTTTAAAATATGATTTTAATAAAAAATATGATATTTTTGAATTTTACAGGACACTTTTTTTTAATACAATAGGAAAAATCTTTCATTTACTTTAATTTTCTTTGCATACTAAATTTGAAAACTATCAACATAATTTTCTTTTTCTCTCTCTTTTTTTAACTATGACCAGAAGGGGTCAAATTATGTATCAAAGTTTATCAGTTGGCCAACCTAGATCCAACACTGAGGAATATTTTTATCAAGGAGGAAATTTATAAAAACTCCCCCCAAAACCCCTCTTTTAAATGCATATCAGAAGAACCCATTAGATCAAATGCCAAATTTGTAAATATCGTAACAAGCCCTTGAAACCCTAACATCTGAAATAAAATATCTACAAAACTTTCATATCTTACCATGAATTTCATTCTTTCATGCATTCCATAGATTTAGCCCCAAGTTTTTTTAACACCAAAACCACAGCTCTAATATGACTTGTAAGGAAACTTGTTACCATACAATGACAATTTCCACATAACCCATATGATAAATCAATCAAATAAGTATTCAAAATATACATGCAAGAGAATAGACAACATACCCATAAATATGTGACACAAGATATACCCTAAGGAAAACCCTCATGAGAGAAAACATCAACCTCCAAAAGCATCCATAATCTATGTATTATTTAGCATTACAACATTACAATACATCCATGAAAGCCTTTGAAACCCCAACCATTAACAAGTGCTTCATGTGGACAAGCATGTAACCAAACATCACACACCATGCTTCCAACCTCCACAAATGTTGATCTGGCTTCACTCAACAACTACCCTTATGGTTGTTTTTATAGAAATAACTCCCACAAAACCACTAAGTGGTATTACATAAACCATGTTCTATCTAACCCCTTGACCCCACATTTAATATTAGGTACTTTATTTAATTCCTTTCCTTAATATTAAATAATTACAATAATATAGTACTATAATGTTACAATACAGTTCATCAAGTGCCCACAATAATATTCTAAAAGAATCTCTACATGTTGGATGTCCATGTAGGTGCTTCTTGGTGCAACATTACATAATAAATAAAATATTACAATAATAAACATATTTATGCAAGGTGTACAAGAACCATTTCCCCAACACTATAATATTATCTCTCTCTCTCTCTCTCTCTCTCTCTCTCTCTCTCTCTCTCTCCATAGGATATAGATCTCTAACTTATATATCACTCTTTTCTATATTTATTTCCTACCCTCTTCTCCTCTATTTGCCTCCTTACTGCTCTTTTTATCTTTTTAAACTTATCTCTCTTATTTTTCCATTTATTTACTTCACCTCTCTAGGTCTCTCAATCACTCCCTATATACCTCTACATCCCTTCATCCTTCCTTATCCCCCTCTCTCTCTTTCTCTCTCCTCTTCTACCCCCCTCCACTCTCTTGGTCATCACCTATCCCTCCCTTGTATAGGGTTTAGGTAATAGGGTGTAGGTTATGTTGGTTCCCAAAACAATAAATTGAAAAATCCTAAGAATGTGCCTTCTTCTATAATCAAGTTGAATAATTTATTTGGCCAATGAAAAAGAGTCTTTCCTATGAAAGAACCTTCTACTCTTCAAGCTCTACAAAACATAGGTGGGTGTACCTTCTGACTTGAGAATATTTAATCTATCTTCTATAAATTAATCATAAATTCACTTGGTAAGGCACTTGTACTTCAAATGAATTTCCTAAATCTTATTTCTCCTACTTGCTTCTCTACAATATCCTACTCCTATTTCCTAAAATTAAAGTGTATATGAATGAAATGTTTTTCTATTGGATATTGCTAATGCATTGGGGAGATGGTTGATAAATTTAATATGTTTAATCACTATGTTGAGTGATGCTGGAACCACTGCTATTTTCATTAGTGTTTTGTCACTGATGTGAACATATGTTTCTATGAAGAGAACATGCTGGTTACTACAGTGTATGGATGTACAGATGTTTCAGAATGTGCAAAGTCAGATGAGAGTACAAGAAGATGTTGTGATCTTATATCAAAGATCTTACATATATACCCTATTACATTCTACATGATCAGGTCATCTGATTAGGCTTTCCTAATATACAAAAAATTAAATAAACCCTTGCTAAGATACACTCAGTATCTAAAAAAAGTATATAATGATTACATTACAACAATTAAGGACTGACATCCTTAATTTACATTTGCCAACCAAAATGCATGATATATCTCTAAAGTTAGCTCCCAAATAAGTCTTCTCCAGATCACACACCACAACTGACATCATCCCGCTTTTCATGACTTGCGCTGACCAAATAAAATTCTTCAATATACTACCTATCATCCCTTAAGCTTTCATATACTGAATCCATACCTTCTGTAAGATATACCAAAAACATAGAGAATCACTTTGTCAACTTCCACTATCACAGTCTAGTAACCAGTATTCACCAAAACATATGTAACTCAGCCAATACACAACATTATATGATGCGATCTTGGATATAATATCACAACATCTTCCTGTACTCTCATTTGACTTCGCACATTTTGAAACATCCATACAATGTTCGTACACTGTAGTAACTGGCCTATTCCATAAAACTATAAAATAAAAATGGAGAAGCTACAAATGAAGGATGATGAAAGCATTATGGCTTATGT
This sequence comes from Chamaecyparis obtusa, assembly GCA_027943335.1. Taxonomy (NCBI): domain Eukaryota; kingdom Viridiplantae; phylum Streptophyta; class Pinopsida; order Cupressales; family Cupressaceae; genus Chamaecyparis; species Chamaecyparis obtusa. The sequence continues at coordinate 123,364 of BSBK01006294.1, read as the reverse complement.
TCAAAGGGTTACAAATGTTGTGGTTGGAATCAAAAATTGTTGAGGTACTTATGATGAATAAGAATTCATTACAAAGATCCTTAGATCATTAACACCTATTTACAAGACTAAGGCTATAACTATACAAGAAACTATACCTTTGACTCTGAACTTTAATAGAGAGATGTTGATTGCAAAGCTAACTACCTTTGAAGCTGCTGAAATGTGAGATTCTGTACCTAAAGTTGAAACTATATTTAAAGCATCTGCACACAAGAAGATAATGTCTTCACTTCTGAGCACCAGCAGTGAGAACCTAAAAGAAGAGCTTGGTGAATATGCTGAGGAGTGGGAATAGATACAAGCAGAGGAAAAAAAGATGGATGAACTTGTTGCACTAATTGCTAGAAGAGAAAAGAGAGGTAAGGGTAAATTTGAAGGAAAGTTACCTTTGAAATGTTTTTCATGTAATAAGGTAGGTCATTTTGCATCTAGATGTCCTACAAGATTTCCTAAGCACAAGCCTAAGTTTTTCAAGTCTAAGTATTCAAAGGATAAGGAATGTTATTATGCTAGTGAAGGTAATTATGATGATGATGATTTAGATTATGAGGAGATTGGATTTATTGCTATTAAAGATGAAAAACCAGTACATGAGGAAAAAGATTTAGTATCACATGTTGATATGAAATATGAATGGATTATAGATAGTGGTTGTTCATATCATGTCTAGATACAAAAAAAAGTTTGTTAAATTAGCGAAGTATGATGGTGGTGTTGTGAGATTCAAAGACAATCTTCTGAAACCTATCATAGGAGTAGGATTTATTACTTTGGATGGAAAGACTAATACTAATAATGTACTACTTGTTGATGGAATTAAACATTACTTTTTGACTATTGGAAAAATCATGGACAAAGAGTTTCAATTACAATTCAATGATGGTAAATGTTTTATCAGAAGTAAGGCAGGAAAGCTAATTGCAACACGTACTAAATCTAGAGGTAATGTATTTGAATTAAATAAATCTGGAGCCTCTTTTTTTGTTGCGAAGGTAGATGAAGCATGGTTATGGTACAAAATATTTTTTCATGTTAACTTTGATAATATTGTGAAGGAAATTTTGACTAATGCAGTGAGAGATCTACCAAAGATTGTGAAACCATATAACACAGTATGCAGAGAATGTGTTATGGGAAAACATACTACAAGCAGTTATAAAAGTAAAGCATATACATCAAAAGGAAAGTTGGATCTAGTACATATAGACCTATGTGGACCTACAAGGACAAGATCATACTATGGTGAAATGTATTTCATACTTTTTTTTATGACTTTTCTAGAATGATGTGGGTCACTTATTTGAAAGAGAAATCAAAAGCATTTGATAAATTTAAGATATTCAAAGAAAAAGTAGAGAATGAATCAGGTCTAAAGATAAAATGTTTGAGGTCAGACAAAGGTGGATATTTTACTTCAAACTTATTTAATTCATACTATGAAGAGCATGGAATACAAAGAAAAACATCTTCTCCTAGGACTCCACAATAGAATGTGATAGCAAAACGAAGAAACAAGACTATACTTGATGCTGCTAGGACAATGTTGCTTGAAGGAAATGTATCTCATACACATTGGAGAGAAGCTGTTGGGACAATGGTATACACCTTGAATAGAGTTCAAATCAGAGAAGGTACAAGTAAGACTCCTTATGATTATGGTTTGATCATACTTCTACTGTAAAATATTTCAAAATATTTGGTAGTAAGTGTTATATCAAGAGAGATGATGAGATAGGGAAGTTTGATGCTAGAAGTGATGAAGGAATTTTCCTTGGTTATTCTAATAAGAGAAAGGCTTACAAATTTTTTAATTTGAGATTAAGAAAGATAATTGAAAGTAACAATGTGAAGATATATGAAAGGTTTCAGATATAAGAAAGAATGTATGATTGTAATCAGGATACATAGATCAAAGAGGCTATTGTTGCAGAAGAAGAATAAATTATTGAGGCTGAATGTGAAAATGAGATTTGTGATGATAACACAAATGAGGCTACTGAGGTTCCTAAGATTCTGAGGTATGTAAAGAAAGACCATCCTGAAAATAAAATTATTGGTAATACAAATCAAGGAGTAATGACTAGATCAAAGGCTAGAGAAGAAATTTGTTTGATTTCTCAAGTTGAACCAAAGACTAGAGATGAAGCTTGTAGAGATGAATCTTGGATAAATTCTATGAAGGAAGAGTTAGATTAGATAAGGAAGAATAACACTTGGGAATTGGTTCCAAGACGTAAAGACAAAAAAGTAATAAGAACTAAATGGGTTTTCAAAAACAAAATGAATGAAGGACTTTTTGTAAGAAAAAAAGAAAGATTGGTATGTAAAGGTTATTCACAACAAGAAGAAATAGATTTTGAAGAGACATTTTCTACCGTTGCTAGAATAGAGGCTGTGAAATTATTCTTTGCATATGCTACATATAAAGACTTCAAGGTATATTAGATGGATGTGAAATCTGCATTCTTGAATAGGGATCTTGAAGAAGAAGTGTATATAGAACAACCTGATGGATTTCCTCTATCCAAAGATGGAGACATGGTATGCAAGTTGAAGAAGGCACTATATGGAATGAAGCAAGCTCCAAGGGCTTGGTGTGCAAGGTTAGACAAATACTTACTTCACCTTGGATTCAGAAAAGGTAATGCTGACAGTAATTTATATTTAGGAACTAGCAAAGATGGAGTTTTGATAATAGAAGTTTTTGTTGATGATATTATCTTTGGAGGCAATGATGAATTGTGTAAGAAGTTTTCCAAAGAGATGGAAAATGAATTTGAGATGTCCATGATAGGTGAAATGAAATTCTTTCTAGGACTGCAAATAATTAAGAACAAGAATGAAATTTTTATTTCTCAGACTAAATATCTTAAATAAATGTTGAAGAAGTTTGGAATGGAAGATTGTAAACTAGTTGGTACACCCATGGTGATTGGTAATAAACTATAAAGTAATGATGAGACTAAGTATGTTTTTCAAACTAGATATATATCAATGGTTGGTGGATTACAATATCTAACCCACACCAGACAAGATATTGTTAATGCTATTGGAATTGTGGCTAGCTATCAGGCAGAACCTAAAGAGACACACCCAACTGTCGTGAAAAGGATATTTAGATATCTGAAAGGGACAATTGAATATGGCTTATGGTATGATAGAAATGAAAGCTTTGAACTTCATGCTTATACTAATGCTGATTGGGTAGAAAATATTGATGACATGAAGAGTACTAGTGGTGGTGCATTTTTCCTTGGGAAAAAGTTGGTTTCATGGCTAAGTAAGAAGCAAGATTGTATAGCTCAATCTACTGCATGATCAGAGTATATTTTTGCTACTATTAACTACACTCAAATTGTTTAGATAAAACAAATGCTGAAAGACATTGGAATAACTTTTGATGAGCCAATGGTTATCCATTGTGATAACACTAGTACAGTAAATATGTCAGTGAATCCGGTGACACATTATAAAACTAAACAGATTTCTATCAAGTATCACTTCTTGAGAGACAAGGTGGTAGAAAAGGAAATAAAGCTGGAGTATATTAGCATAAAGGAATAGATTGCAGATATTATTACAAAGCTATTTCCAAAAGATACCTCTGAATATATAAGAGGTATTCTTGGGGTTCAGGCCCCTCATATTCATAATTAAATGATGCAAGGATGCATCCGTCCAGAGGTTTTCAGAGCCTTATCATATTCTAGACTTGATGTAGGGATCTACTCCTCAGGGGGAGTGATCATTGAAGATAATTTTGGAAAATAGTTGATGACTTATGGCACCATTTTCCATTGTTGTCCAATGGGGAGATTTTCTATGAGAAAAATCCCTACTGTATGGGGAGATTGTATGGAGGTGTATTATGAGAGTACTGTTTGGTTAAAAAACTTTGGATTGATAAAACTTTGGGTTAATAGATTTTCCCATATGTTGACATCAATGCAAAAGGGAGAGATTGTTGGATATTTCTAATGCATTGGGGAGATGGTTGATATGTTTAATATGTTTAATCACAACGTTGAGTGATGCTGGAACTGCTGTTGTTTTCATTAGTGTTTTGTCATTGATGTCAAAATATGTTTCTGTGAAGAGAACATGTTGGTTACTATAGTGTACAGACACTTTAAAGATGTTTTAGAATGTGCGAAGTTAGATGAGAGTACATGAAGATTTTGTGATCTTATATCCAAGATTGTATCATATAATGTTGTGCATTGGCCGAGTTACAGATGTTTTGGTGAAGACTGGTTATTGGATTGTGACCGTGGAAGTTGATAGAGTGAGTCTCTATGTTTCTGGTATATCTTATAGAAGGTATGGATTCATTATATGCAATCTTAAGGGATGAAAATTAGTATATTGAAGAATTTTCTTTGGTCAGCACAAGTCACAGAAAGTAGGATGACGTTAGTTGTGGCATGTGATCTGGAGAAGACTTATTTGGGAGCCGACTTTAAAGATATAGCATGCATTTAGGTTGGAGAATGTAAATTAAGGATGTCGATCCTTAATTGTTGTAATGTAATCATTATATACTTGTTTTAGATACCGAGTGTATCTTAGCAAGGGTTTATGTAATTTTTTGTATATTAGGAAAGTCTAATCGGCCAATCTGATCATGTAGAATGTAATAGGGTATATATGTTAGATCTTTTCTTTGGAAAAGATATGGATGAGATGTATGTAATTTGAAAGAGAATTGTGGAAGCTACGAGCTTGTACCTGCTAGATGTAGAGCAGATAATTGTATGTACTTCATTGGAATTGATCAAGAAAAGATAGTTTCTATCATATAACTCACAAGGACTATGTATTTCCTCATTTACACGTGTGTTGCGAATAGTGTGTTCTGAAGGTGGACTTAACCATCTTTAGGTAGTGAGCCTACCCTCTTTTCTTGACTCCTACTAGGATCTAGCCTCTAACAAGGACTATGTACTATAATGCTTTAATCAGCTCCAAATAGGGCTAGATCTTCTAACAAGGATACTATACTCTTAGTGCATCATTTGTGGGTGCTAATTCCCACCAAGTTTTTTACCTTTAATAGGGTTTCGCTTACACCAAAATATTGTGTTATTGTGTTGGCATTCATCGTGTTCATTGGATTTGATATTGTTGCTATTCAAAGTTTAAAGTTTAATATTTTGTCATACAACTGATTCAACCCCCCTCTCAGTTGTATTGTGGACTATTATTCCTAACATTTTCTATATATTCTAGATTTCATTGACCAACACCTTCTATCTATTGGGAAATACAATCAAATTTAAAGATGATGTGTGCACCTATCTTCTATCTTATCTTGAGCTATTAGGCACTTTGGTTGTTTATACTTTGTATAAATGTGCAAAAGTTTTTTTACCAAGTTCTTCTTTAATGATCCAAAATAAATCCCTCAAACCACTACGATCTTCCTAAAAGGAATTTAGTTATGGCTTGCAAACAACAACCAAATAGATCACACAAGAAACAAAAAATGTGTTCTAATAAACTAAATTATTGTTGGAAACTATAATTGAAACAATTTTTATATTGTCATTGATGTCAAACCTTAAATGGTGAGATAGTTTCTATCTAGTAAAGTGCCATATCATTTGATTGATGAAGAGGATTTGAAAAGATGAGATAACAAGAAAACCTAGTGAAAGGTTGACTTATGAGAAACTGTAATGGGTACTTAATTAGTTGGCACATTTGCAAGGTAATGAGTTGTTTATCTATAACACTAAGTAAAGAAGACAATTGATTTGAAGCTTAGAAGAGATGATGAAATAAATCCTGCAAGCATAGGCTTGACCGAGAAAAAGAGAAGAAGATTAAGGAAATTTATGTGTAAGCTGAGTGATGCTAGTGTTGACCAAGCACAGTATAAGTTGAGAAAATTTAGTGTTGACCAAGCATCAGTAATTACCGAGTATCAGATAACTAATTGAGGGAAGATAGTAATTGTCAAGAAGAATAGTTTTAGCAATGACTGGGTTATCCAATAATGATCAAGCAAAAGAACATAGTGATGACCGAGCATTAGTATTTTATAGTTTGTAAAGGATTTGAGATTCCCAGCTGACATAGTTAAATTCTTGGGATATGTAAATTGTGTTGAAGATAAGGATGAATGAACTGGAGTATTTAATGCATGGTAAACCATTTTCTTATGGGTTCAAGGAGAAGTTTTGAGAAGTATCTAGAAGGATAAAAAGAAGGTATACAAAATGTTGGAAGGATTCGATGAATCTGACCTAAACCTAAGATCTACGGAGATGATTAAGTGGAAAAAGATTAAACTACCTAATCAAGAAGGTATAAGGATGACCTGATTGTAGGTTATGCTAAATGTTGATTCGGTTGATTGGAAAACCTAAGTAGAAGGCTGAGAAGAGATGAGAAGAGTTGTGGTGATTGCTTGAAGGGATTTCCAAGTAGATCAGAGATGGAGATGTAAATGAAGGCTAGTTAGTGGATCAGTATATGAGCTACATTGGATCTATATTTGCAAAGTGAATTGTATGTTTTAGATCAAATTCTACTGTGACTTTCTAACCATTATATCAGTCAAAATCCTTTAATCAAGGTTGACCCAATAGTCATTTGTAAATCATTTAATCAAGGTAACATTATAATGGGATGTTTTTAATCCCTCTAAAAAGGTCGGTCCTAATAGGGTGATTAAATCCTTTAATAGGGTCACACCTAACAGTGTGTATTGTAACCTTTAACAAGGTTGGCTTCTCACAGATCTCACTTCAGAAGAGTGAAAATTTAGTAGCATGTTACTGGTGGTTTTTCCCAAATTGGATTTCCATGTTAAATCCTAGTGTCATACTTGTGTGAATGTTATTTGATGTGTTTTATAGTTAATAGTTTTATATTCTGCAAGTTGATTACTTTTGGATAGTGGATGGCAAGTTTATGTTACTAGTTATATTCTATAGAGATCAAGTTGATTGTTGAATAGATCTAAGTTGGTTGAAGTATTGAAAAGTTGAATTGGTACATCTAGACCTGAGGATAACTTATTCAACCCCCATCTCAGTTATTCTTAAATTATTCTAACAATTGGTATCAGATCTTGTGGTGCTTCTAAGAAAAAAGAAGTTTGAAGGTACTTGAAGATAAAGATCAAGATGTACAAAAAGGAGGTACCAAAGCTGAACAATGAGAACTTCCCTGCATGGAAAATTTTGATGAAGTTACACCTAGCTGTAATTGGTGATGCAAAAAAATACTATGTGGAACATGAATACATAAAAATACTGACACCTTTGACAACCCAATAGATGAATGGAAATCAAGAACACAATAAGGCAATGTTGGAGATTGCATCAACCCTAAGTTATCCCAAATTTGAAGACATCAAGGACTATACTAATGTAAAGAAAATGTGGGACACACTAATCGCTATCTATGGTGGGGGAAAAAATGTGCTAAGAGCCAAATATGAAAGCTTGAGAGGTAATTTTGATGAAATGAGAATGTTAGAAGATGAAAATATTGTTCAATATTGTGCCCAAGTTAAAGAGGTAGTGAATGCTATTAGAGGAGATAATGGAAATATTGATGAGAAACTGTTATTAGCAAGGTATTGAGAACTCTATTTCCTATTTATGATATTAGAGTTTCTACAATATAAGAACTAAGATGTGCTCTTGGTAACAACCTAACTTTGAAAGGTTTGGTTGGTAGGCTTACCACTTTTGAATTGTTAATTTTTGATAATTTCACTACTCATAATATTGAATCTACATTCAAATCTCAAATGGTTCTTCATAAGTCCAAGAAGGAAAAATAAAAATGTGTGGATAGTGACATCAACACTTCTGATGATGATCTTGATGATCTTGAGGCACTGATGGCTAGAAGACTACCTAGAGGGAAAGGAAAATTCAAAGGTAAAGTTCTTATAATTTTTTTTTCATGTAACAAAGTTGGCCATATTGAAGCAAGATGTCCTGATAGGAATGACAAGGATGAAAGAAGAGAAAGAAAGTATAAAGACAAAATGGATGATAAAGATTACAGAAGGTATAAGGACTATAAGGACAAAGGTAAGAAATCTTGTTATATTGCTGAAGAAGAAAGTGGCAGTGAATCTGGTGAGTCTGATGATCATGATGTAGAAGTTGTTTATGTTGCTATGAAAGATGATTCTGATGAAGATGAGAAAACTGCACTTATTTCATATGTAAGTAAAGGTGATAGATAAATAATTGATAGAGGTTTCTCACATCACATGACTGGTGATAAAAGTAAGTTTTAAATCTTAAATCATTACAAAGGTAGCAATGTTAAGTTTGGTAATGATGCAACATATCTTGCGGAAGGAAAATGATCAATAAGATTGACTGACAAGATCAGATGTGATAATGCTTATTGGGTTGAAGGAATTAACTATAATTTGTCGAGTGTTTCACAGTTGAACAATTTTGGTTACCAAGTTGAATTCCATCACAAAAGGCTAAGATCTTTGATGCTACAGGTGAACTAATTGGAAGTGGAGAACAAACAAGAGGTAATTTGTTCTATCTAAATCTATCTAATGAAACATGTTTGTTTGTACAATTTGATGATGTATGGTTATGGAATAAGAGGTTGTGTTATGTGAAATTTGATAATTTGGTAAACATCAGTAAGATGAAAATAGTATGAGGGTTACCAAGATTGAAGAAACCTGATAATGTGATGTGTAAACAATGTCAATTGGGAAATATGACAAAGTATAGTTTCAAGAGAAAAACTTATACTTCTAATGATATTTTGGAATTGGTTCATACTAACCTTTGTGGACCTATTGGAGTTGTGGACCTATTGGAGTGCAAAGCTACTGTGGTGATAAATATTTAATTCTATTTGTTGATGATTATTCTAGAATGATGACTGTGATGTTTCTTAATGAAAAAGCTGATGCCTTTCAATTGTTTAAGTGGTATTTGGCAAATCTTGAAATAGAAATAGGTAAGAGCTTGATATTTTTGAGATCTAATAGAGGAGGAGAGTTCATATCTAATTAGTTAAACATATTATGAAATGATAGAGGAATAAAGAGACATATGTCTACACCAAGGACACCTCCATAGAATGGTATAACATAAAGAAGGAATAGATCAATCATGGATTGTGCTAGAACATTGATGATAGAGAAAAATGTTGCACAAAAGTATTGGAGAGAAGCTCTAAGTATAAATTTATATGCCTTGAACCAACTACAAGTCAAGAAAGGTACAAATACTACACCTTTTGAGTTATGTTATGGTTATGCGCCTAATGTGAAATACTTTAAAGTCCTTTGAAGAAAATGTTATATACCCAAGGATAATAGGAATGGAAAACTTGATGCTAAAAGTGATGAAGGCATATTCATAGGATATTCCACTAAGAGAAAAGCTTATAAGTGTTTTAATTCTAACACTAACAACGTTGTGGAAAGTGAAAATTTAAGATTTGATGAATATGCAGAAAAGAATGAAGTTAAGTGCAAGAAGGAACTTGAAGACTATAGATCATTGGTATACATGAATGAAGGAAAGCCTATAAATTTATCTGAAACAAAGAGAAAAGTTGTTGAGCAACAACACGAGTCTAGTGAGTTACAACAAGAAGATGCTGAGCATCAGGAAGTAATTGCCAAGCAATTAGAAGAGGAAGCAGAGATACAAGATGAACCTGAAGTTAATTTGTTTGATGAAACTGAAGAACAAAAGAAAGAATAAAGGAGACTAGAGCCTACATTAGCATAGTATGTGAGAAGACATCATAATCCAAATCAAATTATTGGAACTAAATAATCTGGAGTCATGACAAGAAGTAAGTTGAAAAACCAAACATGCTTGTTATGTGAGTTTGAGCCTAATTTAGTGAAAGATGCTTTAGAGAATGAAGATTGGATTCAAGTCATGAATGAATAAATTGAGTAGATAGAAAAGAACAAGACCTGGACACTACACTAGTAAATTTTAGCCTAATTTTTTATGCACATTAGTCTATTTTTCAATGCAAAATGGTCGACGAAATGACCATTTTTGTTGTCTAACTTTCTTTGTCAAATTTTCAACAAGTTTCTTTATTGTCGAATATTTGACTAATCATTTGGTTGAAATTTAGACCAATTCAATGTCAAAATTGCTAGCTACGATATCAAGAATGAACGACATATCCATAAGGAATTTCAACCAAACATGGTCGAATGGTTGACTACTACTTATGTCATGAGTAAAACTTGTTTGTCGACTACCACAATAGTCAAAAGTTTGACCTATTCAACATTGAAATAGGGTCAAGTTTAACTAACCTAGCATTGAGCATTTTTTACCAACCTTGGTCAAATTCTCCACTACTATATATGTCACGAGTAAAGCTTCAATGTTGAAGTAAATAGTCATGCTGGTCAAAAAATCAATGACCTATTGAGTTTTTTAAAAAAAATATATTAATCATCTATTTTAAAATTAGTCCATGAGGCACACAATGCATATTATTGTATATTAATAGTTTGGCTTACTATGTCAAACAATCATGCATTCATCCAAAGCGATATTAGTTTCACTTAATGCATTTATTTTTGGTTCATTACTTTTCACAAAACATCAAGTTAATTCAATTTCATTTGTTGTCCTTTGGTTTACTAGTTTAATGTGGATCAGTGGTTTAAGAATGGTTTGTTTCATGTTTGAATGTACCATTGAATGAATTTTGGCTATATTAAGTACAATTTTAAGACTTGTGAATCTTCAAATTCTCTTGTTTTCTAGTTCAGATGACATATGAAGATGGAGCATGTTAGGATTAACAAGGCAGAAATAACAATTATGTGCAAATATAACTAATATCAGAAAAATAATAAACCACACAGAATAGAACACAATGGCACACAGATTTAACGTGGTTCACCCAATCCCTGGGCTACGTCCACCAACAGCGAGTCCAATATTATTATTATCCAGTGATTACAACCTGATTACAATCCATAATCCCTTACAGCCCAATTCTGCTGCAAGTACTAAAATCATACTTTTTAAAATCCCTAACCCTAAGCCATATTATACAATATTTTTCCCGCTTTAGGGTTAGAATGAGTTATAAGTAGTCGGCCCAAATAACCGAAAAAAGTAGTCGGGAGGAAAAGTGTACAGTACTTTCCTGGATAGTACTTTCCTGATTAGTCACCACAAGCTAACAGAGCAGTCTTTGCACTCAAACTATTTCTTAAGTAAGCCTTTGATGAGAAGAAGAGCAGGATGATAGAGCTATTTGTTGATGCCTTGTCACTAGTTGCATCCCCCTCTTCATTAAATAGGCCCTTTAGGGATAAGAAAAAATTTGATTACCTTCTCATAATAGACCAAATAATTGATTCCTTCAGACCTCCAATGTTGATGAGATGCAGAAGTGTAACAGGTTTGGATGGTTTCATAAACTAAAGACTATGAACAATTTTTATTTTGTCCCCGCGACCTTGAAATATTGAGCTTCTCTTTGTTTTGAGAATAGTTTAATATTCTCTACTTAACAGGGCCAACCATGTGAAGGTGGAAGCTCATCCGGCCCCTTCTAGGAGCCTCTTTTGACCCCTTACGATACTTTAAGACCTCTAAGATGTATTCTTAGGGATCATAAAGGGTCATAAGGGGTCTTGGGATACAACTTCTAAGAAACATAAATGTAGGCATCGTGGTCACAATTCTTTGGAGATACAACATAATTGAGTGGTATACCTAGATGATGCAACACAACCACTACTCCTCTAGTTCTAAGTTGACACTTTAGGGTCCAAAAACCATAGATAAGGAATAAATTGAGAGAGTGGAGGAGGATGGCCATAATGACCAAAATAATATAGGATTCATGGAAATTATATAGAAATTATAATCTCTGTAAACCCAGGAATATTTTTGTCCTTACGAACCTCTGGCCTCTGATCTCTCAATTTATTCATCACCCTCTCTATTGTATTCAACTTAGCCATCATTATCTATGGTTTTTGGATCCTACAGTGTCAACTTAGAACTAGAGGAGTAGTGGTTGCATTGCATCATCTAAATATACCACTGAATTATGTTGTGTCTGCAAAGAATTGTGACCATGATGCCTACATTTACATTTCTCAGCTGTTGTGAGATTAAAAGTCTTCTAAGGAATATGTCTTGTCTATGTGGAACTGTGTAGAATCATCAATAAAGGGGGTTCTAGATCAGAAAACTCCCTTCCATTTAATAATTATGAAGCCATCAATGGTATACTAATTGTTTAGGATTGTAACTTTCCATTGATGGCTTCAAATTACCAAGATTACAAGGAAATGTAAACCAAGATTCACATACAAAAAGGTGTTTCTCTTGGAAAATGGATGATGGTGATTGATGAAGAAGATTTGAAAATGATGATTGATCCAATTTAGATTGGTGCAACATTTTCAAATCTTCTTCATAATCATCATCAACATGGCCAATTTTGTAAAACTAATCCTACATACACTAAATTTAGGCTCAAATAATGAGCAAGCCCACCAACAATAAAATTCCACATGTCGATGATGAAAGAAATCAAGATGAATTACTTTTGAATGCTTCCACCATCTATAAAAAAAAACATTATATCTTGTTTTCAAAATATGAATGATGATACATAAAATTTAATTCTTATTTGTAAATGTCATTGACAAGCCAACAATTTTGTTGTTTGAATATTTGAATAAAATTCCAAGTATCCCATCTTGGAACCCTACATCTCCAAGGATATTTCAAAATCTACTCAATCTGATAAAAAAACATCTTCTTATAAGAAATATTACGTACTACATGTATAAGAAGTAGTATCTATTATGTAGCTCAAACAAGTTGCAAGCACTTATGATGTAACACGAGGCCTTGCTCACCTTTTTCCTAGATTCTCATAGGATTACACAAGGCTAAACTCCTAGCCTTTAGGGCACTATCCTAGTCCCCTCACAAGGATTTACAAACTCACTCCTTGTTTATTCAACCTGTGATATCAATGTTTTGAAACTAACACACTTCCTTCTTATATGCTTTACTTTCATCTAACACTATCATCCTAATGAAATAGGAATTGTCTTCCTTCATCCTCGATTGGAGAGGAGGGTTGATCCTTATGTAAAATGGTTCCAAACCATAAATAAGTCCTATCGCTAATAGGTTTACTTGCTGACTAGCCTAAAAAGGCTACAAGGATAAATAAGCCCAATTGACCTATTTCCCTTAATAAATTATAACTTCTTCAAATAAGGTTCCAAAATAATCATATATTTGAGTACCCTTTTGAAAGGGCTTCAATATTTTCTAGGTCTCCCTTCTCCACTATGTCCATATAGGGTCTCCTAGAAATAGGGCTATTTTTCAGGGTTTCAAGCTCACTGTCTGAACCAGTGAGGGTTTAATGTTTCCCCTTGTTCCAACCTTCCTCTGCAGATCCTCATCATTGGAGATGCTTGGTGATACACTAGGCCTCCTGTCCACATCATTTGATTGAAGCTATGAATGCTTTCAATCATTCCATTTAGCTTTGTAATGCACTATGATCCCTAACCAAACATTGGTGGCTTGCCTAGGGCATCACCTCAAAATTACTTCCTCATCTTTTTAGGGCCCTTACTTCCAACATCCAATGTTACAAGGAGTCCAGTCACAAATCAAAAGGACCTGTACAATTTGTATATTGGGAGAGTGATCTAGCACTCCATTTTTCAACACATTGTCTAGACCAACCCGAGACAAGCTAGAGAAAGAAAAAATTAAAAACTAATGCTAAAACTAAAAGGAATGATGAATCAACTATCCTAGGAATCAAAACACATCTTAAAAAAACACATGCAACCACTAAAGTCAGTCTTTCAATCCATTTTAGAACTCTGTCATGCACAAATTCATTCATTGTCAAAATATTTACACACTCAAAACTTGTGCTAGTGTTTAGCTACCATATTGCACACTTCCCAATGCACATATTTAGGGTTTTCAAACATTAAATACCCCTACCTAAGTGTTTGGACCCATGGGTCAGGCTATTCAGTTTCTACAGCCAATTTCAAGGTATAGTAGAAATGTTTGTTAGAAAGTAAAGTCCATCAAGATAACTGAGAGGTGAATCAATTATCAGATAATTATAACTTTTATCATCTTCAATAGCATTAAACCATATAAGAAATATAATTACCTACCATTAAAAGATATTCATACACAATAACACAATGACACAAGATATGTTGACTAGGGAACCTCTTGATCAAAGAGTAAACCCTGGTGGGAATGATGCCCACAAAAGATGCACTAATATGAATATTCCTTGTGAGAGGATGGACTTTTTTAGGAGTCTTATGAAATACATTCAGTACATATGAATCCCTGTTAGGAGATTTTGAATCCTTGTTAGAAGATTCTAACCCTGTTAAGGGTTATGGAAGATAGAAGGACCCACTACCCAAACAGCTTCAGGGTAAGATCACTGAACACACTATCCAAATAGTCTTTGCATTACTCAACAAAATAATATGTTACCTCTTCTTTGACTGTGCCAAACTACACTCACTAATACATCAGATCTCAATTTCAGATCTCTGTACTTCGCATGTCTTCCTTCACAAATTCGCTTTCATACTTAGCTCTTTTCTTCACTTCATGCATATCGCATCACACATCATCACTATAACTACATGAAAATTCTATTCAACAAGGAAATACATTCCTTCCTTTATACCACACTCAAATAATTACAAATGAGTTGGCATACAATTACAAAATAAAAGTTTCCACACACTACATCAAAATTACACAAAACTGTCAGCCTCCAAATACATTAAATCTTCACTCGTGTGACCTCAAAATCTATGCTATCATCCACATCACTATCAATGTGTCTCCAACTTCCCTTTAACTATGCAAAACTAGATTCCATCCCAATTAGGAGATATCATCCTATTTCCATAAACCGCTACTCAGGAGCACTGCCTGAATACCGCTTCCACCAAAATGATCATAACTTCCATGAATAAATGAATTACTATCTGCGCTCTTAACCATAGACATATAACATATCAAAGAGTATAAACTCAACATTGCATAGCTCCAACTACAATAACCCATGTGTGCTAATCCAAACTCTGTCTGCTTCTCTGCAAGTCTTCGGTAAATCACTGTGTTGACATCAATGACAATCATAGTCATGAATGCAACAACAAACTGCTCCAGAATGGCTGCCAAACATTTAGCATTCATTCCTAACAATCTCCCCCATTGGCATTGATGGAAACATAGATGAAAAACATCTAATGTTCCAAAAATCCAATACTACAACACTGCTTCTTCAAATCCTCTTCATCAGTCAAATCTTGCTTCGTTATCCCATTAAGTTCTCTCCAACAGATGTTCTATATTTTTTTTCATGTATACTTCTCCCCCATTAACATCAATGATAGAAATTTCATCACTATGTCAACAACAAATCAATGTCAAAAGACACTTTTCAGAAAATACATTTACTAGAGTCCTCATGACTCAGCTCAGATACACGTACTCCCCCATAAAGGAAGTAGCATCATCCAATCCGGAAGAAAGATAGGGCTCATATACCACTAGATGGATGCAACCAACTACATCACTTCTCAAAAGTAGGCTGGGGCATAACCCTAAGCATACCTCTCAGATACTCAAATGTATCCTTAGGCAAAGGCTTTGTGAATATATCTGCTATCTGCTCCTTTGTACTTATGTACTCAAGTCTAACTTCTTTCTCAACAACTTTCTCTCTTACAATATGATACTTAATCTCTATATGCTTTGTCTTAGAATGTAATACGAGATTCTTAGACATACTAACTATACTGGTATTGTCACAATGTATGACAATAGGTTCAGAAAATTTTATTCCAATATCCTTCAGCATCTGCTTCATCCAAATTAGCTGGTTACAATTATTTGCTGCTACTACATATTCTACTTCTTCTGTGCTTTGTGAGATACAATTCTTCTTCTTGCTTAGCCAAGAAACCAATCTTCCTCCAAGAAAAAATGCTCCACCACTGGTGCTTTTCTTATCATCAACACTACCTCCCCAATCAGCATCTATATATGCACATAGGGTAAAATCATCAGATTTTTCATACCGTAGTCCATAGTCCATTGTGCCTCTTAAATATCTTAGTATCCTCTTAACCACTGCATAATGTGATTCTCTAGGTTTAGCTTGAAATCTTGCTACAATTCCAACTGAGTGTGCTATATCAAGTCTTGTATGAAACAAATACTGTAATCCTCCAATCATAGATTTGTATTTCTTCTGTTCTACTACAAGTGTTTCATCTAGGCTAGATAACTTATGTCTGATCACCATGGGTGTTCCAACTAGTTTACAATCCTCCATTCCAAATCTTTTCAACAAATCATTCAAGTACTTTGTCTGACTTACAAAGATACCATCATTGTTTTGTGTTATCTGTAATCCCAAAAAGCATTTCATTTCACCAATCATACTCATTTCAAATTCGGTCTTCATTTCATCAACAAATTTGTCACTAGCTTCATCTTCTCCTACAAAGATAATGTCATCAACAAAAATAACTATAACTAAAAAACCATTTTCAATTTCTTTTGTGTACAGATTGCTATCAGCTATTCCTTTTATAAATCCCAATTTTAACAAATACTTATCCATTCTTGCATACCAAGTTCTAGGTGCTTGTTTAAGTCCGGTCCATACAAAGCTTTCTTCAATTTACATACCATGTCTCCTTCTTGAGTCAAAGGAAAACCTTCAGGCTAATCAATGTAGACTTCTTCTTCCAATTCTCCATTCAGAAATGATGACTTCACATCTATCTGATATACTTTGAATTTCTTGTAAGATACATAAGCCAAAAACATTCTTACTGCTTCAATTCTTGCAACAGGTGCAAAGGTTTCTTCATAATCAATTCCTTCTTGTTGTGAGTAACCCTTACGTACCAATCTTTCTTTGTTTCTTACTACTTCTCCTTGTTCATTCATCTTGTTTTTGAATGCCCATTTAGTTCCAATAACATTCTTGTCTTTAGGTCTAGGGACCTATTCCCATGTCTTGTTCTTTTCAATCTGATCTAGTTCTTTCATAGCATTAGTCCAACTTTCATATTCACAAGCTTCACTAGTAGTCTTAGGTTCAATTTGAAAAATCAAACATAACTATTCTTGTACTTTATTCTAAGTTAGAACTCCTCTTTTGATGCTTCCAATAATCTGCTCAATAGGATGATTCCTTAACAAACTCTTGCTAGGTGTCACTATCTCAGATCTCTCTTCAGGTGTAGGTTCTTTAGTAACTTTACTATGGCTTTCATTCAAAAAATCACTTTCAGTTTCATAAAACAATTCAATAGATCCTATGTTAGGTTTAGGATGAGCTTCTTCATCAGATTCATAATCAAGCATTCTTTCCTGAATTTTGAACTTTTCATCAACTTTAACATTTTCACTTTCAACAATAGTCTTAGTTCTTTTATTGAAACATCTATATGCTTTTCTTTTCAAAGAATATCCAAGAAATATACCTTCACCACTTCTAGGATCAAACTTTCCAATATCATCATCTCTCTTTATATAACATTTGCTTCCAAAAATTCTAAAATACTTAACTACTATGTTTACTGCTTCTCTCCAGAATACCTTCACCAAATCATTCTCAAACACAATAGCTCTTGCTACTTCAGTCACTGATCTGTTCCTTCTTTTTGCAATACCATTGTGTTCAGGTGTTCTAGGGGATGACTACTGTCTCTTAATGCCATTTTCTTCACAAAAGGTGTTAAACTCTCTAGAAGTAAATTCTCCACCTCTATCAGATCTCAAACATTTAATCTTCATTCCAGATTCATTCTCAACTTTATTCTTAACAATCTTAAACTTATCAAATGCTTCATATTTTTTATTAAGAAATGCAATCCACATCATTCTTGTAAAATCATCAACAAGAATCATAAAATACCTTTCTCCATAGAATCCTCTAGTCCTAGTAGGACCACTCAAATCTGTATGAAAATCTCTAGCTTCTCTGTAGATGTAAACTTCTTACTGGGAAAATAAATTCTCTTCTATTTAGCCATTACACATTCTTTGCAAATCATGTTAGTAGGCTTCATAATCTTAGGTAAATCTCTCACTGCAAGTGTAGTACTTACTTTCACAATGTTATCAAAGTTTATATGACAAAACCTTCTATGCCATAACCAACTATCATCAATCTTAGTAATCAAAAATGTCATCTCAATAGGATTCAACTGAAATACATTACCTCTGGTTCTAGATCCAGTTCCAATTAGATTTCCATCTTTATCCTTTATCACACAAGTTTTCTCAGTACACCAAACTTGATATCCCTTATCAACTAACTATCCAACACTCAAAAGATTATGTTTCGATCCATCAACAAAATAAACATCATCAGTATTGGTCTTTCCATGAAGAGTAATCAATCCTATACCTTTAATCAAACAAGGTGCATTATTTCCAACTCTAACAACTCCTCCATCATATTCATTAAACTTTATGAACTTTTTCATGTCTCCAGTCATATGATGTGAACAACCACTGTCTATAATCCAATCATCTTTCTTTTCAACTTGAGAAACTAAGGCTTTTTCTTCCTTAACATCAATTTCAAAATTTTCTTCTTTAATTACTACAAATCCTATATCATCATTATTCTTAGTATCACTTTCACTCAAAGTTCTTTCAATACTAGCTTCAAGATCTTCATCATTAGTATAATAACATTCCTTAGATCTTCTAGGTTTGAAATTGCTTCTGTACTTTTTAACTCTCTTAGGACACTTAGATGCAAAATGACCATATTCTTGACAAGTCCAACATTTAAATATTTTCTTACCGTCTGGTTCTATTTTCACAAGTAAAGCAATGCCTTCTTCAATCTTCTTATTTTCTTCATTTCTAGATCTATTGCTTCCAACATAATCTTTTCTCACACTGATGCTTCTTGGCAAAGTAGGGTGAACACTAAGAGCAGTGAATGTTGTCTCCATTCTAGGTAAGTCTCCTGATAATCTCAGGTTCATTTCTACTGCTTCCAATCTTCCAAGAAGAGCCTCTCTTATAAAGTTTGTTGTACAAGATATCATTTGTTCAATTATCTATGTTGTTTTCTTAAATGCAAGAGTCAATTTCCTCAGAATTTTCCATATCACTTCATTCTCTGTCTTTGTTCCTCCACAATATTTTATACCTGTAATAATTTCTTACATTCTACCAATATAGCTTCTAATAGATTCATCTTCCAACATTCTTATATCTTTAAATGCACATATCCAATTATGTAATCTAACTCTTTTTGCATGTTCATCACCTTCAAAAGTAGAGTGTAAAGTATTCCAAATTTCATGAGACTTTTTCAAATATTTTACCTGACTGTACTCATTCTCCGGAAGTGCTGTCAAAAGTGCTTCTCTTGTATGTTACACATGAATAGATCTCTTTCATCAATAGTACATGTTTCAATATTATCTTCTTCAATGATATTCTTATCATTCTTTGTAATCAACCAATAACCTAGTCCTAAACACAATAGGTGTGTCTTCATCTTTTCTTTCCAGCTGTCAAAATTTACTCCATCAAACTTAGGGCTTTCTTTCTTGAAATTTTCCATGGATCTCCTTAAGCTGTTAAACTTCTTTTTCAAGGACCTGCTGCTCTGATACCAATTGTTAGAAAGTAAAGTCCACCAAGATAACTAAGAGGGGGGGGGGGGGGGTGAATCAGTTATCAGATAATTATAACTTTTATCATCTTCAATAGCATTAAACCATATAAGCAATATAATTACCAACCATAGAAAGATATTCATACACAATAACACAATGACACAAGATATGTTGACTAGGGAACCTCTTGATCAAAGTGTAAACCCCGGTGGGAATGATGCCCATAAAAGATGCACTAATATGAATATTCCTTATGAGAGGATGGACTCTGTTAGGAGTCTTATGAAATACATTCAATACATATGAATCCCTGTTAGGAGATTTTGAATCCTTGTTAGAAGATTCTAACCCTGTTAAGAGTTATGGAAGATAGAAGGACCCACTGCCCAAACAGCTTCAGGGTAAGATCACTGAACACACTGTCCAAATAATCTTTGCATTACTCAATAGGATAATATGTTACCTCTTCTCTGACTATGCCAAACCGCACTCACTAATACATCAAATCTCAATTTCAGATCTCTGTACTTCGCATGTCTTCCTTCACAAATTCGCTTTCATACTTATCTCTTTTCTTTACTTCATGAATATTGCATCACACATCATCACTATAACTACATCACAAATCTATTCAAAAAGGAAATACATTCCTTCCTTTATACCACACTCAAATAATTACAAATGAGTCGGCATACAATTACAAAATAAAAGTTTCCATAGGCTACATCAAAATTACACAAAACTGTTAGCTTCCAAATATAATAAATCTTCACTCGTGCAACCTCAAAGTCTATGCTATCATCCACGTCACTATCAATGTGTCTCCAACTTCCCTTTAACTATGCAAAACTAGATTCCATCCCAATTAGGAGATATCATCCGATTTCCACAAACCACTACTCAAGAACACTGCCTGAATACTGCTTCCACCAAAATGATTATAACTTCCATGAATAAATGAATTACTATATGTGCTCTTCACCATAGACATATAACATATCAAAGAGTATAACCTCAAAATTGCATAGATCCAACTGCAATAACCCATGTGTGCTAATCCAAACTCTATTTGCTTCTCTGCAAATCTTCGGTAAATCACTGTGTTGACATCAATGACAATCATAGTCATGAATGCAACAAAAACTGCTACAGAATGGCTGCCAAACATTTAGCATTCATTCCTAACAATGTTGTCATGACAAGTTTTAAAGTTGTCATGACAACTTTCAAAGTTGTCTTTGCAAATTTTGGTGAATTGGAAAACCAGCTTCACACACCTCTTGGGAATTTAACCCTAATCAAAATAGTGTCCTTAAGACCTATTACATCCTCTAAAACATTAACAAGGCCATTTTACAACTTTTGGCAATACTGTCCCATGCTTGTAAACTTAGCAAAGTTAGCCAATTCTAAATCATCCTGGCTCAAGAAGACACACCTAGGACTCAAGAAAAGACTAGACAAGACCAAGACAAAACTAAACACTAATTGACACACTAGAGAGACTAACTAGTCTTCTCACTAGACTAGTGGCTTGGCTAAGGCCACTACAAGCCAAAATTCACAATAGGGACACTAGGTACCAATCATGCCCACCAAGGTGCCCTGCACTATACTCCCCCACAAACAAAGAGCTTAAGTCACTCCTATGAATAGGAGATCCTCTGAGATGCCCAGCTTCTTGAAGTTTGCAGCCTCCACCCAAGTAGCCTCAGATTGAGTCCTGTTCTTGTAATACCCCAAAAATGGACTATAGGTTCATTAACCTCCTATATTGACACATTGAACGAAATCGACATCAAAGTCCTAACCTAAGGCACATCTGAACATCATCGAATCTTAATTGATTATCTCAAATTCTACATTGGGGAATATTCCTAGTAATATTCCTAATTATCTTAATTATCTTTAATTTTATAATTATTTGGGGATAAATCATATTTATCCTAAAGTTTGATTAATTGAATATTCTCAATATTTAATTAATTAGATTTAATTTGGCCACTTAATTATTTAATTAAATTTAATTCTATCTATTATAAATTATTATTATTTAATTTTGACAATAAATCAAAATTCCTATCATTAATTGATTAAATTTTTATTTAATTAATTACAGAAAGTTGTCATATTTAATAATATTATTTTTGGAATAAAAGTTTGAAAAAATAATTGATTAACCCATAAATCAATTATTTTATTTTTAAAAATCAGTTAAGTTGGAAATAAATCACTTTATTATTAAATTAATTCATAAATAAAACATGCACAATCATAAAAGTGAACAACTATCAATTATCAATTAAAGCTAATTTTATTTTGAGTTAAAGTTTGCTTTTGCATGTTTTTGTGAGTTAATTATTCTTTATTTAAAAATAACTCAAAAATCAACCAGAGTTATTTGAGTGGTTTATGGCTTTTTTTCCCATGCACCTCCAAAGCCCTGGATTTCTATAAAAACAAGGCTTTAGCTCTTCACAAATCATCTCTCAAATCCACAGAATCTCATAATTTTGCAAACTTACTTTGCCAAAGTTGTCTACGAATTGCACAACTATTTTGAAGAATTGCAATTTGGAGAATCAAAGCTTATTGCGAATCAAGGCTATTGTGAGATCAATTTGGTTTTTATTCATATCATATTGTTTCTAGATTAGCATATCATAGATTAATTTTTACATATCATAGATTTCATATCAAGTTTTTCATATCATTGCATAGAAAATATCAAAAATATAGATTAATTGCATTCATATTTCATATCTAGATCAATTGCATTCAAATCATTCATTTAGGTGTTGTCTAGGTCATTGATCTTGATAGCAATCTGAGAACATCAATCTCGCACCTATTAGAAGGCAGTAGATCACTTGGTTAGATTAGATTTCAATTTTGCATGATTTTTGCTAACCTCTAATGTTTTACTGAAGTGTTGTTTCTACAGATTAGGTACAAAATTCACACACACATTTTTGATGCCCACCGTGGGGCAACCCACCTTTACATGCTAGTTTTGATTTTTTTAGGGAGCTAAAACCTTAAAGTTTCAAAGATTTAATTTTATCTCCCAAACAGCTTGGAATTTTTCTCTTAAATTTGTTTTGCAAGTTGGACACATATTAGAGAAGCTACAATAAAAAATTTAGAATTTTTTGAGATGTTTTGAATTTTTAATAATTTTTTCTTGAAATTCTGGAAAAAATTAATATCTAATGCAAATAAGCATATTTTTTGAAAATTTTTATATTTTTGAAAATCTCTTTAAATTCTATAGGGGGTGCTTTCTTTGTGTTTTAAATTTGGATGCAATATAATAGCTCAAATAGTCAATTTACAAACATTGGTCTATTTTGATAAAACGGGTCTCTAGGGCACAAATGAAGAGATTTTTATAAAAATTTTGCATTTTTGGAAAGCTCTCTACTTTTTAGTAGGGTTCTCTATTTTGAATTTCTATTTTTATGGCAAAAATCATAAAAAAAAATCAGATCTTGTTGACTAGGTCAAATGCAGCAAAAAAAAATAAAGTTTTGTGATGGGTATGCACTTATTTTTTTTACATGGTTCAATGAATGATATGAGTTGTCATTTGGGTTAATTTCTAGTTATTATTACTAATAATAATTGATTTTTAGAGCTAACCCTATGGTTTTCATAAATTGAATATATGTTGCATATCTTGTTTGCTTGTTTGCTTGTTGGAGAGTTCGTCACTTGCTTGCATGGAAAAGCTCAACAAGAATTGCTAAAAATTAGGTAAAATCTACTAAGCACATTGCAAGGATCCTAGGTATTCTCCTTCATCTAATAACATTTTAATTTAGACTTAAAATAAATCTCTTATGTGTCTGGCTTGTGTGCATCTTTTCATGCTTTTATCTATTTCTACATACTTGCATAATTGATACTAGGTTGTGACCCCTTAAGGATTCATTAAGTAGTCTTAGATACTTGTGATTGATCTTGATTGCTATCTTGGGTTATTGGACTCGCTAATCCACCGACCCCTCGTTCCACCCCATGGTTGCAAGGTCAACGCCACATTAAAGGGGAGGGGTCAACAAGACAGAAGCGTTAAGTGTTCCACTTGGCAACCCATTTACGCTTTTAGGAACTCACTTGTTTTCTAAGTTGGGGAATCATTTTCAGCTTGTGTGAGGTGTTAAGTGCTCCACCTTGTGGACTCATCTCATATTCTCTTAAAGCGTTAAGTGTTCCTCTTTCTGCTTTTTGGGTACTTTTGGTAGATTTGTTTTTTGGAAACATACATCTGTGCTAACATAGTAATTAGGCCCTATGAACACTATTCGTGATTCTTGAGAGATTGGATTCCCAGTGAAATCCTTCTTGACAACAGAATCCTTGTAGGTAGGGAGGATACTTAGTGTGTTTCACATTCAACTTGGTTAGTGCATCTTCTTTTATTGATCGATACATTCTCTCCCAGGAGAGGTTGATAGATCATGTGGGGTTGACATCATAGACCTTGGTGAAGCAAAAATTTGTCTTAGTGTGTCAGAATTATCTGTCTACTTTGTTTGGGTTAAAAGTGAAAAGGCATCAAAAACTTTGGATCTAGAACCAAGTCCCCTTGTGGTACAATATCGTGAGTCATCTTTAGAGAGGGTTAACTGTAGCAGACATTCCCTTCATAGGGAAAACTACGTTGACAAAACCTCAAGCGGTAATAACCATTTTCACCGTGGTAGTGACAACCTCTATATAAATGTCCTTGTGGGAGAAATCTCCACAGGTATGGTTCACTGTTGGGTTTTCAGATCTCCTTAGCAGCTCCTGAAGATTAAGTTCTCAGACTGTGTCAAAACCTTGGTGCACTGGGATTGGAGTTCACCCCTTTGGATCATAAAAGTTGCAGAGTCAAACCATTACTAAAAACCCTAGCGAGGCCAAATTTTTATTTTCTAGGGTATATGTGCATCATTGCAAAACATTTTGGAACATACACAATTAGTGCTTCTGAGGATTAGAACAAATAAGTCACTTGATTGTTCTTGCGCAAGGTTGCTTTTGCCCTTGTTCATTATTTTTAGACATGCCTGAAATCACTTGCTTGCTATTTTGTGTGCTTGCTTATCTATCTTATTACTGAAAATGAACAAATCTATTACAATTCTCAAATCTGGACATTGAAATTTGCAAACAATCCGAATCTAAAAACTCAAAATTTGCAAAATCTAAAGTAAAATTCTTTTCTGGAGTCAAAAGTCATCTCAGGAGGTCAGAAAGTCATATGAGTTTTCTCAAAGTGTCATTTCATTATAGCCCATCTGTCGTATGATTGAGTAGCCAATGTCGTACGAGTTTTCATGCCAGTAAATTCTCAAAGTTAAAATCTTGCAACTGTCGTATGAAATTTTCAACTGTCATTTCATTGGTTACCCTCTGTCATACAAGTTTTGCAACTATCGTACGAGTTTTACAACTATCATTTCATAGCATACCCACTGTCGTACGAGTCTATAGAGTGTCATTTGGGAAATTTTTGAAAGTTGTCAGAATTGCCAGATATTTAGCTTTTTCAACCTATTTCCAGAATCTGTCGATCAAATCACCATGTCAAGAATAGAGCAATAGCTATTGAGAATCCAATCATTTTCCTAAAGTGGACTTTTGAATCTGATTCAGCCTTCTATTTAATCGATTTGATTCTTTATCATCTCATGTCAAAACCTTGTCATAACTATCAATCTTCAATCAAATCAATCATCAAAATGACTAAGTGTTGTGATATTTTATCCGCTATCTTTTGGGAACCTACCCATACATCCAGGGCACAGTATCCTTCATCCACGTCTAATCGAATCTTCAAATCAATCAAATCTTGACAAGGTTGCATCATCTGATCATCTTGATTCAATTCATTCTTCGATTATCTGGATCTTATTCTTTTGTTTCACTTGAGGTTAATGGTGGAGACTAGAGCTTCCTCTCACAAAAAATCTATCACCACTCTCCAAACTCCAACTCTTGAGCAACTCATCAATTCTGGTCTTTACGAGGATGACGGTCTTGGAAACTATCGATTGAAATCTAGTTACATACCTCCTCCATCAACTCATGGAGGTACTCAACATACCCCTCATCAATCTAATCTAGGGAGTCCACAAACCCCTACCATGTCTCAAGCAGGGACAAATTTTGGCTCTCAAAGAGCTCAATCTCAACATGGTGCAGATCAGGAACCCACACCTGAAGAAATTGCTCAATATCAAAATGATGATAACTTCAAACGGATGATGAAGCATTTCTTGAAAGAAGATAGAGAAGCATACTTTTTACAATTAGCTCATCAAGGGGCTAAGCTTCCTCTGAATTTTAATGTTGAAGCTATCATCACACATGAGGAAGAAACTCCACTCATAGCTATGATGAAACAAATACATACTTTACAAGTCAAAATGAATCAACTCGAAAAAGAGAAGGAACCCAAAGAGTTCTCCATGGAGGTTCTATGTCCTTTTCCATTTGACAAAGACTTGTACATGCCACCCTTTCCAAAAAGAGTGGAGATGCCGAAGTATGATAAGTATGATGGACACTCTGACCCTCAAGATCATGTCAGAGAATTTTGTACACAATCAATGGATTTCATGCATGAACCGACCTACCTTATGCACCTCTTTCCTAGATCTTTGGGAGGAGCATCCATTCATTGGTTTTC
This sequence comes from Chamaecyparis obtusa, assembly GCA_027943335.1. Taxonomy (NCBI): domain Eukaryota; kingdom Viridiplantae; phylum Streptophyta; class Pinopsida; order Cupressales; family Cupressaceae; genus Chamaecyparis; species Chamaecyparis obtusa. The sequence continues at coordinate 96,938 of BSBK01006294.1, read as the reverse complement.
AAAATTGCCTTCTACTATCAAAACTTTTGAGGAGTTGATCAAAATTTTTTTATCAACAATACTCCTACAATATTCAGCACATGGTCACCATGATCGATATCTATAATCTCAAACAATACCCAAGGGAACCATTCCTAACATTTCTCAAGAGATGGAGGAAGAAGTTCTCTCTATATGCCAGACCTATTCCAAAAATAGAAAAATTGGAAATCTTCATCAATAATCTTGTTCCCAAAATCAATTATCCTCTGCAAATGCAAGATCATACATCTTTTGATAAGATGGTGGATAATGCTATTAAAATTGAAAAAGTGCTTGTGAAAAAAAGAGAAATCACACTTCAAAAAGACAAGTACGAATCAGGATCCAGTTCTAAAGACAAGAACAAAAATTGGAACAAGAACAAGGGCATCGTCATAGATGGTGTTGTTGACACTATCCATGCCCCATCAAAGGCACCAACCTACAATCTCACTCTTGGCACTCAAGCCATTAAAGCTTTAGAGCAAAAGTCTTCTGAACCATCTCAAAAGAAGCCAGAATACAAAAGATGGGATAAACATCAAAAGTTTACTCCTCTGGGAGAGTCTTTAGAATCAACTATGAAAAATCTACTGGCTGATAACATCATCTCTTTACCACCAATCCGACCAAATGATCAGGACCCCAAACTAAAATGGTGGAGAGGAAATGAATTCTGTGATTTCCATCAGAGTAAAGGTCACAAAACTAATAATTGCTACCACTTAAAGCATACCATTCAAGATCTGATTGATAGTGGAGACATCACAATTGACAATCCCCAGAGCAATAACAATCATACATCATTCACAGAACCATTTCCAAAACATGGTCAAGAAGTTTCAACTTCTCAGCCTAATATGGGGGCAAAAGTCAACTATGCCTACCCTAGAAATAATGTTGTCATCAATATGGTTGAACCATGTCTCTCTGAAAGTTGCAATGTCATCACAATCATACAAAGAGATAGAGATCATTCCTCTACTAACGTAGTTACTCGATCACAAGCTCAAATGCATCTGAAAGGACAAATCCCAGATTCATCAAATGTCCCTAAGGTACCCTTCAATCTTTCATTTGCTTCTAAATAGAAGGTTGCTTCCAAATCTTCCAATCCAAAGGATATAAGGCATACATCTTATAGCATTGTCCAACAACTCCAACACACTAATGCAAAAATCTCCATGTTTGAGTTGCTTCAAATATCTCCAACTCATAGAGCCATTCTCGATAAAGCTTTTCTCAGTTCCAATGTTCCTAATGACCTTGATTTAGACAGGTTCCAGACTATGGTTGGACATCTTACATCTCCACAATATATCTCCTTTATAGAGGAAGATGAAAACTCCTTGAGTCACCCACATAATCAGCCTTTGCATAGAGAAGTCTTGATCCAAAACCGTAGAGTCAAATGTGTGTTGATAGATGGGAGCGCTAGCCTAAACATTTGTTCTTATAGCTTGATCACACAATTGGGATTTTTAGAATTGGCTATTGATCCTAGAAAGAAAATAACTATCAAAGCCTATGATGAACAAGAAAGATCTTCTAAAGGCACCATTATCTTACCTATCAGAGTGGGTCCCGTTATCAAAGATACCATCTGTCAAGTGCTTGATCTACCTTTGGCCTATAACGTCCTTCTAGGGAGACCATGGATACATGAAATGCAAGCTATTCCTTCTACATACCATCAATGTTTGAAGTTTCCTTATGAAGGAGTAGAGGTTACTATCCCCGCAGATCTGAATACAACTTGCAACACCTTGAAGGATAGTGCAAATAAGCTTGTACCTAATAACAGAGAATCTTCCATTGAACCAACTAAAGAAGCATCCAAATCTAAAATGGAAGATCTTGCAAAAGAGGTTAATATCAAAGAAAATTGTATGCGAGAATATACTATCGAGCCAGTCTTATCTTTGACATCTCTCCCTATCTCGCCTAAGTCTTATGGGCAATCTTTGAAACAATCCAAACCAGACTCTAAAGAACCTTTGGAAGCATATAAAAAGAATTTTGTAGCAGAACAAGTATCCAAGCAAGAATTTGAAGAGGATGAAGTTGTACTATCATGGCTATACAAAGATGAACCTAAATCTCAAATTGTTCAAATTGGTGACTCTGCAATATCCAAACTCCCTTCCAAGTCATATGGTCCAGCAGATAAATTAATAGCTAAGATGGGATATTTAGGTAAAGGACCTCTAGGAATCAAAGGAAAAGGTCTTGAGGCACCTCTCCCACATACTGGTAGAGAAAATAAAAACAAAGTTGGCTTAGGATTTAAGAAGAAACCATATCACCTCAAAGGTAATTGTTCCCATGTCATAGAGCAGATCGCACCAGGAGAACCTCTTCTTAAGAAAGAAGAAATAGAACCATTAGATAGTGATTCAGAAAACTTAGAACTCATCCCCTATGAAAAATTGCCTAAGGAAATCAAAGACCTTCTTGATGATAAAGATGATCTAATCAAAAGAATTAATGTGGTAGAAACACAAGAACCTACTATCAATCAAGAGATAGTTGCAACACAAGAACCAGCTAATCTTGAAAATAATCAAGAAGAGGGAAGTGGTAGTGATTTTGAGACAGATTCCCATGAGTATGAATTCAAATCAAAATCTGAGGGTAACCCTTCTTGGGGTATTCACCCCAACTTTACTCATGTTCTAATATTTCCTAGAGATCCTAAATCAGAAGCTGAATCAAATGACTATGAATGGGGAGCCATTCCAGAACCAGATGAAGATGAGCTTATTATAGAGAAACATGTTGATGTTATTCACCAATATGTACCTAATCCCAATGTGAGTCTAGAGAAAAATGATGAACCTATCGAGTCTGATCTACCTATGGATGAATTGAACTCCCACGATGACATTGAGCCTATTCCCCAATTGAATGTCTTAAGTTGTAATATCACCTTTGAACTTGAGCATTGGGTTAGGACCAATGATGATAGATCCATATCCGTAAACACTATCTCCCAATCTTTCCCTACTTTGACTATCTAATATCCATAACTTATTGATCAAACCTCCATAAATCCAAGCCATGGTATTTATACCTTCCTGAATGACTATGCCCTTGCTTGCTACCTAAATGCAATTGAGCCTATGAGTACTTCCATTAGTGAACCAAGCATCAGCATGACCGAGTCAGACATCAAATATCTTAGTCAGAAAAATAAGAATAAAAAGAAAAAGAAAAAGAGTTATGAGGGTAAAAACCACTTTGTGGCAGTCTCAAAACCTACAAAAGTAAAAATAAAAGACGTATCCAAAGGTGAAAACCTCTTTGAGGTGCCTAAGGATGAGATATTTGATGTCCTTTTGAGTCATTTACAGGATAGATCTCTAGTTCTAATTGAGCCCACTCAATCCATCAATTTGGGTACAACAGAGGAACCACAATTGGTACATGTAGCACAATCATTATCAAAAGAAGAGAAGCAAAAATTTACAACATTCCTAATAGAGAAGAAGATCAACTTTGCATGGAAATATTCAGATATGCCAGGATTGGATCCTAATCTTATAATGCATCATTTATCTATTGCTCCAAATGTCAAACCTGTGAAGCAAAAATTGAGAAAGATGCATCCTCACGTTGCACTCTTGGTAAAAGCTGAATTAGAGAAGCTCCTAAACACCGGATTCATTTGAGTTATTGACTATGCAGAGTGGATCTCTAATATTGTACCTATTTCTAAACCAGATGGGTCAATCAAAGTGTGCACAAACTTTAGAGATGTGAATAGAGCATGCCCTAAGGATGATTTTCCACTACCTAACATTGATATGATAGTGGACATGACTATAGGTTTCAAGATGTATTCCTTAATGGATGGTTTCTCTAGATATAACCAAATAAAAATTGCTCCAGAGGATCAAGAGAAAACTTCTTTCACATGTGCATGGGGCACCTTCTATTGGAATGTCATGCCATTTGGGCTTAAAAATGTTGGTGCTACATATCAAAGAACAATGACATCTATTTTCCATGACATGATGCATCGAACTATGGAAGATTATGTTGATGATACTTTAGCAAAATCTATGATCAGAACTAAACATCTAAAAGACTTGAGCATGATCTTAGACAGAATGGAAAAGTTTAGTCTCCGACTAAATCCTAAGAAGTGTGCTTTTGGTGTCACTTCTAGAAAGCTCTTAGGATACATAGTTTCAAAGAAGGGCATTGAAGTTGATCCAACTAAATTCAAGACTATAATAGAGATGCAACCTCCCATGAATATCAGTCAAATGAGGATGTTGCAAGGAAGAGTTCAATCTATTAGAAGATTCATATCACAGCTAGCGGACATATCACAGCCTTTTACAAAAACATTACATAAAGGTGTGACCTTTGCATGGAATGAAGAATGTGAGATCAACTTTAACCATATTAAGAAGTATCTATCAAATCCGCCTATCTTGATGCCTCCTATTCATGGGAAGCCATTGATCTTATATGTCTCCGCAACAGCCACATCACTGGGGGCATTGCTAGTGCAACATGATGAAGACAAAAAGGAAAGAGCCATTTATTATATAAGCAGAACATTGGTGGCGTATGAAAAGAACTATTCTATGATTGAGAAAGCTTGTCTTGCTATGATCTTTGCATCACAAAAATTGAGACACTATATGTTAGCTCATACCATGCATCTAGTAGCAAAAATTGATCCACTAAAATACCTACTAAGCAAGGCTGCCCTCACAGGTAGACTGGCTAAATGGGTCATGCTTCTAAGAAAATTTGATATTGAATATGTTGAAAGAAAATCTATAAAAGGTCAAGTTATTGCTGATCAACTAGTAGATGCACCCATGTTTGATGACACACCAATGCAAATAGAATTTCCAGACTCCTCTATTATGCACCTATCTTCTAGAAAATGGAAATTGTTCTTTGATGGCTCCTATACACAGAATGGATCTGGAGCAGGCATATTGTTCATAACTCCTCAAGGATATTCCATCCCAAAAGCATTTAGACTAAAGTTCCCCTGCACAAACAATATTGTAGAATATGAAGCCCTTTTGAATGGTATGAAAATAGCAATTGAATGGAGAGTGACAGAGCTACACATTCATGGAGACTCTCAACTTATTATTCATCAAGTCAATGATGTGTACCAAACTAAAGATGAAAAGCTCATTCCTTACAAGAGAATGGTAGATGATCTTAAGAAATATTTCATATCTATCACATTTGAGAAAATTCCTAGAACGGAGAACAAGGTTGCCGATGCAATGGAAACACTATCTACTTTATTACAGCAGCCTGAACATGAGCTACACTATGAGTTCCTGATGGAAGCACTATCTTATCCTGCATACGATTCCCCTAAAACCCACGTAATCTGCACTATTGTAGGTCATGATTCATCTAGACACAAAAACCTATTTTCCTATCTCAAAGACCAAATCATTCTTGATACCTTCAACCGCCATGAAAAGAGATACCTTATTCGTAATGCCTCCTGATATGTCATCATTGGTCATGACCTATACAAATGAGGTCTAGATGGTAGACTACTTAGATTTTTAGAATAGGAAGAGTCTCAACGTGCATTAGAGGAAGTCCATGATGGTATTTGTGGGTCACACTCGAATGGTTTAACGCTAGCTCAAAAACTTATTAGGGCTGGGTACTATTGGCCTGAAATGGAGAAAGAGTCTATTAAATTTGCTAAGAATTGTCAAAAGTGTCAAGTACATGGCAACTTAATTCATGCCCTAGGGAGGGATCTAATCCCCTTTACAACACAATGGCCTTTTCACCAATGGGCATTTGATCTTATCGAGATGATTCATCCTTACTCTTCTAATGGACATACCCATATAATCACTGCTACAGATTATTTTACAAAATGGGTAGAAGCAGTCCCTTTGACACAAGCAACTGGAAAGCAGATATCAATGTTCATCTTGAACTATATCATATGTAGATATGGGATCCCTCATTCCATAATCATAGATAATGATGGACAATTCAAGAACAAAGACCTAGATGATCTATGTGCCAAATTTAAGATCACACAACATTGGTCTTCTATCTACTATCCTCAAGGGAATGGACAAGCTGAGGCCTCTAACAAAAATCTATTGAAGATCTTGCATAGAACAGTAAACAAAACTGGCAGAGACTGGCACCTCATGATTAATCTAGCTCTATGGGCCTATAGAACAAGTATCAAAACACCTACTGGGGCTACATCTTTCACTTTAGTTTATGGGTATGAAGTAGTACTACCTATTGAGGTCAAAATCCCATCACTAAGAATCAGAATGCATGGTCTAGTAACTGACGATGACTACAGAGTGTCTAGGTTGCAAGAACTTGAACTACTAGATGAGTGCAGACAAGCAGCGTATGATCATCTCAGAGTATATCAAAAGAGAATGTCTAGAGGTTACAACAAGAAAGTCAAACACAGAGAATTTCAGGTTGGCGATCTAGTCTTGAGAGAGAATCCTAAAAATTAATCACATCAAGAACGCAACGGGAAGTTTGAACCCAACTGGCTGGGTCCCTTTGTCATCACTACTACTTTTGGCTCTGGTGCCTATCAACTCTCAATGATTGAAGGAGAACAGCTCTGAGAACCAATCAACATTCTCCATCTAAAGAAATTATATGCCTAAAGCATTCAGTCTATGGTAAAATGTCCTGGAAAAAATTATAAAAATAAAAAAAAGTCCTGAAAAAATGAACATCTTGGTGAAAACCTAGCAGTAGGTGCCTTGATGGTTCACAAAAAAATCAAAAAATATCAAAAGAACAAAAAAATTAAAAGAATGAAAAATACAAAAAAATGAGAAAGAAAAAAAGTGCCTTGGTGAAAACCTGGAAATAGGCACCTTGGTAGCAAAAATAGAATCTCTGCCAAGATGGTGAAAGCCTGGAAAATGGGCGCCACTTGTTTCAAAATGCTCCATCTATCAGTACAATCTTGGTCTTTCCCAGCTTTCAGTTTTGCTTTAGTCTTTACATATCTCCCGGTTTGTTTCTGCATTTCCAATTTTCAATAAGTCGGTCTATAAACCACTCAGCCCAAGCGTCTGTATCCTATTAGTGCTTAACCCTTGGGGGTAATCAATGTTATATCCTATGGCCTCCAGTATATCTTAGATGTATCATATCTAGTCAGAGTCCTTTGAAGCTTCATCTGAGTCGGTCTGTCTCGTCTCCAGAAAGGATTTTGCATCTACAACAACGCAATCAAAATCAAAACAAACTGAAAACAATCTGTGCTTTTTCATGCTTTTATCTCCTTGTATGCTTACTGATTCATATTGAGATTTTTGCATATTGTGTCCCTTCGAGCTCTTCGATGATGTCCTTTATGGGATTTAGAGAGTGATGAATAGGGGCATAATCTTTTCTTTGTCTTCTGCTTGTATGTGAAAATCTAATGTATTTGGAAATTCTGGATTGAAATGGTGTCCGACTGTAAGAGCCTATATCTCGAATTGGATGACCATGCGTACCTTGACCATTGATACCAAGAAAATTCAAGGAAGTTTGATCTAAATATTGTCTTTTTGAGTGAGTTCTTTCTCCTACTGTGAAACACGATCTTACCTAAGGATGTGAATGATAAAGGGTCACTACAGGTAATTCACACTGGATTTAGAATGATCTCTTGACTGTTTTGATGCTTATACAAATTGCTATATCAAAATGGACATGATATTAAGGTCATCCTAGTGTTTGTGCCTTGTTGCTTATATCAAATCCGACATTCTAAAAACAAAATCAATATTCATATGTCCATGGTTGCCTAGCCAGTGGGTGTTGTATTGATTCTTACAAATCGATATTCATATGTCTATGGTTTCATAGCTAGTGGGCATTATATTGATTTATCCGGTTACCTAAAAGTTCAATGATGATAACAAATCAACATATGATCAGTGAGTAGGTCCTAGGTCTTAGGTTGCATTTCATTTTTCATCTTTTCATAATCTCACAATGATTAAACGAACTTCAATGCTTAAACAATTCTCCACTCGCATCTTCAAATCTAACAAGAGCTAAATCTCACACAAAGGTTCCTCCAACGAAATAGCAAGTAGAATCTTTTTTTTTCGGGATCAAAATCAAAATCTGAGATCATTCATATTATTAACTACTTGCATAATCAACCTTCAATCATAGTAGAAATCCATTTTTCAACTTAACTGATTATCTTCCATGAAACTATCAAAATTTCAACCATGGTCAACTCATGGTCAAACCTAGTCAAACTTGGTCTCCAGGACCTCCAAACGATGCAAAATGCATTCCCAAATGTATATAACCACTTTTCAAATCAATTAACATGCTTCTAAACCATATCACGTTGACTTCTCTTGTCAGATTTCAATTTTAATCCCAAGGGGGGCATGGTATTGCACATCATTCAAAGTTTGTAATCAAATTGTAAATCATATCTTTATGGAAATCATATCTTCCTTAGTAATCAAGACAACAACCATGTCTAGTTACTGATTCATCAAAAGATCTCATCGCTTAGGGAAAATCTATCATCACTTGGGGCATATCAGATTCATCAAGATCCATATCAATCTGGTATTCTCCTAATCTTGTAAACTGTATTAGTTTTTGTAACCATCGAATCATAGTGTTCGTTCCTTGGTTCTTTGGCAACTGAAGGGTTTGGAAGTGATACCTGCTAGTTTTGCTAAGAAAATCGAGTCTAGAACCAGTCACTCACTTCTTTGCAATCCTAAGGTTCAGAATCAAGCATTTTGACACTCTTTCACAATCATCGGTTCATCGCTGCTATAGTGAACATTATCTTTGGTCATTCAGGACCTAATATCTTCAAATCTTTCAATCATCATATCTTTCGAATCAGTTTCATATCTCTATCATACACAGACTATCTTTGAACCACTCCGCTTCGCACAGCAATTCAAAGAGGGGCAAAATGTAATACCTCAAAAATGGGCTATAGGTTCATTAACCTCCTATATCGACACATCGAATGAAATCAACATCGAAGTCCTAACTTAAGGCACATCTGAACATCATCGAATCCTAATTGATTATCTCAAATTCTGCATCGGGGAATATTCCTAGTAATATTCCTAATTATCTTAATTATCTTTAATTTTATAATTATTTGGCGATAAATCATATTTATCCTAAAGTCTGATTAATTGAATATTCTCAATATTTAATTAATTAGATTTAATTTGGCCACTTAATTGTTTAATTAAATTTAATTCTATCTATTATAAATTATTATTATTTAATTTTGACAATAAATCAAAATTCCTATCATTAATTGATTAAATTCTTATTTAATTAATTAAAGAAAGTTGTCATATTTAATAATATTATTTTTGGAATAAAAGTTTGAAAAAATAATTGATTAACTCATAAATCAATTGTTTTATTTTTAAAAATCAGTTAAGTTGGAAATAAATCACTTTATTATTAAATTAATTCATAAATAAAACATGCACAATCATAAAAGCAGACAACTATCAATTATCAATTAAAGGTAAACTCTATTTTGAGTTAAACTTTTCTTTTGCATGTCTTTGTGAGTTAATTATTCTTTATTTAAAAATAACTCAAAAATCAACCTGAGTTATTTGAGTGATTTATGGTTTTTTTCTCATGCACCTCCAAAGCCCTGGATTTCTATAAAAATAAGGCTTTAGCTCTTCACAAATCATCTCTCAAATCCATAGAATCTCATAATTTTGCAAGCTTACTTTGCCAAAGTCATCTACGAATTGCACAACTATTTTGAAGAATTGGAATTTGGAGAATCAAAGCTTATTGCGAATCAAGGCTATTGTGAGATCAATTTGGTTTTTATTCATATCATATTATTTCTAGATTAGCATATCATAGATCAGTTTTTACATATCATAGATTTCATATCAAGTTTTTCATATCATTGCATAGAAAATATCAAAAATATAGATTAATTGCATTCATATTTCATATCTAGATCAATTGCATTCAAATCCTTCATTTAGGTGTCGTCTAGCTCATTGATCTCGATAGCAATCTGAGAACATCAATCTCGCACCTATTAGAAGGCAGTAGATCACTTGGTTAGATTAGATTTCAATTTTGCATGATTTTTGCTAACCTCTAATGTTTTACTGAAGTGTTGTGTCTATAGATCAGGTACAAAATTCACACACACAGTTCTTTCATTGAATGAGGTGTTCCATGTACACCTTATGCCTAGTAGTCTTCTTAACTCTTGAGTCTAAGATCTTGGCTACTTCTAGATATTCCTTGAGAGGTAGGGCATCATGTTCTACATCAGCACACATTTCTATAGTATTTGTATCTAGCTCAATGAGAGGACCTTTATACTTAATCAAATCAGAGATATTAAAGACCAGTGAGATGTTCAGTCCACTTGGCAGATCTAGTTTTTAGGCATTAGCCCCATATTTGGCTAAGACTTTTCAAGGACCAATTCTCTTCATTTGCAACTTGGTAGACACAACCTTCTACAACCTTGATTTGTTTAGGTGAACCATACTATTTTCACCTACTTCAAACTGAATGTTCTTTCTCTTCTCATCAATCTTGGCCTTCAACTTTTGAGTTGAGTCTAGGATGTTCTTCCTAACTTGTTCTTGGATCTCCTTCATTGTTTGAGTGAAGTCTTCAACATGACCATTGGTCCACTACTATACTCCATGGCTCCAAGGTCTCTAAGCTCACATACACCCCTTGGGTGCATCCTATAAACAATCTCAAAGGAACTCTTACCAGTTGTCCTATTCATACTATCATTGTATGCATATTTAGCTTGAGGAAGAACCACATCCCATGTCTGCCCATATTCTTTAGTTAGACACCTCAACAAGTTACCTAAAACTCTGTTAACCACCTCAGTTTGGCCATCAGTCTAAGGGTGGTAAGCTGATCCAAACGAGAGATTGGTACTGTTGACACCTAAAAATTCAGGTCCTAAATATGAAAAATATCAAGAAAGTATAATCTTGATTTTCATTTTCATGTAATTTCCCTATGTAAAAAATTAAACGATTAAAAAGGCATAAATACTCATCATTATTCTATGTTCATGAAATAAGTTTTTAGTTTTTTTATTTCAATAAATTTAATGCATGTATATTTTGAAATAAAATAATTATAAAAAATAATAAGGTGGTTGGGTAAAAAAGGTGGCGAGAGGGAGTTGAACACTCAACCTCTCAAGCCAACCCTTTTTCCTACCTACCTACCCTTCTACCCTCTAACCAGTTAGTCTATTGTTATTCTTTAAGAGGATTTGGAAGAGAAATTAATTTATTTACATTCTCGTGTGCAGGTGAGAAAATCAAGACAAAATTCTCACACAAGGAGTATTTCTTGCCAAAATAATGTTAATTTTTTAATATGAATATTCTTTTCTTGTCTATTATTTACTTTAGTAATTTCAAGAAAAAAGAGTGGGGAGAGGGAGTTGAACACTCGACCTCTTGACCCACCCTTTTTTCCTATCCTAACTACCCATCCTACCCTAACTGATTGTCCTATTGTACTCCTTGAGAGTATGGGTAGAGGAAAAGGGATAAATTCTAGATTATTTTCTTCCCTTTAGTAATTTAGGAATAAATTATTAGGGTAAGAAAATGTAATGGATTTTCTTTCGTATTATGTGTTTAAAAGATTTTACATTTTAATTTAGGTCTTCACTATGTAATTCTTTTTAGGGCTTATTTTCATTTACCTTAAGTTACTAAAGAGAAAATAACATAATAAGGTATTTCATTTTGGTAAGTTGTATTATATTCATGTGTTTTGAAACTATTTTAATATCTTTGGCATGAATTGAGTTTTCAAAATACTTAAAATAATCTCTTACTTTACCCTAATGTAATTTTAAAATCAAATTATTAGGGTAGAATGGATTGTGTTTTACCTTGTTGGATTTATATTTTTTCACCTTTGCAAATACTAACTAGGTGACTTAAATATGTATGCTCTTATTATTATGTTTTATTTTCATTTCATAAAGATGCATATTTAGGGCTTTATTTTAGAGAGTAAAATTATTTTTCCCTAAAACTTAAATGCATTTTAATAAAATGAATTGTGAGAGTATGTTTTATTTTTACATTTGAATAAATTTCTTGATATTAGGGTTGTTATTTTTATCCTCTTTCTAAAAAATTAATACCCTTACCCTATGTAAATTATTTTAAAATATCACTTTAGGGTAAGTCTTCCCCTTTTTTCCAGGGTGAGTTACAATCTTTACAACTAGTGTACCCTAATGTTTTAGAAATTATTTTTATATGAAATTAATATTGTTTTATATTTTTGAAGAGGTATTTTGAAAAGGATATACATTATATTTAGAATTTGAAAGTAAAATTTAAAATATAAAATTATATTCCTATTTATGAATCGTAGGTTTTATCTTAATCAATAGGATTTTTATATGTTTTGATAATTAAAAGTAGGTACCTATGATTAATTGTTTAAAACTTATTGGTATTTTCACTTATATTATCAAATACATTTATATGCATTATGTCATGATTTTATTGATTTTTTATTTTGATACATTATTAATTATTAAAATAAATAAATCTTAAATAGGGATCATTTTGAAAGCTTGGAACACTATTAAATATAATGACCCTAAATTTAAAATTTATTGAAAGATTATCTAATATTGGATTTTTGTGTGCAGGAGTTAAACATGTGGATTATCAAGCAAAATACCTGAAGATGTGACAAAGCCTATTTGTAATACGGGAAATGTTTTTCCACAAAACCATTTGTATGGTTAATATTGTAATTTTAGGGTTAATTTTGGGATAAGTTTTCCGTGAAAAGGTGTCTTTTCATAGGAAACCTTTGAATAAAATATTTATATTGAATCATTTGTAATAAAAAAATAACATGACACAATTGGGAGAAAAACTCCAACAACTATAGATTTTGAACCATCATATGCAAATTTCTCAAATGTCATATGAGATAAGTTGTTTCATGCTTATTTGAGGTTATATTTTATTTATTTTTAGTCAGTTTTTCAAATAATTTGTGTATTAGGGTGTTCCACTATGTTATATTCCCTGAATATTGTAATTCAAAGTTAATATATACAACTCAAGTATCAATTGTATGGTCTGTGAACCTTCCATTATTTTTATCGGTCTCTTAATTTGAGTTAAATTCGATAGGATTAGTTGTGTAAATTGATTTGAATTATGAATCAAGTGGAAGCCTATGGAATGATAGTCTTGCTTTATTAAAAGTAAGTTTTCTTAAAATTGTCTCTGATTATATGTAGGATTGGAAATTTTTGACTCTATAACCCAACTTTTCATTAGGTATTGATCTTGTTATTGTTTGAGAATTGTTATATGGTTTTTCTTTGTAGTTTATAAATAAATCTGATTACTTTCTTTAAAAGCATTTGCAATTAGGTTTTTAGTGATAGTTCAATTTTAGTTTAGATTTCATAGAATACAACTATCAGGAGATTATATCATTTTCCTCCAAAGGTCATTTACCCCTTTGGAAGGAATTTCGTTTGTCTATGCATGCAGTTGTGCAGCATAGGGAGCTTGTGAATTTAGGCCTACTAGCCTTGGCTCGATCAAGCCAAAATTGCAGAGGCACTAGTGTGTGCCTGTCAGTTGGCCAAAAATGGTCCATCATTTTTTAGCACCAACAGGTACCCAATCTACTCCACAATGTTTTCCAAAAATGGCTCATGAGCTTAACATCCCTATCTGAAATAATACTTAGGGGTAGTCCATGGATCATTTTTATTTCTTTAAAGAACAAATGAGCAATGTTGCTAGCATCATGTGTAGTCTTGCAAGGTATAAAATGCCCCATCTTACTAAATCTATCTACCACAACATAAATGTTGTCATGACCATGCTTAGTCTTTGGCAAGCCCACAATGAAATCCATACTCACACACTCCCATGGTCTGTTTGGAACTAGTAGAGATTGGTATAAACCTGCATTACTAGATCCTCCTTTTGCCTTCATGCACACTACACATTGCTCCACATACTTGGTGACATCTCTAACCAACTTGGGCCAATGATAGAATCTTTGCACAAGATCTATGGTTTTGTTAACCCCAAAATGACCACTCAAGCTGCCATTATGCTTCTCCTGTATGAGGTTTTCCCTCATAGATCCCTTGGGAACACATAATTTATTTCCCCTAAACAATAAACCAATTTGCAAGGTAAAATCACAAAAATTACCATGGAAATGATTCTGAAAATCAGAGCATACCTTGTAGGCTTTACCAAAGTCTTCATCATCCTTATAGAGGTCTTTGAAATTCTCTATTCCATTGCTACTTAGCTGCACTTCTTGGATGGTTAGCAGCCTCCTACTAAGTGCATCTACAACCTTGTTTAACTGCCCTTTCTTATGCTTGGTTATAAAAGAAAATGCTTGAAGATACTCCATCCACTTTAGGTGCCTATTGCTCAAATTATCTTGTGTGTTTATGTAACTAAGGGCTTGATTTTCAGTAAACACCACAAACTCCTTTGGCAGAAAGTAGTGCCTCCATTTCCTCAAAGATTGCACTAAAGCATACAACTCCAAATCATAAGAAGAGTATTTCTTCTTAGCTTCATTCAGTTTCTCACTAAAGAAGGCTACTAGTCTACCTCCTTGGCTTAACACACCCCCTACTACCAATCTACTAGCATCACACTCTGTAGTGAATAGTTTGTCAAAACTAGGCAGCCTAAGTATATGTTGTGTTGCTACTTATTCCTTCAGCCTTTTGAATGCTTGATCTTCTGTAGGAGTCCATTTTAACTTGGTCTTGAGACCTCCTTTAATGGTATCCACCATTGGTACACAAATACCACTAAACTTCCTTATAAACTTCCTGTAAAATTGACCCAACCCATGAAAGCTCCTCACCTTTGTTGTTGTGGTTGGTGTAGGCCAGCTTAAGATAGCTTCCACCTTACTTGGATCCATTTTTAGTTATCCATAGGAAAATCCAAAATAAACAAGCTCCTGTTTGAAGAATTCACACTTTTCAAGATTAATGGATAGCTTCTCCTCCTGCAATATCTTTAGGACCATCTCCACATGTTTCAAATGCTCTTCTTCTATCTTACTGAATATGAGTATGTCATCTAGATACACTACCAAAAATACACCTGTGAAGTCCTTAAGCACTTCATTCATGAGCCTCATGAATGTGCTAGGTCCATTTGAGAGGCCAAATGGCATAACTCTCCACTCATACAACCCATTAGTGGTCTTAAATGTTGTCTTCCACTCATCTCCATCCTTGATCCTAATATGATGGTAGCCACTTTTAAGGTCCAATTTGGTGAAGTGCATTGCTCCTCCAAGACAGTCCATTAAATCTTCAATTCTAGGTATAGGGAACCTATACCAGATTGTAATCCTATTTATGGATCTTGAGTCTATACAAAGCCTTCACTTGCCACCTTTTTTTGATGCCAACACAACCAAGACTACACAAGGGCTTATGCTCTTCCTAATCAACCCCTGATCCAATAGCTCTTGTACTTGTCTAGCCACTTCCAAGTTTTGTTCTGTAGTGAGCTTGTCAGCCACCTTATTGGGCAATGATGCACCTAGTACAAAGTCTATTTGATGAATTATCACTCTCCTAGGAGGTAAAGTTTCTTGGGTATCATCACTAACTATTTCTTTGTACTTTTCTAACAACTCTTGAATGGTTGATGAGAATGGCTCTATTTTGGTTTTATCCTCCTCCTTGGGCTTGAGTAGAATAGCATACTCATCACTCTCCTTGTCCTTGAGAGATTTGATGAACTCCTTCTTACCACTCATTAATACTCTTCGAGTCTTGGATTGAGATTCATCCTCTTCTAACAAGGACCAAATCTTGAAAGTCTTGTTATCCTTCTTGAAGGATATGGAGTTCTCCTTGCCATCATATACTGCACTCCTATCAAATTGCCAAGGCCTACCTAATAGAAAGTGGCATGCATCCATGGGAAACACATCACAAAGTAGCTTGTCTTTATACCCTAAAATAGAGAACTCCACCCAAGCCTGCTCATTCACCAATACACTCTATCCTTTGTTTAGCCATGTCACCTTATATGGGTTGACATGAGGGAACTTTTCTAGTTTCAACTTGTTCACAACCTCCTCTGCTATGATATTGTCAATGGAACCTGAATCCACAATCACCTTGCAGACCTTGCCAAGGATTTTACACCTCATCCTAAACAAGGCTCTCGTGTGCTTGGGTTCATCCTTAACCGATTGTCTTATCAAGACCCTTTTAAACATCATATTTTCTCCCATTTCTAATTCAATATGGTCCACCTTAGGTGTTTTGACACTTTTTGCATCTTCATGGGTATAGGCAACTCTCTTCCCATTATTTGATGTAGATGGCTTATTAGGACATCTATAAGCCAGGTGACCCAATTGGCCATAGTTGTAGCACTTCATTCTTGCAAAGTAGGAGTTTCCCCTACTTGTACCTCTCCCTCTACTAGGGCCTCCTTGTGTACCTCTACCTCTAGAATGACCCCCTCTTGGATGGGCATCACCACCATGCTTAGTCAACTTGGATTCTCCTTGGTTCCATTGCTCATTACCCCTGCCTTGGTAACCACCTCGGTGACTCATTTGGTCTCTAACTTTGGCTCTACCCCTGTTATTAGAGTCTCCCTTCTTTTTGTTTCTTTCTTCAACTTTGATAGCCAACTGGTGGTATTTTTGGACAGTGGTAGGAGTCCACAAACTTATCTCCTCCTGAATGTTCCATTTGAGAGCACTTAGATATATGGACACCTTAATGGATTCCTCTTCTTGGATCTTAGACCTAAGGCATAGCTTTTGAAACTCCTCTATATAAGAGGCCACATCTAGGTCCTTTTTCTTCAATCCATGTCTCTTTTTATGAAGTTGGACTTCATAGTCCTCTAGAAAGTAATTCTCCTTTACCTTATTCACCATGGCTTTCCAATTTGTTATAGGTAACTTACCCATGCTAACCCTCTCATCTTGTAGATATTTCCACCATGTCAAGGATGCTCCTCTCAATCTAGATTTGGCAACCTTAATCTTTTGGGCTTCTGCCACACACTCACATTCAAAATGATTTTACATGCCCTCAATCCATTCCATGACTATTTCAATGTCCATTTTCCCACTAAAAAGTGGTCATCCTTCAAAAGTCTTTTCATTCAAAGCTTTGATGGCCTTCAAGAATGGTTTCTAATGGGTTAAGGGGTTTGGTTCAGGTATGATTTCATCTACATCAATAGGCTTCTTACCCCCATCGCTAGTTTCAACATCACTATTCAATTCTTGAGCTCTCTGATCAACCACTTCTTGTAGTTTAATCCTCATCTCATCCATAACATCTTCAAGGAGTCTATTCCTCTCCTTTTTCTCTTCTACTTCTCTAGCTAGCTCTACATTTGTGACCATTATGTTCTCCCCTATTGATTCACCAGTAGATAGAGACATGCACTATCCTCCAAACCTTTAACTTGCTTTGATACCAATCTGATGTAACATGAGGCCTTGCTCACCTTTGTCCTAGATTCTCATAGGATTGCACAAGGCTAAACTCCTAGCCTTTAGGGCACTATCCTAGTCCCCTCACAAGGATTTACAAACTCACTCCTTGTCTATTCAGCCAGTGACATCAAGGTTTTGAAACTAACACACTTCCTTCTTATATGCTTTTCTTCCATCTAACATTGTCATCCCTAATGAAATAGGAATTAAGTCTGACTTCATCCTCAATTGGAGAGAAGGCTTGATCCTTATGTAAAATGGTTCCAAACCATACTTATCCCTTTCTTCTTCATAATAAGTCCTATCGCTAATAGGCTTATTTGCTGACTGGCCTAAAAAGGTTACAAGGATAAATAGGCCTAATTGTCCTATTTCCGTTAATAAATTCTAACTTCTTCAAACAATGTGCCAAAATAATCATAGATTTGAGTACCCTTTTGGAAGGGCTTCAAGATTTTCTAGGTCTCCCTTCTCCACTATGTTCATACATGGTCTCCTAGAAATAGGGCTATTATTTAGGGTTTCAAGCTCACTGTCTGAACTAGTGAGGGTTTGATGTTTCCCCTTCTTTCAACCTTCCTCTGAAGCTCCTCAGTATTAGAGATGCTTGGTGATACACCTAGCCTCCTCTCCACATCATTTGATTGAAGCTATGAATGCTTTCAATCATTCCATTTAGCTCTGTAATGCACTGTGATCCCTAACCAAACACTGGTGGCTTGCCTAGGGCATCACCTCAAAATTGCTTCCTGAACTTTTTAGGGCCCCTCCTTCCAACATCCTATGTTACAAGGAGTATATTGACAAATCCCAAGGACTCGTACAATTTGTATGGTGGGAGAGTGATCTAGTACTCCATTTTTCAACACACTATCTAGACCAACTCGACACAGGCTAGAGAAAGAAACAATTAAAAAATAATGCTAAAATTGAAAGGAATGATGAATCAACTATCCTAGGAATCAAAACACATCTTAAACAAATACATGCAACCACTACAGTCAGTCTTTCAATCCATTTTAGAACTCTATCATGCACAAATTCATTCACTGTCAAAAGATTTACACACTCCAAACTCATGCCAGTGCTTAGCTATTGTATTGCACACTTCCCAATGCATATATTTAGGGTTTTCAAACATTAAATACCCCTACATAAGTGTTTGGTCCCATGGGTCTGGCTATTCAGTTTCTAGGGCCAATTTCAAGGTATAGTAGAAATGTTGTCATGACAACTTTCAAAGTTGTCTTTGCAACTTTTGGTGGACGGAAAACCACCTTCACACACCTCTTGGGAACTTAACCCTAATCAAAATAGGGTCCTTAAGACCTATTACATCCTCTAAAACATTAAAGAGGCCATTTTACAACTTTTGGAAATATTGTCCCATACTTGGCAACTTAGCAAAGTTAGCCAATTCTAATTCATCCTATGTCAAGAAGACACACCTAGGACTTAGGAAAAGATCAGACAAGACCAAGAAAAAACTAAACACTAACTGAAACACTAGAGAGACTAACTAGTCTTCTCACTAGACTAGTGGCTTGGCTAAGGCCACTACAAGCCAAAATTCACAATAGGGACACTAGGTACCAAACAACACTACTTAGGTGCCCTACACCAACTTATTTTATTACTAAATTTTTACCTTTAAAGTAAAATGAAGGTCACAGGTTTTTTTTTTCATATACTCACTAATTTTAGTAAACCTTAGTGAATACTTTATAGGTGAGAACTTAACATGAAAAAGTACTTACCTCTATTTGAAGTGGGGTTTTATTTTTTTCTATCCCCCTAATTTCTTTCATTGCTTCTTGCAAGTACGCTACTATGAAACTTTAGCCTCTTTCATTCATTCATCCATTTTTGAAATATAACATTCAATAATTATAATCACATAACATTCATTAACACATAAAATTAGTTAACACACAACATTCATGAATAATTCATTAACACACCATTCATTAGCATTTACTAGTACACAATTACATTCATTAAGACAATGTTCTTTCATTAGCAAAAAAGGTTAATTACAATCATTTCTTCATTTTTTTAAGGTAACACATGTCTCCTCCTCATGTGTTGATGAAAATGAGGCTGATGTGCCAAAGGGGAGTCCACTGCAATAACAACTACATGGATTAAATTTACAACATCAATAAATCAATATTAAATATATATACTAATAAATATAAATATATATAAATAATTAAATCATATACCTTGTACATTTTAATCATGTCATTGATTATCTTCTTCATCCATCTCATCATCATCATCATCATCATCATCGTCGTCGTCATCATCATCATCATCATCATCATCACGATCACCACCACCACCACTATCATCATCATCATCATCATCAAGTACTCCCCTTCAAATTTGTTAATGGAGTTGGGATCCCAAATATGATCTACATAGATCTTTTATGCAAACTTGGGAAGATATTCACTAATGTACACCATGGTCTGGTATACCATATAACCCTCAGGATGTTGCTCTTTTTTGAACCAAGCCCTTCAAAAATTTCAAGTGCCTCTCAACCATCTACATTGACCTAATTTGTATAGGTCCACACAATTCAATCTCCTCAACTTGATATATGAGGTAGTGTTCTTGTGCATTGAAAAAAGTTGAAGGTAGACACTTTTGCATTTCACACATAAGATGAGAAATTTTTCTCTTCCAATATTTTATATCTTCTTAATTGATTTCTTTCGATGACAACCACCTCATGTATTTTCTAAGATCATGTATAACTTGTTTGACACTATTGTGGAAGTGGTGTAGGAGAGATAGAGGTATAGCGTACTGCAATAATTGTAAATTGATCTTTTCAATATTTGATAAAATAATACAATGAAAAGTAAATGTAGTATACAAATATATAGTGAATATAGAGTAACATGAATTACCTTAATAAAAGTATGCCAATCGTGTATTTTCATCCCTAGCCCAAATTCACTTTTCTTTGATAAGAGACTATTTATGTTCGCAACAAATCTTATGGGAAATCAAATTTTTTGTATGACTTCTCTTATAACATTTCTCTTCTGCTTCAACAATAACCAAGGAAGGACACTTATATCAATTTGGTCTCCATTTTTATTTTATTGAATGACATTTTTCATTGCATGGTTGGATTCTTTAATGTCACTACAAATTTTGACAATTTTGTCTTTATCATGCCTTCCATCCAATATTTTCCATAATGTCTCTATTACATTTTGATGCAAGGTAGGTTGGGAAGAGGGGCCAAAGGCACACCCTATTCCAAATCCTCCTTGTAGCGATCACACATAGAAGCAATTATAGAACAAGTGAGAGAGAGAATGAAGAACAGATCCTTAAATTTCATCAATTGATTCATACATGCTAGGCTATAAGGCCTTACTGGTTAGGGCCAGATACATCAAATTCAAGTATAGCAATCCTCCAACATGTGAGGATTTAGAAAATACCTTCAACTTCTAAGTGATCCTACTAATCTTTTATCTCCCAAAATTGAACTAAAAACTTCCTTCTAAAACTACAACCAACAACTACATTATATACAAGAGGCTACTGAAACAAGTCGGCCTTCAGATCCATCATCAGCAGAAGGGATGGCCAGATCTAGGTCCACATGCTTCATAATGATCGATACCAAAATTAACTCTAGAACCACAATTAAATACATAAGTCAGCCTCAACATAAAACCAAAACAAACAAATTGGTAAGAAAGGATAACCGAGGGCCAGGAAATTAACCGACAAAATCGGTTAAAGAAGAAACCGAATAGCTAACGAGCTAACTCAGTCAAAGAAGGAACTGAGAAACATAGAAAACTAAAACTTGTTTTTGGTGACATAGGATTTCCAAGGACCTGAGATGTTCTTGCAGCAGACACCTGGGGTTGTTTAGAAATGATTCTCTAAATCATGCAACTGGTACAACCCAAGTTGAATCCAACTTAGATTGTGAAATCCATGAACTGTCTTCAATCGGTTTATTTTTCCACTTTACCAGATATTCCATATAATGTTTTCCTCTTGTGCTTCTTCCAACTCTATGTTCCAAAATTTTCTCAACTTCTTATGTCTGTCTCTTACGATAATCATTATGTATTGTCAGTTCTTCATCTGATTCATGGTACTCATACAAATCTACAATGTTGAATATAGGTGATATATCCATGTCATCAGGTAACTCAATCTCATAAGCATTTCCACTGTCAAATCTCCTCAATATCCTACAAGGACCAAATTTCTTCATTTTCAACTTCCCATATGTTCCAACAGAAAAACTACCTTTCTTCAAGTATACCATTACTTCATCCCCAGTTGAAAAAGTCTTATGTCTTCTTGATCTATCTTCTCTTTCTTTGTATTTCTGATTACTTTTCTCCAATTTATGTTTCACTTCTTCATACAATGTCTTCATGAACTCAATAAAATTTATTCCTTCAACACTTCACTTTTCTTCACTTGCAATATCCTCCAAATCTGATATACCTCTTGGTTGTATGCCATTAACAATCTCAAAAGGTGTTTTTCCAGTACACCTATTCACTAAATTATTGTATGCAAAATCTGCTTGTGCCAACATAGAATCCCAATTAATAGGTTTATCTCCAACTAAACATTTCAAAAGATTACCCAAGCTTCTATTCACAACCTCTGTTTGTCCATCAGTCTGTGAGTGAAATGTAGAACTATACCTCAGCTTGGTGCCCAACTTTTTCTAAAGAGTCTTCCAAAAGCATCCAACAAATTTACTATCTTAGTCAGAGATGATACTCCTCAATAATCAATGCAATCTGATAATTTCCTTAAAGAAAAGATCTTTTATATGCACTGCATCCGATGTCTTTCTACAAAGTGTAAAATGTGTCATCTTAAAAAATCTATCCACAACAACAAATATAGAATCATTACCTCTTACTGTCTTTGGTAAGCCAAGAAAAAAATCCATACTAATATCAATCCAAGGTTTCTCTAGAATAGAAATTGGTATATACAATCTAATATTTTGATTTAGTCCCTTTGCAACTTGACAAATTCCACAACTTTTCACAAAGTTTTGAACATCCTTATACAACTGCGGCCAAAAGTATTTCTCCTGAAGAAAATTCAACATTTTATCTATGCTAAAATGTCTAGCCAAACCACTACTATGTTTCTCCTTTATCAAATTAGTTCTCATTGATCCTCTTATATACATAATTGAATACCTTTAAACAACATACCTTCTTGAATGAAATAGTCTTCCCATTTAGTACTCGATTGATCTTGAATAGGTGCTCGAAACTTCCTACGTGGCTTAGAAAAATCAGGATCAGTTTCATACAATACTTTTATATCATCAAAACCAAGAACTTCAATTCTCATCTCAGTCATCAAAGATCTTCTTCTACTCAATGCATCAACAACTTGATTAGTGACTCCACTCTTATGTTTTATCACAAATGTATAACTCTGCAAATATTCAACCCATTTCATATGTCTCTGATTCAACTTATTCTGACTACCCAAATACTATAAAGCTTTATGATTAGTATATAAGACAAATTCACTCGGTATCAAATAATGTCTCCATTTATTTAGGGCTTGAACAATAGCATAGAATTTTTTATCATACATAGAATATTTCCTTTTTGCATCATTCAACTTCTCACTAAAGAAAGAAACAAGTTTACCTTCTTGACTCAACACAACTCCTATTGCACTACCACTTGCATCATATTCAACTTGAAATACCTTATTAAAATTAGGCAATGCTAACACAGGAAATTCAGAAACCTTTTGTTTCAAAGTCTCAAAAATTTTATCAACTCCACATGTGCACTTAAATTCTCTTTTATCTCCTCTCATAGTCTCAGTCATAGCATTACAAATTGAACTGAAATTCCTAATGAACTTTCAGTAAAAACTTGCTAACCTCACTAGCATTTTTAGGTGTAGGCCAATTCAAAATAGCTTCAACCTTTTCAAGATCCATTTTCATACCATTCATTGAAATCACAAATCCCAAATACACAATCTCCTCTTCCATGAAAGAACACTTTTTCAGGTTAATCAACAACTTTTCTTCTTTCAATCTTTGCAATACTTGTTCAACATGTAACAAATGTTCTTCTCTGGTCTTACTAAATATCAGAATATCATCTAGGTATACAATCACAAATTTACCCAAAAATTTCTTCAAAACTTCATTCATCAATCTCATAAAAGTACTTGATGCATTAGTTAAAGCAAAAGGCATAACCAACCACTCATACAAACCTTCTCTTGTCTTAAAAGTATTATTCCACTCATCACCTTCCCTAATTCTGATATGATGATATCCACTTTTCAAATCAATTTTGGTAAAATACTTTTCTCCAATCAAACTATCCATTATGTCATCCATTCTCGGTATAGGAAACCTATATTTCACTATTATCTTGTCGATTGCTCTGGAATTAGTACACATTCACAATTATTCATTCTTCTTAGGTTCCAATACAACTAGTACTACACAAGGACTCAAAAAATTTTAGATCAAACATTTTTGCAACAATTCTTGGATCTATTGGTTCAATTCCTGATTCTCGGTAGGTGTCAACCGATGTGGTGCCTTATTCGGTAAACTAGCTCCAGGATAAGATCCATACAATGATAAATGCTTCTCTTTAGTGGAAAACCATTAGGTACATTATCATAAATGATCTCCTTATACTTGGTGAGTATCTTATCAATCTCTTCAGGGATGCTATCCACTATTTTCTTACTCAGCTTGTTAGGAATCACAACAAAACATACATCATTCTTCTTCAAATCCTTAACAAAATTTCTTCCTTCCATGAAGAAAACTTTCACAAATGTACAAAAGCTACTAACAGGTTCTTCAATCAAAGGTAACAAGATTTGTCTTCTCCCATCAACCCAAATAGTATATTTATGCAATCATCCATCATATATAATATGTCTATCATATTGCCAAGGTCTACCCAACAAAATATGACAACAATCCATAGGCATGATATCACATAACACCTTATCATAGTACTTTCCAATTTTAAAATTCACATAACATTGTTCACTTACCAAGAGTGTATGCTCATCCTTGATCCATGAAATCTAATAGGGCTTCGGGTGTTTCAACCTTTCCAACTGCAACTTTGTAACCATTTCCTCAGATGCCAAATTATTCGAGCTTCCACTATTAATTATTACCTTCCATACTTCATCAGAAACTCTACATCTGGTCTTGAACAGACTTTTCCTCACCAGATCTTCCTTATTACTTTCACTCGAAAGTGCTCTCCTGACAATCAAGTTCTTTTCTTTCTCAGGTTAATTCAGTGAATCTTCTTTCAACAAAGCATTTCTGGGTAGAAGCAAAAAGTTGGGTGCCAATTCCGCGGAAGTCTGCGGCTTGAAAATTTGCGCCGCTTGAAACGGGCACCTATTTTTTAAAAATGGGTGCCCGTTTTAGGCTCGGACATCCGATCCAAAATTCAAAAAGTGAGTACCCATTTTTCTAGAAACGGGCACCCATTTTTTTTCAAAACGGGTACCCGTTTCTAAAAAAAAAATTTAATTTTTTTTTTAATTTAAAATATTTTTTTAAACACATATTTTTAAATTTATGAAACGGGTGCCCATTTTTTGAATTTAAATAACGGGTGCCCGTTTCTTAAAATATGCACGTGGGAGTTTTCAGTTTGCCTCAGTTTTTGGTTTGGGATAGGTTTGGTGAGACCAAGCCTATGTCTTAGCCTCCAAAATTTTGGCTAAGGCATTGGAATAAAAATTTTAAGGCTTACCGTAATTTTTTGAAGCCCTTCTGGATCAATTTTTTTGACAAAACAAAAACCCATTAAAGATCTCACTATCACAATTCTAAAAATATAAATTTCATAATAATATGGTTATTTTTACTATTTTTACATTATTTATTAGTTGATAGTGGTACATAAATGTAAAATAGTGAGACTCACTAAAACTTTAATAACTTTTTAATTTTTAAGTATTTTTAAAAATAAATTATATGTCATCAATCTAGATTCAATTCTTTTGAATTTAAAAAAAAGAATTTTTGAAAAAAAGAAAAATTACATTAACTTATGGTGGCCGTACACGAGAGGTTTAAAAAATAAGCTTTATTGTTAATTAAAAATTAATAAAAAATAATTTACAAAACAAAAAAATAAGAAAAAATATTCTCATCAATATTCTATGTCTTAGGTATCTTCCCTAAAAAGGATTTTAAAAAATTCATTTATTTGTGTCAAAATATGGTGGCCGTACACGGATGTGGTATGGTCCTGAAACAGGCATTTTGAAAAAGTGGTTTTCAAATATGCCTATCAAAATATAATTTATACCATGTGGGTATTAAAATAAATTATATATTTGAAAAGTAGACTCCAAGTACTACAATTTCTATTAGTGAATTTTTCCGAGATTCAATCTCTAAGTGCCTCAAATTTTGAGATCAATTTAGATAAATTTTGAAAAATAGGAAAAACACTTCCACTTTTTGCAAAAAATTGGCACCCAACTTCTTGCAGCCACCCTTCTATTGCTACTAACATTCTTATTTTTATGTGTACACTCAAATAACCTATGTCCTTCTTCTCCACAATTGTAACAAGTTCCTTGGAATCCACCTCTGCTATAACCACCTCGGTATTTATTGCCTCTTCCTCTAGCTAAACATTCACCTTTCCACTTGGTCTTGCCTTTATCCAGATTTGGCTTGTCCTGATCAAATCTATTGTTTTCACTATAAGATCTACCTCTTCCTCTAGGGAATCTACCACCTCTTCCTTTTTTTCTTTGCTCATATCTTTTGTTCAATTTCTCCTCATCTTTCAAGGCAAACCGATAGGCTTCTTCAATGTTTTCCAACTTAACCAAACTATTTTCTTCTTGGATGGAAACTCTTAACCCATTCAGGTACCTAGAAATTATTTCCACTTCATCTTCATCATATCCAGATCTGATATCTAATCTATATAACTCCTCAGTATAATCTTTTATCGAGCTATCTTTCTACCTCAAAATTTGCATTTGCCTAACTAGGTTAATCTGATAATCACATGGTAAAAACTTGCCTTTCAACTTATTTACCATCTTATTCCATACCTTAATTATGTCTTTATCTTTCCTTTTTCTATCCAATTGCAGATGCTCCCACCAAAAGGATGCATGACTCTTCAACTTTGTACTTGCAATCTTCACCTTCTTTTCCTTAGGAACATTTTCATACTCAAAATAACTCTCCATCTCGGTGATCAAATCCTCTGACTCATCCAAATCCAACTTTCCATTGTACTCAGGAGGATTTAAATGTGGTGTAGACTTCAATTTTTTCAATGCCTTCAACAATATTTCCTCACCCTGATCCATCATAGGTGTAGGTTCTGCATCATCTTGTTCTTCTTTAATTTCTTCATCACTAACATCTTCAAGATGTCTTCCTCTACGCTGGGTTATCTCAACAACTTCTAATCTAGTAGCAAGTTATCTCAACATGTCTACTAATCTTGGATCTGCATCTCACCTCCCATGAACCATCTTCAAACCCTCTATAATTGTAGGCCAGATCGCAATCTGCCACCGCGCAACAAATATCAACTAGGGTTTAACAAGAAGGAACCCTCAAACCTAGATTCACAAATCTAGATCTAGATCTCAACCTTTTCTCTGATACCACCTGATGCAAGGAAAGTTAGGAAGAGGGGAAAAAGGCACACCCTAATCCAAATACTCCTTGCAGATATCACACATGGAAGTAATTACACAATAAGTGAGAGAGAGAATGCAAAATAGATCCTTAAATTTTATCAATTGATTCATACATGCCAGGTTGTAAGGCCTTCCTGGTTAGGGCTAGATACATCAAATTCAATTAAAAAAGTCCTCCAACATGCGAGGATTTAGAAACTACCTTCAACTTCTAACTAATACCACTAATCTTCTATCTTCCAAAACTGATCTAAAAAATGCCTTCTAAAACTACAACAAACAACTACATTATATACAAGAGGCTACTGAAACAAGTTAGCCTTCAGATCTATCATCAACAAAAGGGACAACCAGATCTAGGTCCACACGCTTCCCATTGATTGATACCAACATTAACTTTGTGACCACAATTAAATGCATAAGTTGGCCTCAATAGAAAACCAAAACAAATAACTCAGTAAGCAAGGATAAATGAGGGCTATGAAATTAACCGACCAACTCTATTAAAGAAGAAACTGAATAGCTACCAAGCCAACTTGGTCAAAGAAGGAACCGACCAACACATAAAAATCAAACTTGTTTTTGGTGACACAAGATTGCCAACGACCTGAGATTTTCCTGCATCACATTCTTTCCAATATGCCTAGCATCAAACAAATACACAATTGGGAGTTTCTTGTAGTACGACAACCTACTAAATTGTGTAGGATAAATTTTTAGTCCTTTTGGAAGTTGGTCATTAATGCCTTGACAAACTTCACAAGCATCAACTACATCATCAGTAAACAAAACACAATATCAAAATATAAATTTCAAACATAAACCATCAGATGGAATGACATTACCTTGATGATTTATTCTATTGTATTCCAACTCCCATAGGTGAGGTGTCATTTTTCATGGCTTTGACGCAGTCTCTTCTTCCCATTGAAAAGATAATTTTTGGTAATTTGGTACTTATGATTTCTATGGAGAAAGTGTCTATAGTCATCGAACACCTTCTTTCCTAAACTTTTTGAATGATGAGATTTCATCTTTGGACAACAAACTGGACATGCAAATTTTCCCTTTGTTTGAAGACCTACAAGATCATGTATAATTAGATTAAATATGTTAATTTTGATAATTAAAATTATCATGTGCAACTTAAACATACAAAAAATGTGTTAGCACTATAACATACCAAAAAAGATGTGTTAACAAGAGAACATACCACAAAAATGTGTTAGCCCAGGGGCATCATGTATTGTCCATACAAGCATTGCATGGTATTGAAATTGTATTTTTCCTAAAGTCTAGAGATGTCATACATAGTGAATCCATTCCATAACACCATCAACTCGTCGATAAGGGGCTCAATATATACATTCATATCTTTAACTTGGTACTTACCTAGTTGAATGAACAAAAACATTATTATGACCATTTTGATGGGGTATTTATAATAAATTAATTTAGATGACTATTAAATGAAAAAATACCTAGAACAATCATTGCCAACATTATGTGCTCCCTCTTTATGGACATCCAAGGAGGAATGTTATTTTTTATAACAAAAATAGGCCACACTGGGTAAACAGATCCCATCTCTCCAAATGGATTGACACCGTCCGCTGCCAATGAAAGATTGAGATTAAGAGGTTCTTCTTTAAAGTGTCACCAAGTTTCCTCTATTTCCTTAAATATCAAACCATCCACAAGAATTTGCATAATGTCATCTCAACTTCTATTGCGTGCATGGTAATCCATAAATTTTGCCAAGCTAGTGCACCTGAATAATCATTGCAGACGTGGAATAATGGAAATATACTGAAGAACCTTGCGAGGCACCTTTTTTGTTATTTGATATGATCGGTATCTACTAATATGACAATCAGATAAATCTGTTGCAAATTCATGTTGTTTATGATATATAATATGATCATTTAGACATGCATGTATTGTTTGATACTCCATTCCAATATCTTTCATAATGGTAGATAATTCTCAAAATGAGGGAGGTAGAATGTTTGATGGTGTAGGTAACAAACACTCACCTATCAACCTATGACAAAAAATATAATTTATTAATATAAAGAACATTAATTGGTACATGATTCATCCTTTGTTAACTATAAGGAAATTATAACTAAAAAAGATGAAAAAGATGACATATATGGCATACCTTAACATACATGTGATTGCTATGTTGGATAAACCATTCATAACCTTCAAGTTCACCAACAATAATACAATGACAAGAAGAGTTATTTAGGAGCCTTCGTATAGAAGATCATATGCCTTTCAAGTATAGGTACATCAAGGTCATTTTCATCATCATGATCATCAGTTGCGCTAGTACCATTATCTTGATCATCATGATCATCTTGATCATCATGATCATCTTGATCATCATGATCTTCTTCCATGGGATCATTACCTTCTACGTCGATATGCACACCTCCATGTTCCCTTAGTTGGAAATCCACATTCTCTGGATTGTCATGGTCCATAACATGAAACCCAGGGTGGTTGACCTATATCAAAATGATGACCTTTAATTAAACATGACCATGATGTAATCATCATAAATTCATTTCTTATGTATATAAATTTTTAAAATAATATATTGAAATACATACCAATGAACGAAATTCATTTCCCCCTTCAATGTGACCATGCTGCCTACAATGTTCCTCAATTATTTTGATTAGATATCTTCGATTCTTTAAGCCCTTTCAAATTTTGTAGGGACATTAAAATTTTCCATCACCTTTTCTTTTAAAGTTAGACCACAATCTAGCAATTGTCTCCTTATTTTGTTCTGGGTTGATATTGTTAAACATGATCTTTCTTAAATGGAATGACTCATTACTTTGACATTGACTAGAATGTTGGCAGAAGAAGGATGATTTGTTTGCAACCTACAGATACAATCACTGAACAACCATTTTCTCAACTCTAATTTTCTCAACACAAAGGGACATTTAATAGCCATTGAAACTTGATTATTTTTAAATGGAATACACCAAGGAGTACCATCAAAAATATTGACCATTTACAATCATGAACAGTAAACCTAAATCAAATAGCTCATTTTTTTATAAGCATGTGTAGTCTCTGTGTATTAAAAAATGAATGAAATATCAAGATGAAATAAAACAATGAAAAAAATAGTATTCCACATAGAGTGAATGAAATATACCATCAAAAGAAGGTGAAATCCATAATTGGCACAAACTCTGACATGGGCAAAGTCAAATTCAAGGCCTAATTTTTCAAGAGCAACAAACAATGCAGAACCTCACAATTGAAAACATGAAACCTAATTAAAAACACTGCAAAACTTGATTGGAACAATGGAATTTGCAATGTAAGGAAAGGTGAGAGGATCAACCAAATAATAAAAAAAAGAAACACACATTGTGAACAATGTTCAAAATCCTGTCACCAATCATAGACATAGGAAATAAAAAAGGGACAAAAGAAGAGAAATAATAAAAATCATTAGGACTATAGAAAAAATATTAAGACTATAGAAAATCAAGTTCTAGCAATGGACGGTTTTGATGCTTTTCCATTACAACAATTGAGCATTCATCATTTGGTACTTCTTGGTGTATTCCATTTAAGTATGTCAGGCACAGAGTATTCCATTTAGATATGTTCAACATTTTGCCAGTAATGATTTGGAGAATGAAATCATGTAAAACAAAAACAAAAATTATTATTGTTATGAGAAGAGGTCAAAATAATATTCAAAGTATTATTATGAAATCTACATATTCATGACCTGTGCATATACCTTCTCTAATCACACAACCAATGAATATAAATTCAAATGCCAATTTCTTTAACAATTTATTTAATAATTCAAATGTCTCAAGTAGACAAGATTCTCAATGGAAATGCTTTGATAACATATAGATACAAATAGGATATTGGATTTGATCATCCTTCACCTATGCATATAAGAGTTGATTAGAGAAGGTATATGCACAGGTGAAAAACATGCAGATTTGACCAAGCATTACTGGGAACTAAACCCCCCAACAAATGGACTTGTGATGATTTTCACAATAGTACATTTGTTGCAGGGTAAACTCCCAGTAGTGCCTAGGAAAATATGCATTTTTATCACCTGTGCATATAAGAGTTGATCAGAGAAGGTATATACATAGGTGAAAAACATACATATTTGACCAAGCAATACTAGGAGCTAGACCCTGCAAAAAATGGACTTGTGATGATTTTCACAATAGTACATATGTTGCAGGGTAAGCTCCCAGTAGTTCTTAGGAAAATCTGCATGTTCATCACCTATGCATATAAGAGGTTATCAAAGAAGGTATATGCAAAGGTGAAAAACATGTAGATTTGACCAAGTAATACTGGGAGCTAGACCCATCAACAAATGGACTTGTGATGATTTTCACAATAGTACATGTGTTGCAGGGCAAGCCCCCAGTAGTGCTTAGGAAAATCTGCATGTTCATCACCTGTGCATATAAGATTTGATCAGAGAAGATATATGCACAGGTGAAAAACATGAAGTTTTGACCAAGCAATACTGGGTGCTAGACCCAACAACAAATGGACTTGAGATGCTTTTCACAATAGTACATGTGTTGCAAGGTAAGCTCTCAGTAGTGCTTAGGAAATCTATATGTTCATCACCTATTCATATAAGAGTTGATCAGAGAAGGTATATGCACAAGTGACAAACATGCAGATTTGACCAAGCAATACTGGGAGCTAGAACTAGTAGTGCTTAGGAAAATCTATTGTCTTGAAACCTCATAATCATAATAGTACGTCCCAAAATAGTGATTTGAGCCACATGAAATACTTGATCCATGCTACTATAGCCCCAACACCACATGGGATTATGAGAAGGCATTGATATGGAAAAAATCATGGATACAATAAGCTAAATGTTCTAATTTCCTAAACTACCCAACAATTGTCCTCAAACTGACTGTAACTGACTGTTACCCTTAAGATTGAACTCATCAATTGCATATGATATCCCATTAATACATGTATTAGCCTTTATAGGATTTTCTAAGGCAATGTGACTTCATGACCTTTAGAAGTGGCTCTAATGGCCTAAGGACATCCATATAGGGTATTACATTACAAATAACCTTTCATGGTCATTATTTGTCTTCAAAACTCCTTTAGTATCCATGAATGACCCTAGTGTTCCTCCTTTGCCTTGGTGCTCTACACCATTATGATAAGGTTAGTTTCATTGGGATAATGACCTATAAAGGTCCAAATGAATGTAAAATGGCCACTAGAGCCATCAAAATGATGTGAATGCACATGAAGTGCGAAAATGTGAAATTTGCCTATATAGGCAAAATAAGGCCTAAAAAGCTAAATGAGGGTTTAAGAGTAGTTTGAGGGTTTAAGGATAGGATGAAGTCATAAAAACCTTTAAAAATGTTATAGAAATAATATAAATGCCTAAGGGGTAAGAGGTTGTCGAAGTTGACAATTAGTTGTAAACTAGACAACAAAGGTTAACAATAAACTATTTGCAAACAATCAATAACTAACTGTTACCGGTCTACAAAGGTTTGTAACCAGTTTATAAGTCTTATTTTCCTTGAGGATGTGTGAGTTTGGAGAGAGGAGAGTTAGGGAGAGATAGGTAGGTGTGGATGAATCAAGGAAGCAATGTAGAACTTGTTTTGAATAATGTAATGTGAATTTATTGTAACCTGCCCTGTCTCTGCCCGTGAGGACACAATACATGTTTTGTGTTCTTAAATTATGATGTCAATGTAAGTATGGTTGGAATGGACTAGGATAATGGTGGTTAATCATTCCTGTGTAGATTAGATAGGGTTTTGTGAATTTTGAAAGTGATTAGACCCTAGTTTCAATTGACTATTCTTGTACAGTCAAGGTGAGAAATAGTCAAATTAACTTGATACTATGGTGTATTGGTGTGATCCCTCACTACCATGGATGGTAGGGGATGTAGAGAGGGATGTTTTTATGTATTGAATATTTTCAAATATTTTGGTTTGCAAGTTGGAACCAGGTAAGGAAGATTGGAACTCTGATTGCTTGGAAAGTGCCATGGAAGGGTCACTTGCCCTTGGGACAGTCAAGGTTTGAAGCATTTGTACACATGAGGACCATGTTTTATGGCATATAATGTCATAATATATTTATTTCATGGTGTTTTAACCATTAATTTGGTTGGGAAGTGATTGGAGGGGTCACTTTGAGAAAGCCCTAGGTGTGAAGGCCTTAAAAGGAGGGTTTAGTGATTTGGTTGTTAAAACTTTATGACACCTTTTGTAAATGGGAAAATCATTTGTTTTGGTTGATGTTACAACTCTATTGAAGGTTGGGAGGATTGGAGTTGTGAGGCACTAATAGTTTCTTTGTAATGGGAAAACTGGTCTGGTAGGGCTACTTCATGGCAGCCATAAGCTCAAGTTTGTCATTGGCTATTAGAGGTTTACTTGGGGCACCGATGTAGGAGCACCAAGGCCTAGAGGATACAATAGGGTCACTGATAGACCTTGGAAGGATTTGAAGACAAAAATGACCCTACAAGGTCATTGGCATTGTAATGAGACCAATAATGTTCATTTAAATATGTTTTTCTTATGTTTTGGATTGTATATGAATCCTTTTGTAAATGATCAAAGAATTGTAAGCCATTGATGGCATGTGAAGGCTAGGAATGCACCTAGGGGTCACTTGAGGGTCCTAGGTAGATGTATTGGTTTAATGACCTATAAGGTCATCTATGATTGTAATATGGCCATTTGGAGCCATTAAAACATGTAAAAGCACTCAAAGTGCAAAAAGATGTAAATTTTCATTTGTATGAAAATATGGCCTAGAAGGCTCATGAAGGGGCTATGGGGCTAAGTTTAAATTAAGAGGTTGTTTATAAACCTTTGAAATGTCCAAAAAAGGGCATTAGTTGTCATGTTGTCAAGTTGACAACAACAAATTAATGTTTTGCTATATTGTTTGCATTAGAGGAACAATTAGTTTTGACTGTTGTAGTAGTTAGAAGTTAGTTATTGGAGTTGGTTGTCAAGTGTTTGATGGTTTTTTAGAGGATATCCACATGAATGGATAATGTATGTAGAGGTTGGTTTGTTTTGGGACCATTGAAGATGGTCTTGAATCAATAAACAACAAAGATTTCTCTATAATCATTGTTCAGCCCGTGGGTACAGTCATCAAACAAGTGAATTTAAATGATTTGAATTAATATGTTTTTATTAGAAAATGGACTAGAAACATTGTATTGTAATTTTCTTATACTTCCATAACATTTTTGTATCATTTCATCTTCATTTTAAAGTAAAGGAATCAACTTTGTGTTGACTATTCCTAGGTTTTGTTTTGCAATCAACAATTTGGGATTGAAGTCTCCTTAAATGGATTGACTCTCCCACTCTTGTGACTAAGGTGATTGGTGGGAGGGGTCAATTAATTTATAATATCCTTGTAAGTTAATGTTTCAATGCATGGATATGGTGTATGTAGTTGAAGAGACCACACAAGGGTGGTGAAATGTTGATTGAAGGGTGCTTGGTTTTGCACTAGTCATTATTGTGAGTGAATACCCTTAAGAATGGGTGTATTTTGTAATGGATCATTGTTATTGTGTTCCATATAGGTGTGTTAGATCTAGTGGGGGGAACTAGAGAGATTTTCTAAGGTCCTTTTGAACACGCCCTAGCCTAATGACCCTAGGAATGAGGGTTTCGTGTCTAGAAGAAGAGGTAAGTGGTAAGGCCCTAAAAACTTGAAAATATATTGTTTCTAACCCTTATGCAAGATTTTTCCTTGGTTGGGAGTCAAGGGAGTGAGTTCTATGATGAGTTTATTTGTAAATGGGGGTTTATTAGGCCTATTTGGTTGCTGAAGAAAGATATCACACCCCTCTGCATCAAGGACCTTTATCTTGTTAGGAAATCCTAACATCAATCATTTTGATCTACTTACTAGATTCTCCCATGTTTTTTTCAATGTTGATAGTTATGGTATAGTTATTGCTTAGAGTTGTAGGATTCTCATGTCCAAGGTGACACCCCAACTTTGCATCAAAAGAACAATAATGCAACACTAGGCACATAGATTTGTTGGGCCCTAAATTAAATCACACCTTCCTCATATTCTTAATAAACCTATTGTCCAAATCCATAGCTATCTCATTGGTCCCTTTTCTTATGATTGTGAACTCAAGTATGGAAATTTTGGATCTATCCTATCTCTAATTGCAACCCAAAGAACCTCATATATTCTCCCCATGAGTCATTTTTTATTTATTTGACAAATGTATATTCCACTCCCTTGCACCATCCTCTAGGGAATACAAAAATGTTTTATTATAACATCCTCAAGATCATTTATGATATTAATAAAGTGCCTAAGCTGTTACTCTCCTAAGATTTCATTCTTCCCTTGAAACTCAAGAAATTTCCCTATGGTCTCCTTAAGATTTAGATTAGGATAGTCAAGAATACCATAAAGGTCTAGTTGTGTATACATGTCAATTAAAAGGGACTACCCTGCTGGCAGGAACCATTGAGCCTATCTCTTGATCATGTCTATAATGAGACCTTCCTCTATGCATAAGTCTTCTAGCATAATAAGTCAATCTAAAAGTTATTCTAGAAATTCTTACCACATTGTTAGCAAAACCATTCGAAGTGCATAGATACTCTCACTAATGAAAAGAAACAAAACCTTGTATAATTAAGCAAAGTAACACAATTCCAAAAAAAAATTGATAGGTAAAGTTGCGGAATCTTTCAAAGGAACTCTAGGTTAGTGTCTCCTTGACAATGGACATTTGTTGGCATAATTTGACAAAGTACAAACTACACTTGAGACAAGAACCAAAATTAATACATCCTCAACAATAGTGCCATATTTTATCTCTCAAAATAGTGGAACCCCAAACCCCTCATGACAAATTGCACCTTAAGTACTTGGGATGCCAACTAAGGTGGATAGCTTGAGGCTTATGGTTGGGAAATGAGAACAATAAACTAGCATATGTCATTTCTAACTACAACTAGACCACTAAGACCTCCAAATGACCTAATGAGAACCTTCTCGCATATGCACCCAAAGATTATTTTTTTCTTGTTTTAATTAACCCCCTACTATTACCTAGGGAAGATGGCTCTCCCATCACATGTTGTAGACGTTTCATATCATGAAATAAAAAATAACACAAATTGAAACCCAGATGATGAGCTTGAAGATAGGGTTCATAAGGTGGCTTTGGAATGTAGATGGGAGCATTATAAGGTCCAAAAATATGACCACAAATATCTTTTAATGGTTCCTCATCGTGTATCTAGAATTTTGTTTTGGAGAAGGTGATTGACGTTAAGAATGGGAACACTGAGAGGGGGGAGGGTGAATCAGTGTTATATAATTAATGTTTTTCTTCTTCTTGAAACTTAGCCCAATTACTTAAATAATGAAATTAATAGTAAAGAAAATAAAACAATAAACCATAACATATAACATAAGATATGTTTACGGGGAAACCTTGGCTAGAGGAAAACCCTGGTGGGAATTAGTACCCATGATTAATTGCACTAGTCTTATGAACTTGTTAGAGTTCCCTTGCCCTATTAGGAGTAGTCATTACAATGCTGAGTACAATGACTCTATTAGGAGTCTTGAAGAAAAAAACCCTATTAGGGGTGGATGGTTCACCACTAGAGCTCATTGCCCAATGAAGAAGGCTACAACCTCCTGGTTATCAGATACACACTATATCTGGAAGGGTGAACTATTGCTTTGACACTACTGTCTGATCAGTTCATTTTGTGCGTTGTTGCTCTAACTTATTTTAGAGATTTATCTCATACTGACTGAACTTGCATACTTCTACTCTTCTATATATCTTCCATACTCTATATATTTTAAATACAAAAGTGCATGTCATATATATACATGCTGAATGGGCACAACCAAAACTAAATACCGTGTCGGCCTAAAATCTAACACATACGATGCTTTCAAATTAATTGGCTCAAGAATGTTTACATACAATGATAATAACATGTTTACATCACTAATACAATAGGTACATAGCCTTTACAAAAGAGAATGATACACGCTAAACAAAAAACTTCCTGTCGGCTACATGCTTTGTTTTGTTCTCCCGCTTAACTGCTAGTGTCACTTAGACTTGTTGTAACTTCTTGATACTATCATATCTGATCATGCATTCTTAGACTTAGCATAATATCACACTCAAAAGCTTATATCCAAGGGAGCATACCAAAACTCAATCATACACACGTGCGTCGATGCTCTAATCATCAGGTGCTTCACTGTCCACACTGTCTTCCATACTTAGCCGAAATATGATCTTCAAAGTTTTTGCGCTAATTATAAAAATTTCAAATGACTTTGTTTCCATAATGAAAACAAAAAAATAGTCATATAATGTTAGTGAAGTCAACTTTCCAACAATCTCCCCCTTTGTCATTAATGATAACAAAGGAATATGGTGAAGTTGCTAAACTATATCTTTACACAAAAACTTGCTATCATATAATCTTACCCTTCTCTGCATATTGTACATCATATACTATTCTATCTCCTTTATACCATATATAATACTCCCCCTTTGACATTAATGACAAAGGTGCCAATAAAAAATGAAACTCTAAATGTTTACACAGTATATACATCAGGATATGCAATCTGAAGGTTTTTGATTTCTTGCTGCCAAAATACCTTGAGTGCATCAACTGTTTGAAGATGGGTACATAATGCATATGTGCGCTTCTCCATCTTTTCTACATCCATATAGGGACCTTGATCATATGTTGCTATTGTAGCATCTATATTCTTGATGTTCTAATTCAATACATCTAGTGAGGGCACTAGTGCATTTCTTAGCTATGCTTGTCTAGCCCTTATCTTTGCAATCTCTTTTTCTACCTTCTCTATTGTGTCTATCTGATCTTGATAAACATTATTGCACATATTTATGTCTTGAGAGGGATCTTCAACTGATTTTCTTACTTCTTCCATTAGAGATTCTTCTTCCTGAATCTTCTTTGAGTGGTCTGAAGTGAGTTTATCCTTGTTCATGCAGTCGGCTATCATTTTTCTTCCTTTTGTTGCTAACTCTTTTAACATTGCTTGACTAATCTTAAGAGAGTTTAGGTCAAGTGAGAGATTGATTATCAATTCATTCAGCCTTTTCTTGTTGTAATTCTCTCCAGCAATTTTTATCGCGGAGTCTTCTAGACTTGAAATGTTCTCTTTAAATCTGGCTAAAATGTTGCTAACATCATCCACTAAGTGAACATTGACCAATTTCTTATTCTCAGGCAATAAATTATTCAGTATGCTAACTAATTCCACAAATAGAGGGTTCCTCATTACTTGTTTTTCTTTGGCTTTCTCCATAGCCATCACACTTATCTTTATTAAGTCTTCTTCCCCATGAATCTAAACTTGTTGTATCAGGAGTCAAGCTTGACAAAAATGACATTGAGGGCTTAGGAGTAAGAAATAAGTTTGCAATTTGACTTACATCAATAATATCACTTTTTATCTTTACTGGGATCTGAACTGAGGCCTCTTCTTTAAGTTCATCTCCCTTCTCTTCTTCTTGTCCTGTTATATCTTCAATTAGGACTTCTTGCTGCAAAGATGTTTCTTCACCACATAGGATCTCAACTTCTTCAGTACTAACAAATGTTTCTTCAAACTTATCCAGTTCGTTCTCTATAGTTGCCATGGTGATTTAAACATCATCAATCACAATGGTTTCATCCTTTGTTTCATCCTTGGGTGCAGAATCCCATGGACCTGTAAAAGGTGCATTAGGGGCATCTGATTCTTTTTCTTTCTTAGAGGTAACTTGGGTTGCAGGTGCAGTAGGAGGGTACATGTGTCTATCCAAAAACAATTGCTCAAATTCTTTCTCTGTCTCCTTCGCAACCAACTCATAATCTTTGTTCATTATGTGCAGAGTTCTGAGTTTTTTTCGTAGATGAGGCTTAAAAAAATATAAAAGTAATATCTTCTCTTCCAGAGAACAAATAGGGAGGTTGTCATCTAAAGTCTTTTCTCTAATTCTCATACCCTCCTCTATAGATTGTCTTTTCAAAGAATCAAGTATATTCCATACTTTATCAGGGATGACTGTCTTAAGTTACAAAACTGACTTTTTGAACTTAATCATATGCTTGATAATCATTAAATGAATTTCTAATTTATCAATCTCATGGTATTTTTCATAGAATTTTGAAATTTGATCTATCTTGCCTTCATCAACAACTCTAGTTCTCAGAACTTCCAAATTTGGTCTAAATCCTACCTCAAGAGGTGCTTGAGAGTTCTTTCTTTTGCTTCTGGTTGTCCTTGAGGATGGGTGGCTTGCACCGGTCTTCTTCTTCCTTCTAGAAACCTTGCATGGCTCAGGAGATGGAGTGAACTCTAGATCAACTATGATAGAAGGTGCGGAGGTGCTTTCTTCTATCTTTTTCTTCTTCTCCTTCGGATCATCAGATTTTTCTATTTTGACTTCAGATGAGGGTGCTCTCTCAAGTTGCATAGCAATCTTGGCTTCCCTTTCTTTTTCTATTTCTTCTTGGGTGACACCATGAATTTTTAGGATATCAGAGGTAATCCTTGATGCTTTGCTCTTAGTTGCTGCACTATATAAAATAAAATCAACTCGTCTTGTCTTCTCTTCATAAGTGCCCCATCTAGTTTTATTGGGATCCTTAGGCACATATAGGACTTGTGCATAGCCTTCCAAAATATGCTCCTCTACTTCATAACCAAGTGGATGAATCCACTTTGTTCTAGGCTCAACTACTTCCATGTATGTAGTATCTATTTCCACAATGAAGCATATAGTGTCCTTGTATTTCTCCACTATCTTCTCAGGTATTCTATACCTTCTTTGCATCTTGATTCTGAATGTTTTGATTTCTAGATCCACATAATCCTTTAAGGTTCTCTCAGATGTTTCCTTAAATGAAATTTGAGGCAATGTAGGTATGCTTTTGTCTAGATAGAGATCAAAAACCTTACCAACTATATGAAAGTACATGTATATAATAAATGAACCAAATCTGAATATTTTTCTCTTATCATGCTTTATAGCTCTTATGTTGTCTAACAACTATGTGCACAAGATCTCACAAAGGTTAAACTCTCCATTTTCTTTTATTATCCTTATTGCTACCAGAATTGTAGCTACGGATACACTATTCACTCTATTTGCATGCTGGAACTTGTATCCAAGGATCATAGCCATGAGTTTAATGTCTTTCTCCTCTATGGGCTCAATAGTCATGCCGCGCTTATCACTCCTAGACTTAAAAGCCTGCTCAACCTATTTTCTAACATCTTTTCTTGTAGGAAGAATGGTGTTGGTCTTAGAAAGTCCAGTCATATCATGAATGAGATCAGTTGTAATGTGGACAAGGATTTCACCAATCTAAAACAAATTATCATGAATCCTGCTTAGTAAGATCTTAATCCATTATGACTCATAGAATTCATATCCAGTCACATACTCTATGATAGGGTTATCTGTGAGGTGAGAGAATTCATCCTTGAATGTAAAGTTTGGATTAACCATTGATTCCATGTGTGACCTTATTTTGTCTAATCCTACAGACTCTTTATTTCACTAGATGTAGGCACAAATATCTTTGACATGCATGACTCCTATCAGAGTCTTGGAAAATGCCCCTTCAAAATCATCTAACACTGACTTGAATGGATAATTTTTAAACATATATCTCTTCCTTTCCATGACATCAAAGACTACTGGAGTTTCCATCACTTACTTGATTCAATCGCTCAAATAGGTTTCCAAGAGATTTCTCAAATGATACGTCTGAGCTAGGCTTTCACCAATAGTTTAACTCCTTTTTTGCTAATGAAATGACTTCAATCCTTCAATAATTGATTCTTTGATCTCCTGTGCTCTCCAAGGGTTTGATCTTGAATGTAAAAGTGAAGATAATAGATCTCCAATGACTTATAAATCAAATTTTATGCAATTATTGCTTGCCGCTGTAACACGGGCTACAACAGTGAATTCAATCTTAGTTCTTATTGTCAATCATATATTATGATCTTGCATACTGCATCAACTAGAAACTATATGTGGTTGAATGTGGACCTCTAATCCAACTACACATGCAACATAGTCATTACTCACATGATCAAATTACAAGAGAGAGTATGAATTACTCAATCTAAAATCCATCATGAAGCGACCTGTTGCCTCCTATGTAGACGAGGTGTTTAATTACTCTCAAATTGGAGAGCCAACAACCATAAGACCGATTCTACAATGGAGGATTTGAAAGCATGAAAATTACACAAAATGAAATTAAGCTAAGATGAATATTCCATTAAAACTAAGAATGAAGATGCAATTATACTAAAAGCTTGAAAGAACTATGAAGTGCAATTTAATCTAAAGTACTTGAAAAGAAATATGAGATTAGATTAAGCTATGAGAAAATAAGTAAGATAACTATGATGAATATGCAATATTAAACTAAATGAAAATTATACTAAAATGCAATAAAAGCTTTGAATTAAAGAAATTGAGACACAAAAATACTATAGTTTTATTACTCACAAAAATTGCTCCTCTTGAATGAAGAAATGAGGCTCATCAAATAGACAAGCCCAGGAACAGAATGAAGGGGTTCTTGATTTGAAACTCTTGACCCTTCATTCCCATTTGAGACAAAAAGACATGAATTACTTATTAAAAGAATGGAAATTGCCACACAGGGTGACCTTTTGAATATTATGAATTATTAATTCAAAATGAGTGTCCATTCAAATAACAAGC
This sequence comes from Chamaecyparis obtusa, assembly GCA_027943335.1. NCBI lineage: Eukaryota > Viridiplantae > Streptophyta > Pinopsida > Cupressales > Cupressaceae > Chamaecyparis > Chamaecyparis obtusa. The sequence continues at coordinate 54,802 of BSBK01006294.1, read as the reverse complement.
AATTATTAATTCCTTTTCATGGGCAATTAGCTAAAGGGGGTAGATTTTAATTTAATTCCAAGTACTTAGGACTTTAGGATTAAATTAATTTATCATAGGGGTAATTTAGCTAATAAAAGTTGAAGACTTTAGGAATTAATTTTTAATATTTGATTAATGCAATTAGGGTTTTTATAATTGACATCAAGTCAAATTAAGTCAGGTAGGAGAGAGAAAATTGCCTAGGAAATTATGACTTTGGAGATGTAAAATTGATGAAAATGCACCAAAATTGATTGAATTTATTAGGTGCCAATTTTAGGGTATTACATTTTCCCCTCTTTGAATTGATGTGCGAACAACACGTTGATTCAAAGAATAGCTTGAAGTGATAGATGACAAGAAATTCAGAAATCTAGGTTAGGTTGCCAAGACACAAAACATATCAAAGCATGATTTTTCAAAGTCTAAGTTAGATTGAGAAGACAACGGTCTTGAGAGAAGATGAGAATCAGGGTTAGGTTGCCCCAATGCCCAGAATGAGATTCAGATGCAAACTTAGGACTGTTTCCAGAATCAGGGTTAGATTGCCCCAATACAAAGCTTAGCCCTCTGAGACCCGAGTTAGATTTCCTAGATAATAGTCTACGAGAGATTTCAAGATCCATCTTCAGAATGAAGCTTGACTCCCAGCAATTAGGCTTAGATTGCCCCAATACCTAAAAGATTTTGAGAAGCATCTCCAGAACGAAGCTTGATTCCCAAGGATCCAAGTTAGATTTCTCAGGTACCTAAAAGATAGATGACTAGATAGCAAGATGTGAGGCATCAAGATGCCCCTAGCAATGAGAACTAATGATTCAGATCAGACTGATTCGAGAATCGATAAGATTCAAATGATGCAATCATCCTACCCCCTCGGGAGTGAAATCAAAAGATGACATAAAAGAGATGATTGACAACAAGAGGTTGCAGAGTAGAAGCAATTAGACTAGATTCAAGAAGCTACAGAAGCAAGTCAGAGCAAAGAAGAGGTCATGTTGACCAAGTTTGACCATGGTTGACTAGATTTGACTAGAGTTGACTTTGATGAAAAGGAGAAAAGATCTTGAGAACATGATGCAAAGATGAAGGTCTGGCAGGAAGATGACGCTAGAAGGCTGACTACACAAGTGTTCGATCCCTAAAGGTCCCAGAATTTAAAATGCGATTTTAAGCCATCTAGAGATGTCAGATTTCAATTTCTATCCCGAAAACTTGTGCAATCATGATAAAACTAGGACTGAAGATGAGAACCATCGATGAACAAAAAGCAATCAAGAGAGTAACAAGATATCGTCTCAAATGCAAGCTTAACATGAAAATGCAAGCCTAAACTAAAATGCAAGCCTAGAATGAAAATGCAAGCCCTAGGACTTGGTTGTTGGACTCACTGTATTTATCATCGTCGAGTTCATTTAAGCATGGGACGATTGCAAGATGTCATAAAATCCTCACTAACATTATAGTTATGAAAATATGAATATGAAATAAGTCTTAGATTTGTCAGAATGAGGTGTAACCATTAAGGCACAAGAAGCCAGAATGACCTGAACACCTATTCCTTTTGATTTAGCAAGTTAACATAAGCATCACAGCACAATTGCTAGAATGACCTAAATGTTGCTTGCAAACAAACACATCAGACACGCAAGAGTTTCTTCTTTTTCCAAAGAGTGCTTGCAGTGACCCTTACGTTCACTTAGCAGGATGAGCATTAGCAATTTTACTTGTAGCAAAAAGGAGTCACTCAAAACAGACAAGGAGAAGAACCAACCTCACCAAAGCATCCACATAAAAGGAGTTGAGGTACGCATGGCCATCCAATATGAGATGAAGGATCTTACAGATGAACACCCCTTTTAGATAGATTCCTTGGATCATTGGAACTAAACCAGCAAGCAAAAAGCCAAGAAAAGATCATGCCCCCAGTTTTCGCGTTTCTCAGTCGAGAAAGATGTCTTAGATTTTCTCAAGGGAAAATGATAAAGAAAACAAAAAAACAAGAAAAGGAAAAGCTCAGCATGCCTCAAAAGAACACAAAATCATTTTTCTATTTTAGTTTACATTTGTGTTCAAGCAGATTGAAGTCGAATCGGAAGCGAACAACATTTGAAGTCTCAACAAGATAGCGATAGTGGGCAAACGCGGTGAGAACCACTGGTGATTATTGCAAGAGATGAAGTCTCAAGAAGATATCAGAGTGCAAACCAAGTATCAACAAGCGAATGTAGTGAGAACCGCTGGTGACCAATACAAGGAAGATTATCAAAAGAGAGAATAAGGCATGAGCGAAACATCAGTAGGAAAACGCAGTGAGGACCACCGGTGACTGATGTAAGGAAGAGATCCCAAAAGAGAGAGGTTTGAATGAGAGCTAAGTATCAGTAGGCAGGCACAGTGAGAACCACTGGTGACCAATACATGAGAGATCCTCAAAGAGAGAAATCTCAAAAGTAGCTAGGCATCAGCAAGAAGATGCAGTGAGAACCGCTGGTGACTGCATGAACAAAACTTCCAAAAGTGATAGGACAATGCCCCCTAGACTAGGAAGGTGCCCCCAAGTGTGAACCAGTTCCAATCCATGAAGAGTCGAGGAAAATATCAAAGACCACTGAAGGCAATAGCATGAGCTAGCAAACTAAAGCAAGAAAAGAACTCAAAGCAGGAAAGCAGGAAAGCGAACTAAAGAAGGAAATTAAAAGCCAAGTGACGCTGAGATGAGATGTAACTTTAGGAAACAAGAGGTGCATGTTTACCAAGTTTTCACCATCTTGGCAGAGATTCTATTTTTGCTACCATGACGCCGGTTTACCAGGTTTTCATCAATGCTACATTTTCTTCTTTTTCAATTTTTTTTGAACTTTTCTCTTTTTTTCTTTTTTTTTGTATTTTTGAATATTTCATTTTTTTGTATTTTTTATCTTTTAATTTTTTTTGTATTTTTGAATATCTCATTTTTTTGGTATTTTTTCAATTTTCTATTTTATTTATTATTACCAAGGTGCCTGTTTACCAAGTTTTCACCGAGATAATAGATACATCAAAGCGCCTGTTTACAAGGTTTTCACTAAGATGATCATTTTTTCAGGACATTTTGCAATTTTTAGGATTTTTTGCAATATATCATTTTTTTGGATTTTTTCAGAACCAATAAATATGTACATGAGCACATAGAGAATTTCAGCTGTAGAACTTCTTTAGATGAAGAGCGTTGATTGGCTCTTTGAGTTTCTCTCCTTCAGTGGTGATCTCTGGAAACACAATCATTTATAGTAGTAGTCAACAAAATCAAAACTAGATGTTGTCGCAGTAATAGGAGAGCCAACCAGTAGTGTCCAACTGTCAAGAGATCCATAGTCAAGGAAAGATCACTTAAGTGAGACCCACAAATATCCTTATGGACACACCTTAACTCTTTGTCAAATTTCCCATGCTCTAAACACTTAGGAAGAGTACATTCTAGATTTTCCTTAGTCATGTCATTAGTAATAAGGAGATACTGATATGCACTTTGGGAAAAGGCAAGATGGAGTGAAGAGGGTAAAGTATGAGAGGCAAGAGTGATGGAATGGAGGGAAGTATGAGAATTTTGGAAGCTCGAATGACAACTTTGATTTTTCCTTTCTTTGGAATCCACATAGCTTTTGAATTTTTTCTTCTTTACTTTGAGCTATTTTTTATGACAATGCCTGTAGAATGGATTTCGAGATCCATTTTTTATTTTATTTTATGGCTTTTGATTGTCTTCTTCTTTTTGAGGACCTTTGTGGTCTTTTGAACACCTCTATTGCTTTCATCTCTTCATAGTCACATGTCGATTAGATGGGACATGGTGACCTTGAGATATAAGTAGATTCTTATTATTTTTGTTTTTATGTTACACATCCAAGTTACTTCCAAAAGACTCAGGAATGGTGGATGAAAGAGGCTTATATGACTAGTTCAAGGGGAGAGGTGGAAATGGAAGTGGACAGGCCACTTTTTTGGGAGATGAAGAGGGAAGAGAATTCGATGGGATGGGCTCAAGTGAAAATATATTAGTATCATCCTCATCATTCATGAATGCATTAGGTAGATCAAGAAAGTAATCTTCCATAGAGCGTTCTCGATTGTGAGTCATCCTAGAAGAGTCAGATAAGTTTGGAGAAATATTATGTGAGCCTAACCACGATGGTCTATTCCAAGAGTTAGGTCCCCTTTCAGGTGGTAAGAGTGCACGAACATGAACCATTTTTATTCTGGATCTACCAAGATTCCATGAGATGGTAATAGGATGGGGTTTTTCATATCCATGATTTGCTAGAGCAGCAGAAGCATGACTCAGAGTAGATGGCCTAGGAGCCATAGGAATGATCTCCACAGAAGGGTGGAAAGGATCATCATTAGTTTCTTGATCTAGAGGATTAGGACTTTCCCCTCTTTCAAAGTTGGTAGGAGAAGCATATTTGTGTATAACATCAACTAGCATCTTTGTAGTAGCATCTAACATGTAATCAGCTAGAGATATAGTAGGCAGTAGATTTTCTTCATTACTATCATATGTCACAGGAAGTGTGTCTACAATAGTAGGATCTTGCTCAGTAGCAGAAATAGTGGAGCAATCTAGAATAGGTATACCCTGAGGCATACCCGAGATAAGGGAGACGTCAGACAGTCACCCCCAATCAATATGTGTGTCATTAGAGTCACTAGTAGTAGGAGTCTATTTAGTAAAGTGGATAAAATCCTCCTGGTGAGGACCAGGATCATGTTCTTGAGGTAGATAAGACTTTCTCTAGTGGTCAAAATTAGAATGTTGAATATGCAAGAGCCCTTCATGTGTCATAGGCTAGATTTTTGTGTCTTCATTATCTGAATCCTTTCATGAATGAAAGTTGTGGCTAGGTTGGTCAAGCTCATGGCTCTAATAGCCAATACCAAATTTGTCTTCAAAGGGTTCTTCACAAGAATGCAGAGATGGAGGAAGAGTCATCAATGACAAGATGGACTCAATCTGATATTCCCCCATGCCAATATCTTTGATCTTCAGGGTCTTTTCTATTTCTTTTAGCTTGGCATCATAGAACTTAGTGGACTCTCTATTGGCAGGAAGAAAGCTGTCTGCCATTTGGGTAAGCATCTTAGCAGAGCAAGTATTTAGGCCAACATTATTGTCAATGAGGATGCAGTGAACACACTCAGGACCTTCCATAACTTCAATGTGAAGGGGAGCATCATGCGGATGGCTTGGAGAGTGATCATCTTCTTCAGAGAAGGACAAATAATGAGGTGAGGTCAAATGACCCACCATAGATTGAAACTGGTCAAGATTGAGATCTTTGGGGACATTTACCTCAGTGAGGGTTTTATCCATAGATAGTTTTGGTCTAGATGTCAAGGGCTTGGGACATTTGAGTGCGATCTTCACATGAGATTGAGGGATATCATTCGCACAAGATGGAGACTGTGCGGGGTTATAAGAGGGAGGCATAGGGCCTCACAAGACAAATGGAGCTTTGGGTTTAGGGGCATCTTCACTCCCTAGAGTAGTGGTCACGTCATAGTATTCAACATCAACAAGTTCGATCACATTGACGACAATGTCGCTAGTATCATACGTATAGTTGACCACATTGTTGGTATCTTTAGACTTGGGTGATTTACCTTTCCCGTGAGGAGGGAAGGGGTCTTTTAATTTCTAATGATCTGAATTCTTGTTATGGTTTTGCACCAAAGTCCTATAAACCACATCAAGTGGTTCTCCCAAGGAAGTGGAGTCACACTTGGGTTGAGGGATCCAAGGTTTGTTTCTAAAAAATCTGGAAGGCGGTTGAGTTTTCGTTGTAGCCTTCTCAGTGGTCTTGACCGCTCGTATACTAGAGCTGAGATTAAAGATAGACTTTGAGGGTTTTGGCATCATATTGTCAACAACCCCATCATTCATAATATCTATTTTTTTGTTGACAATCTTACCCTTATCCTTGTTTGAGGGAGAAGGTCTTTGCTTGTTGTCTTTGTTCAAAGTCAATCCTCCCTTCTTGATCATAAAAGCCTCTATCCTCACAGCTCGCCTAATCATATTGTCAAAAGTGAGGGGACCTTGTAATCATACTTGGTATCCAAAATTTGGGACAAGATTGTCCAAGAAGATATCAAGCTTTTCAGACTCAGGTAATTCATGTGGATACTTCATACATAGTTGTCTCCATCTCTGGAGAAATGTTAGGAGAGGCTCCCCTTGTCTCTGTTTCAAATTGCAAAGGTCCTGGATGTTGAATATTTTGGGATTGATCATAACTCTTGTCATTTCAAGACTAACCATGACCTTGGTCATTTGGAGATTGCCCATGACTATCGCTGAATTTACCTCCCCTTGGGAAGTGGAATGGATCTCCCATCTTGTTGGTAGTATTCTGAGAGATCATGAAAGTAAGATCGAAAGAGTCGATAGGTTTGATTCTAGAAAGTGACCCTTAAGAGCCTTACTGGTGTTGAAACAATGGGTTATAATATTCTTGAAATAATAAGTCAGACTATATCTGAAACAATGGATTGTAATACTCTTGGAATGAGGAGGAATGTGAGGATCCCTCACAACACTCAGATTATGCAACAGGTTCGGAACAACCTCTTCCTTGTCCAATACCAAGAATGGGGAATGTATTGCCACTTCTATTTGTAATAGTCATAGATGAAGATGAAATGAGAGAGGACTCGGGATAAAGGTAGACTCGGTCTCTAAGAACAATGGAAAGGAGATAAAGGCTAGAATAGCCAAGATGCGAGATGAACCTGGTACGAATCATCAAAAGAGGTGGCTAGAACAGCTGAGATAAGACTATCACAACACAAGATACAAAAGGCATAAAGAGATAAGGTAAACCAATGAGAGATGACATGAGTCAAAGAAAAGATCAATCGATTCCTAACTCAAGACAACCAGTTTCTGACAGTGAACGACAGGAAAGCAGAAAAAAAGATCTCAGACAAAAAGCAGATCAGATAAAAAATCAAACAGTCAATGGAAAACAAGTCTCTATTTTTGCAAACTGGGCTACAGTCTCACATGAGAGAGTACCAGGCCGCATGAGAGAATACCAACCTTCACGCGAGAAAGTGCTCTGAAGTGTGAAACTTTGCACGGGAAAAGTGCAAAATTTGACAATCTGACATAGTTTTTGAGGTTAAAGTTGAATTTTGAGGTACAACCTGAATTGATGTCTGACAAAAAATCTAGTTTCCTGACAGGTTTGAAGAGCAATTTAATCAACAATCTCATTTTAGGATTTCAAGCATTCGTTTAAAGACACAAAGGTTCAAATCAAGCAGTTGTGATACAAGAAGCAGTCGTTAACAGACCTATCAAGAAAAAAGCAACTTGATAGCATCAGGGGAGTCTTTTTTTGATAATGATTGGACACTGTTTAAGACTCGATAACAAACACATAGCTTAGTCCTACAAAAAAATGGTGAGAAGACAAAACCTTTGCCACATTGCTTATGTGCATACATGCACCTCACATAGCCATGTCACCCCCTAGAGGACACCTGTGTTTTTGGTGTTTCCAAGGACTCAATAGTGTACATTCAAAGGTTACCCTTGTAGCAGGGGCTAGTGTCGCAACCACCTTCAAGCGTCTAGGTGTATTCCTATGATGAGAATCTACGGGAGAGATTCTTCCCCCTCCCTACGCAAAGATTATGACTCCTTTCAGAGGTGAACCGGGTAGGCCACTAGCTAAGTAAATTTTTTTAATAGGCTTCCATTCACGCTAACCTTTGGTGCCCCTGATACAGGGTTGAGGCCTCGCAGCCACACCAACACCCGAAAGTCATACACCCCCACAAGCAGGGCTAGGAGTCACACCGCTTAGTATAACAGATAGAGCCTTCTCAAGATGATAGTCAAAGTCTTGAGAAGGAAGCTAACATGATTTTGGAGTCTTTAGACTCAACAAAATGTTCTTTATTAGAGTGAGGTGGAATCACCAGCGAAAGGTGCATACTCACTTGGGTTGTTCCTGGAGGTTCAACTTCCATCAGGCCCTCTAAAGGTGACACTGGACTTGGTTTAGATTCAGGGGTTAGATTTTCTGGTTCTCCCAAAGGGAGAAGAGCATACTTCTCTATCCTATTTCCTCACCCAAACACATCAAGAAGATTCATCACCGAGTTAGCTTCACTCCACCACAACTACAAGCTTTTGGGTTTCTGCTTCTCTCAAAGAGAGAAGAGCATAATCCCCTGGCTAATAGAAGTGTAAAGATTCATTACCTTTCTCCGCTTCCCCAAGAATTTTTCATATTAGTAAGATCATTAGGATTTTGGGTTCATTCATGGTCATCACCTCCATGTAATGAAGAGCCAAATTCCCTACTCACTATCAAAATCCTCAAGAAATTTTAACGGAACCCTATTTAGACTTGTGTGCTATAAATGTGTCACACTTCTATGGATCATTACATGTAAGGAAACTCAAGAATGAGCCCTCACAAATCGATCCATAGCTCCCTAGGCATGGAGTGCAAGGGTTTTTAATAATGCTCTCAGCTAGAGCTATTTAGCCTATAACCTTGCTAGTAAACCATGCAATGGGAGATTCAATGAAGACAAGGGAAAGAATGCCAATATCCTCAAGAATCAAGAATGAAAATGCAATGCAATGCTATGATAGAAATGGAAATGCAAGCTAAGCTATGAAAGGAAAGAACAAGTGTTACAATCCAAGCTAATTAATCTATGTGAGTTAATCTAGAGCATAGAAATGAAGCTAATCTAAGAGAGCATAAATATGAAGCTAAGCTAAGAATGCAAGAATGAGATGTAGAATGCAAGAATGAGATGTAGATGCTAAGAATGCTTCAAATCTTCAAAAGCTCCAAAGTGACCTAGAAATCCTGCAGCATAAAGTTAGCATAAAAAGTTGGGGATCTAGAATGAAGAAGAGAGCTCTCCTTTTATAAGAAATGAGAAGGAATGGACCATGGAGATTAAGAGGCAAAAGATTTAATCAACGGTGGAGCTTGAAAGAGGAGCAATCCATGTGCACAAGTATCCTCCAATGAGAAAATAGGAGTTGACTTTTGTGTCCATATGAGACAAAAAGTGCTTTTTCCCTTTTTATAAAATAAGAATAATGCTTTATTTGTGCAACTTAGGATAAGAGGAAAAGTGGGGGCTTTTTATTTATTAAAAGGGGAGGAAATATTCCTTTTAAATAAATAAAGACTTAGGATAAGATGGTTAGCTCATAGAAAATAATTGAATAAATGATAGAGCTAGGATTTGATCAAGAGCAAGCAATTGATGATTTTAGCAAAAAAGCTAGCAAGGGGCTAATAGTCTAGGTGACCATTTTTAGGTGTATATAAGACTATGTGAATGAAAGCAAGAAACAAGCACAACATTTTAGCAATTCTTCGACTATCATCCTGCAATCAAACCATTAGCATGTTTTATGTTCTTGGTCAAATGTCCTACAGAAAAATGTTACACTGTGAAAATAATAGAGAAATAATAAACAACAGCAAACAGGAAACTATCAGAAATTTGAAATAGAAAAGACAGAAACTAAAAAATTTAAACCACTATATCCAAATCTCGCATCAGGAAGTACTCAACAGTGCACAAGAAAGTACAGGGTGTTGCGTGATGATGCAAAAGCTTGCATGAGAGAGTGCTATAGGGAGCGAAACCTCATGCGGGATGCTCTGGATTCTCACATGAGAATTTGTACATAGACAATACGGACGCACGATAGAGCTTAAATTCCTATTAGAAAAAAATGAGAATGAGGCCAGAAATCAAATTTTTTTGCCCCACAGTGGGTGCCAAAATGTATGTGGTTGAATGTGGACCTCTAATCCAACTACAAACGCAACATAGTCATTACTCGCATGATTGAATTACAAGAGAGAGTATGAATTACTTTTGAAATCCATCGTGAAGTGACCTGTTGCCTCTTATGTAGATGGAGTGTTTAATTACTCTCAGATTGGAGAGCCAAAAACCATAAGACCGATTCTACAATGGAGGGTTTGAAAGCATGAAAATTGCACAAAATGAAATTAAGCTAAGATGAATATGCCATTAAAACTAAGAATGAAGATGCAATTATACTAAAATCTTGAAAGAAATATGAAATGCAATTTAATCTAAAGTACTTGAAAAGAAATATGAGATTAGATTAAGCTATGAGAAAATAAGTAAGATAACTATGATGAATATGCAATATTAAACTAAATGAAAATTATACTAAAATGCAATAAAAGCTTTGAATTAAAGAAATTGAGACACAAAAATACTATAGTTTAATTACTCTAAAAAATTGCTCCTCTTGAATGAAGAAATGAGGCTCATTAAATAGACAAGCCCAGGAAGAGAATGAAGGGGTTCTTGATTTGAAACTCATGACCCTTCATTCCCATTTGAGACAAAAAGACATGAATTACTTATTAAAAGAATGGAAATTGCCACACAAGGTGAACTTTCAAATATTATGAATTATTAATTCAAAATGAGTGTCCATTCAAATAACAAGGAATTATTAATTCCTTTTCATGGGTAATTAGCTAAAGGGGGTAGATTTTAATTTAATTCCAAGTACTTAGGACTTTAGGATTAAATTAATTTATCACAGGGGTAATTTAGCTAATAAAAGTCGAAGACTTTAGGAATTAATTTTTAATATTTGATTAATGCAATTAGGGTTTTTGCAATTGACATCAAGTTGAATTAAGTCAGGTAGGAGAGAGAAAATTACCTAAGAAATTAGGACTTTGGAGATGTAAAATTGATGAAAATGTACCAAAATTGATTGAATTTATTAGGTGCTAATTTTAGGGTATTACAACAACCAAACAACTAAAATCAAAGGTGCATACTCTGAGGGTGAGTATACCAGCCATGTAGGTGTCTAGAGCTTATCTAGCTCCCCCTACGACCATGAGGGTCATTTATCCAGAAGTAGAAGGTGCATCCATTGCGGATGCATGCACTACTTTGTCAGCAACATTATCTTTCTTTACTTCCATCCAAATCTTTCTCACATCTTCTGTAGCTTTCACAAACTTGACTTCTCCAGATTCATCCAATATTGATCCTTGAGACTTATTAGGTCTTTCTTGTCTTTGTGATTGTGATCTATGAAACTTTGAGATGTGTCCAACCTTGTTACAAGAGTAAAAAATGACTAGAGGCCTTGTATTCCTGGGCGCATTTATGTGAGTTACCATACTGCATTGTCTAGCTATGTAACCATTGTAATTGCATATATGACATGTGATGTTCTGAGGAATTCTAGAACTTTGCTATGATTGATTTCTTTGATTGTCCTATGTCTAACTTCTTTGATTTGATCTACACAACATAGCTCTATGACCAAAATTATTGCATGAATAACAATAACCATTGAAAGGTATTACCTCCTTACAATCTCTTGCTATATGTCCATGCTTGTTATGAGCATAACAAGTTATGTTTACTGGCATGTGTTCATCTTTGGGTGGTTCTTCTTTAGCTTCAGTATGATTTTCAGTCTTCTTAGCTTTTGTAGATTCTTCTGGTGCTTTCATTCTTTCTTGCATTGCATTGGTTTTAACTTGAGCTTCATTGTATCCAATACCACAAGAATCTCCTTTTATTCTTTGTGCATATATCTAAGAATCTAATAGATCAGTACTTTTGTGCAATTTGTCAATATGATTCTTTGCTCCTGTCAACTCAGATTCCATCTTTTTCTTGATGTTTTCTAACTCCAAGATTTTTCAGGTTTGCTTGCATAAGTTCTTCATCCAACTATTTATTTTCCTTGATATGTTCTTCATAGGTTGTCTTGCTATCAATTAACTATTCATTCTTCAATCTGATCCTTCAGATATGTGTTTTCTTCATTCATCTTTTTGACCATTTTTCCCAAATAATTTGTTGAACAATCTTTCAAATCTTTTCTCAGTTTCTTGATGAATACTTGTGAACCACTGACCTTCATTTTCAGTTCTTCAATTTCTTTTTCAGATCTATCAAGATCTTCAAGAGCTACTTAAAGATTTTTCTTCAGATGTTTCACCTCTTCTGTATCCATGATCTCCTCAAGTGGTTAAACTTATCGTAGAGGACCAAAGCTCTGATACCAATTGTTAAGAATGGGAACACTAAGGGGGGGGGGGGTGAATCAGTGTTCTATAATTAATGTTTTTATGCTTCTTAAAACTTAGCCCAATTACTTAAATACTGAAATGAATAGTAAAGAAAATAAAATAATCAACCATAACACATAACACAATATATTTTTATGGGGAAACCTTGGCCAGAGGAAAACCCTGGTGGGAATTAGCACCCATGATTAATTGCACTAGTCTTATGAACTTGTTAGAGTTCCTTTGCCCTATTAGGAGCAAGCATTACAATACTAAGTACAATGACTATGTTAGGAGTCTTGAAGAACAAAACCCTATTAGGGGTGGATGGCTCACTGCCAGATCTTAGTGCCCAATGAAGAAGGCTACAACCTCCTAGTTATCAGATACACACTATATCTGGAAGGGTGAACTGTCATTTTGACACTGCTATCTGATCAGTTCCTTTTGTGCGTTGTTTCTCTAACTTCTTTTAGATCTTTATCTCATACTGACTGAACACGCATACTTCTACTCTTCTATATATCTTCCATACTCTATATATTTTAAATACAAAAGAACATGTCATATATATACATGCTGAATGGGTGAAACCAAAACTAAATACTGTGTCGGCCTAAAACCTAACACATACAACGCTTCCAAATTAATTTTCTCAAGCGTGTTTACATACAATGATAATAACATGTTTACATCACTAATATAATAGTTGCATAGCCTTTACAAAATATAATGATACACGCTAAACAAAAAAACTTCATGTCAGCTGCATGCTCTATTCTGTTTCGCCGCTTAACTGCCAGTGTCACTTAGACTTGTTGTAACTTCTCAATACTACCATATCTGATCATGCATTCTTAGACTTAGCATAATAACATACTCAAAAGATTATATCCAAGGTTGCATACCAAAACTTGATCATACACACCTGCATTGATGCTCTGATCATCAGGTTCTTCACTATATGTACTATCTTCCATACTTAGCCAAAATATGATCTTCAAAGTTTTTGTGCTGACTATCAAAACTTCATATGACTTTGATGCCATAATGACAACACAAAACTAGTCATATAATCTTAGTGAAGTCAATTTTCCAACAATTGAAACTAAATATTTATGAACAAATATTGACCAAGATCTTATCAACTTTTATCACCAAAGAGAAGAAATAAGATACTATAAATGGATTTCACCAGGTATATAAATTTTCTTAACACTTCATACAAGATCATAGCTGTGGGTGTGGAACAAACCTAAATGAAAATCCTTGCAATGTAGATAATGTGCTCAAAATGAAAATGCAGATAATCCTCCTTCGCGCACTGCCCTTCTTCATCATGGGAAATATTAATCGAGAGATAATGTGGTCCAAATGAAAATGCAGATAATCCTCCTTCACGCACTTCCCTTCTTCACCATGGGGAATAATGAAGTGATAAATGAAACTTTTTTTAAAAATTTATGCTCACATTGGTCGCAATTTCGACCACCATGGTATTGGTCAAAATTTTGACCAACGTGGACATGGATTAAAAAAAATCATAGTTTTCCTTCTATAATCTGACCAACCAAAACCTTTTAATTTGTTGGTCCAAAATTTTGGTGGAAAAATAAGGTCAAATGTACTAGTGCTAGTACCTAGACCAAAAGAAAAGAATGTTATTGGAACCAAATGGGTGTTCAGAAATAAGCTAAATGAGCATGGAGAAGTCACAAGGAACAAGGCTAGATTAGTATGCAAAGGGTATGCTCAGGAAGAAGGCATTGACTATGGGGAGACATTTTCCCCAATTGCAAGATTGGAAGGAGTGAGAACTCTAATTTCATATGCAACTTACAAAGGATTCAAAGTTTATCAAATGGATGTCAAATCTACATTTTTGAATTGTATACTAGAAGAAGAAGTATACATTGAACAACCAAAAGGATTTTTAGATCCAATAAAGAAGAACATGGTTTGTAAGATACACAAAGAACTATATGGATTGAAACAAGACCCTAGAGCATGGTGTGAGAGATTACATAATTACCTAGTGAAAATTAGTTTTGTAAGGACAAATGACAACAATAATATGTACTTGAAGATTGGAAAAGGTAAAGGGATATTGTTAGCTGAAATATTTGTTGATGATATCATATTTGGAGGACAAGATGCACTATGCCAGACATTTTCAAATGAGATACAAACTAAATCTGAAATGTCTATGTTTGGAGAGATCAAATTCTTTGTTGGTTTGTAATTTTATTAGATGAAAAAAGGTATCTATATTACTTAATCAAAATATATCAAGGAGATATTGAAAACCTTTGGCAAGGAGGAATAAAGACTAGTAAGTACACATATGGCTACTAGACATAAACTATCAAAGAATGATGATACTATTGAAGTGAATCAAACCTTGTATAGGTCAATGATTGGAAAGCTACAATGTGTTGTTCACAATAGACCAGATATTACATTAGTAGTTGGGATTATTGAAAGATTTTCTACCAATCCTAAGGAGAATCACATGATGGTAGTGAAAAGGATATTGAGATATCTAAAAGGAACAGAGGACTATGGATTATACTATAAGAAGAATGACAAGTTTGAACTGAAAGTTTATACTGATGCAGATTGGGAAAGAAATGTGGATGATAGAAAGAGTACAAGTGGTGGCACATTATTTCTAGGAAAGAGATTAGTCTCATGAACAAGAAAGAAAGAGAATTGCATTTCTCAATCTACAACAGAAGCTGAATATGTAGCAACAACAGTTAATTATTCAAACATAGTGTGGATCAAGAAATTGTTGAAAGGTATGAAGGAATAAATCACTAAGCCAATTGTTATTTTTTGTGATAACACAAGTGCTATCAATATATCAAAGAACCCTGTGATTCGCACTAAAACCAAGCATATTGCTATCAAGTATCATTACTTGAGAGAGCTAGTTCAAGATAAAGAAGTAAGACTAGAGTATGTGAATACAAAGGAACAATTAGCAGATATATTCACTAAAGCTTTACCTAAGGATGCACATGAATATATAAGAGGTGAATTAGGGGTGATTCCCCTAACTGAGGCTACTTAGAATCAAGTAGGAGAATTGCATCAAATGTATTAATCAGAATATATGACAAATAGTTGCAAGGAGGTCACACTTTAGGAGCTTCCTAAAGCTATGAAGAATAAAGCACAAGATAATGATCAATCATAAGCAAGATGACAATAGGAGAATATAGTTCAAAAAGCTGACACAAAGATATCTACATGGTGAAGATGAATGAAAAAGATGAAATGTCTTTGGTATTGTTATCAAAGAGGGAGAGATTTAGAGAGTGATTCAGAAAGAGTTACCATAAGAAAATGAGGGAGAGATTTAGTAACTTGAGGAAAAGATTCAGATGGAGTTACCATGAACAGTTAAGGGAGAGATTCAAAAGATGAGAGATTCAGTAAAATTGATGCACAAACAAAGAGGGAGAAATCTATCCAAGAGGGAGATGATATTTGGATGAGAATCGGACTGAAGCTAAGGATATTAACGAAATATCAAAACACACACAAAGAGTTAACAAAATTTTCTTCAATATACATACTTTTTGGATTGTATGGTAACTATGCAAATAGTTAAGCATATGGTATCATATGCTATTGCCATCAATGCCAAAGAGGGAGATTGTTGGAAACTACAATTGAAACAATTGTTATATTGTCATTGATGTTAGACCTTAACTAGTGAGACAATTTCTATCTAGTAAAGTGCCATATCATTTGATTGATGAAGAGGATTTGAAAAGAGGAGATAACAAGAAGACCTAGTGAAAGGTTGAGTTATGAGAAACTGCAATGGGTACTTGATTAGTTGGCGCATTGGAAAGGTAATGAGTTATTTATCTATAACACTAAGTGAAGAAGAAAGTTGATTTGAAGCTTAGAAGAGATGAGGAAAGAAATCCTACAAGCATAGGCTTGACTGAGAAAAAGAGCATAAGATTAAGGAAATTTATGAGTAAGTCGGGTGATGCTAGTGTTGATCGAGCACTAGTATAAGTCAAGAAAATTTAGTGTTGACCGAGCATCATTAATTACCAAGTATCAAATAATTAACCGAGTGAAGACAGTAATTGTCAAGAAGAACAGTTTTAGCAATGACCGAGTTATCCAGTAATGACCAAGAAGAAGAACATAGTGATGACCGAGCATCAGTATTTTATAGTTTGTAAAGGATTTGAGATTCCCAACTGACATAGTTGAATTCTTGGGATGTGTAAAATGTGTTGAAGATAAGGATGAATGACTTGGAGTATTTAATGCATGGTAAACCATTTTCTTATGCATTCAAGGAGAAGTTTTGAGAAGTATCTAGAAGGATAAAAAGAAGGTGAACAAAATGTTGGAAGGATTTGATGAATCTGACCTAAACCTAAGATCTACAAAGAGGATTAAGTGGCAAAAGATTAAACTAACTAATCAAGGAGGTATAAAAATGACCTAATTGTAGGTTATGCTAAAGGTTGATTTAGTTGATTGGCAAACCTAAGTAGAAGGTCGAGAAGGGCTGTGAAGAGCTGAGAAGAGTTGTGGTGATTGGTTGAAGAGATTTCCAAGAAGATAAGAGATGGAGATGTAAATGAAGGCTAGTTAGGGGATCAACATATGAGCTACATTGGTTCTATATTTTCAAAGTGAGTTGTATGTTTTAGATCAAAACCTACTATTACTTTCTAACCATTGTATCAATCAAAATCCTATAATCAAGATTGACCTAATAGTCATTTGTAAATCCTTTAATCAAGGTGACATTCTAATGGGATGTTCTTAAGCCCTCTTACAAGGCCACTCCTAACATGGTGATTAAATCCTTTAATAGGATCACACCTAACAGTGTGTATTGTAAGCTTTAATAGGGTTGGCTCCTCACACAGCTCACTTTAGAAGAGTGAAAATTTGGTAGCATGTTACTGGTGGTTTTTCCCAAATTGGTTTTTCACGTTAAATCCTGGTGTCATACTTGTGTGAATTTTATTTGATGTTTTTTAACAATTAAGATTTTTATATTCTTCAACTTGATTACTTTTTGATAGTGGACTACAAGTTTATGTTACTAGTTATATTCTATAGAGACCAAGATGATTACTGAATAGATCTAAGTTGGTTGAAGTATTGAAAAGTTGAATTGGTACATCTAGACCTGAGGATAATTGATTCACCCCCCCTCTCAGTTACTCTAAAATCATTCTAACAATTATATCCTTGATATATCAATTTAAATGATTTAATAAAATTCAACTTGGAGACAATCGGATAAAAATTTTATCAACAAAATATAACACAATAGCTTAACGCCATAAAAGGAACATTAATTAAAACATTTTTCTCCATTACTCAATTTTAGAAAGAGCTATGCAATGTATGCATCCATGTTTCTACATTTTCCCCCTAGATCTGATTCTTTCCCTCTACCATTCAATCATGATTCCTTTCTTATAGGAATGAAAGGACAACACAATCTTTAGACCGTCACAAATTTCCTTTTATAAAACATTTATTTAGTGCTAAAGGTAAAATGATTTATTTGATTACAAATTTAATCCTACATGATTATTCCGCTTAATTTGTAAATAATCTTCTTCTATACCATCCCTATTTAAGTGAAAATAACTCACTCTAATTTTTTATTTTCACTCATTAAAAGCCCCATTGTCTTTGTGAAGATACTCCCTATTTTAGTTTTATTTGAAATGAAATTCCTTTTCCATAAGAAATGTACCTTTCTAAGTGAAAATATAGATGTTGGAAATAAAACTCTCATTTTTTGATAAAATGAATTGACTATTATTTTACATTCCCCCTTTTGTTAATGCATTTTCACTATTTGAAATTTCACCCAAATATTTAATTTCTAGTTCTAATGATGTTTACTTGATGTATTTACATGTCTCACTCTAAATGAAAATAATTTATCTTTTCATTCCTTCCTTAAATTAATGTAAATAACTTTCACTCCATTACTCATTACATACTGGTAAGGAGCTCGACCATTTTATTCACAAGTCCATCACATTTTCACAAATTTTGTTTATTGGTCCCATTTTATTATTGCGAGATAGTGAATTATCACTATATTGCAAGGCTTGACCTTTTTATTCTTTTGTCCTTCTGCGATATAGTGCAACCTCGGGTATGTCAGAAAACGTTTGGATTTTAACTTGTACATAATAAAATGGTGAGAAATACTATGTAGAGGATAATAGATCACTCACTAAGTTTCTTGCAGGTTGGTATATACATTTAGGAAAGTAAGTAGGCTTCCAAAGACTCACCCTTAAGCAAATCAGATTAGTACAAACCAAGATAGATGTAGGGGTGATAATGAAAGATCCAAATGAGAGTGGATGAATTGGGGGTTTACTTTCGTTGAAGATATGTGAAATGTGTGTGATAAGATATGTAAATGTATGAAAGGAAATTGATGCTATGAATAAGGAGATGACTACTAACAATATGTAATATCAGATTTTATGTATAAAATTAAATGCTAGAGGAGAATGGAAATAAAGAACTCACATTAAAATCTAGGAAGCAACAAGTAAACTTCAAATCTAGATTTTACTATTGCAATGTTGTCAAGAACAAAAATTATTCTGGATTTGGAACTCTGACACCTATATTTCTCGATTGTGAAAATTTTAGATTCCTAGAACGATGCTGACTCAAGTTGGCATTGTCCCAAAAATTCAGCCTTGTCCTGGAGAGTCCAAACTAGGTAAATTCTATGAAGGATCTAAGACTGGTTTTGAAACTATGAAATTCTAGATCCGAAACTCTAACAACTTGTTCCTACACATAAGAAAAATGGGAAAAGGTTGTGGAAAGGGGCTTGCCTTGGTCAAGTCCCTATATAGAAATAAACCTCAAATGCAATAGAATTTTCATAAAGGATGTTTTGTAACAATGTAAATGTAAGTATTCACCTTACATGAGAAACCCTCATGGATGGATGTTAGGATCTGATAGACCCATAAATTTATTTAGAAGGAATGTAAGATCAAGGATGTCTCCACAAATGCAATAGATCTACACTTTCCAATCCTAGATCTTGAATCAATGTATTCTTATGGATCTTCTTGCTAGCTTGAGAATTCCTCTACTTAGCCATAAGAGATAAAATGCATCAACAAGGGAAGATTTAATTTGAATGGATCATGAAGAGATGGAGACTTGGAGATATATAAAGGGTGCTTGCCTTCAAATCTTGAGTCAACCATTTTAATTTCACAACTTGAATTTATTGAATTTTTTTCACTTGAACAATTGATAGCACTTGCTTGCATAAGGATGTCATACGATGTAGATGTAGATGTCTATTAGCCCACTTATGGACCTTGATTAAAAAAATTTAAAATCAAGTTAAAAGGAAAAAATTAGTCAATTATCCTGATTTATTTTGCCAATGATCTTTCTGTAAAGATGACATTTCTTAAAGGACCACAATTGGAAAATGCCTTAAATGGTTCATCCAGGTACAGTTGGTTCAACTGGTATGATGAGGTTCAACAGGTTTAAGATGGTTCATTTTGGCTAAATGTGGTTCAAATTGGTTTAGATTGGTTCAATGGGTACAAATTAGTTCATACAAGTTCAACAGTTCAGAATCCCAGTTTTAAGTTGCAGGTATGCAGGATGGAATATTTTGAACTTGAATCATCATACCTTGGTTCAATGTTCAAGGTTCAAATATGAAGTCCCAGAGTTTAGGTTCAAAACAATTCAACCACTACATCAAATTCAAAAGTTTATTCAAAGAATCAAGTTCAGTGGTTCAAGACTTGTTAGTTTAGAGATAAAGTTTGAAGAGTTCTAAAGGCTCGCATGTTCAAGCACTTAAAATAGTTCAAAAGGTATGATATGTTTCAAAAGGTTTCCAAGGTAAAGGCAAGAGAAGACACTAAGTATAAAATTTGGTGTTATTTTCCATTAAATAACCACCAAATTTGATTAATCTATAAAATGATCAAATAATACTTCTATGATTATCACTTTTGTGAACTGCTTGATAGGGATAATCAAAAAAAGGTAATTATCTCAATTTTATGAGATGACCTTTTATTTGAGACACCAAAAGATTTGTGACTCATACATGCACCCTCAATTTAATATTGTTTTCATGAAGCCCTTTCAAATTGAGCAACTAATGGATCAAGAAGTTGTCAATCTTTTTGGTGGATAATTACAGAGAATGGCCTCATGCTTATTTCATGGAAAACCTCCAAACATTTATCTTATTGATGAGCCAAGTGCATACTTGTATTCTGAGAAATGTATTGTTGTAGCTAAGGTATCTATGGCAAGATGATGTGCAGATTAGGGAGTTTAAAATAGGGATATGTTATAAACATGACGGAAATTTACTTCATCTTCTGCTCAAGGTTGGCATGGGTATTGACATAGAGCTCATAATTAACATTGGGATATCTATTTTAGTGACAAAAAATATTGTTGGCAACTATTGTGACTATGTAGAAGAAAAATTTAAGTAGATTCTATAATCACGAATTTGCCAAAGATAGAAAAAATTAGTCTCAATGAAGTGGCATAACTTCCAATTGCATCATTGGATCGTTCTCAGTTTCAAATATGTTTTCTACAACCTAATTATACATATTCTCAATGGAGAGATTTGCAAAATTATATCAGGTTTGTAATGTATGACTAATAGAGTAAAGCCATGTCAAAGTTGCTAATGATAGTCACATTAGAGATAAAATGATGGAAGAAACACAATCTATTTCCATAAAGAAAAGACCAATGTATGCCACCTGTTAAAGGATAAATTTATATTTACTTTGATATGATAAAAATATTCATTGTTAGCCTTATGGCTATAATGTATATAAAATATTAATCCCAAGAAAAGAAATAAAGGTTGATTTTAAAAGATTTTAAAGAATCAGTTATAAATAACTAAAAATGCTACGGGAAAAAGGGGGAGACTATTAATTTTAAAAATGATTTCAAGAGGGGGGATTATTTTTCTTTTTGGGGGGAGGAGGAGGATCTGTTGGCCATAGGAGTAAAGGGGAAGGCTTTTATAAACAATCTGATGTGGTGGAGAATGGAAATATTTGAATTTTTGTGTTGATATAAACGAAAGGAGAGACAATGTTTATAATCTTTGTATTGGTAATATTATTTCTTCTAATTCAATGAGACTTTGATCTTGTGTAATCACTCATTTATGTCTTTCTACTACAATATTGTGTGCATTAATAGATTTTAGATTTTTTTTCTGCAATTAAACATTATCAAAAGAATGGAAGCCTCCATTAATTCTTAGTTTGCATGATGTTCATGGGTGTAGATAGATACACTTTGTTTTAATTTACCTTTATTTATTTCTTGTGAAAAGATATCAGTATTTCATTTATTGCATATCAGTAGAAGGGACCTATACCTTCCCAAAATTTAGAGGGCGCTTAAGTATTTCAATTGCAAAGTGACCCAACTGTTAGTTGTAGATTGTGTCTTTGTGTTTGGGCGAATGAGAGTCATTTTGAAAGAGGGTTTTGTTGAAAGATAAATCTGTTCACTAACAGATTTTTGGCGACTCTACTGGGGAGGCAAAAATGAAGACTAGTGCTTGATTTAATCCCTCCAGTTTTGATTTATTTCATCTATGTAGGATTGATGGCTCTACCGAATCAATATGTGAAAAGAAAAGTTGAAATAAAGGCGAGACCGAATCCTACCATTTTGAAGATTCTCCAAATGGGTTATAAAGTGTTGTGTGAGTTTTGGGATCAATGTAGAGAAAGTATTTCTCAGGCTGTAAAAAATAACATCCTGGAAAATGATTACGTGTCCATACTCTTGTGGAGAAGTATCTATGAGATATTCCATAAGCTGAAAGATTTACAAGAATATGAAAGAAAAGTATTTAGGCTGAAAGAAGAACTAACAATTGATGTCAAGGAAGCTTCAGTTATTTCTTCTTATTTCATTTCTTGTAAATACTCAGCCTTGGATGAAAAAGAAGTGTAGCAAGAAACAATGTGGTCTCATGAAGACCAAACATTGGTAAGAAATAATGATGTATAGGTGAGGGAAATATTTCCAATCTCATTCCTTTTCCTAAGTCTGGAAATGCTAAAAGTTACTCTTTTCTCGACACCTTAAAAAATGAAGACTTTCAACTTTGTATGGAACCAGAATACAAAACATTTAACTTTACATGTGACACTTGGATTAATGTAATTCTTCAAATTAGATTATGGTAGAAAATTATTACTTTGAAGATAAGATCTCATCTTCCCAAATCTCCTCACAAGAACTCTCTTGTGCTGAGAGAGAGGGTAATTTGGACCTGACTAAAAGCTTTTTAGCCTCTAGAATTGTTTTGACAAAATGAGAATTTGAGATAGTTGTAGAGCTTAATGGTGTCGAGAATGTTAAATCATTACAACCCAAAGAATCATTGGATTGATCAAATGGTGCTTCTTTGTGCGAAGAGGAAATCATTGAAAGATTCTTGCTAGCCATTTAGAAAGAAGATTCTCAGAAAGAAAACTCGGGTACTAATCTTCCTAATGCATTAACCTTAGATGAAGAATTTTTAGATTTCATAACAATAAAGCATGAAGAATTTATTTGAATTAATATTGATCCTATGTTACATGAAGTTTATTTATTCTCTAAAGAGGTTTTGAGTACTGAAAATTCTTGTAAAGATAGTGGTCTCGAGTGTGTTGGTCATATGAATGATATAACTTTTCCTTTGGGAAAATCTGAGCATTACTTTCTTCAGCCATGGATGAAAAATGGTCTTGAAAGTTTCATGCCAAAAGCTCATGAACAATTTTAAGTCTATGATGAATCTAGGCTCTATGGGCATGATGTTTGGTTTATAAGGTTCTTGCACATAATTAGTTTGGCATGTAGTAATGGAGAGATCACCACATGGAGGTTGTATCAGTTTATTTCATTTGAATGCAACCCATTGTTCAGAAATGGCTCATACTTCTCTCTACCAGTAAACGGTCATGTGTGAGTTTTTCTTTCCCTTTCTTCCTATGGTAGGATCTTCCTACTTTTATATATATTTTGTAAATATGTCCTTTCTTTGCTAGTTTTTGGTGGTGTGCTTTAGTCTAGGTGTTTTGGCTTGTTAGTTGCCCTTCCCCCCCTCCACCCATCTGTAAGAAGCTCTTTGTACTCCATTCTTCCTGACTCTATTGCCCAATGGTCTAGGCACTTGTCATTTTAACCAAGAGATGATGGAGTTATTTACTTTTGCATCAAAATAAGTCCCCTATTATAGCCTATGTTAGCCCACTTATGGAACCTGATTAAAAAATTTAAAATCAAAATTAAAGGAAAAATTTGGTCAATTATCCTGATTTATTTTTCCAATGATCTTTTTGTAAAGATGACATTTCTTAAAGGACCACAATTGGGAAATTCCTTAAATGGTTCATCTAGACCCTATACAATTGGTTCAAATAGTATGATGGGGTTAAATTAGGTTTAACAGGTTTGGGATGAATCATTTTGGCTCAATGTGGTTCAAACTGGTTCAGATTGGTTCAATGGGTACATATTGGTTCATATAGGTTCAATAGTTCAGAATCTTAGTTTTAAGTTGCAAGTATGGAGGATGAAATATTTTGAACTTGAACCATCATACCTTCATTCAAAGTTCAAGGTTCAAAGATGCAGTCCCAGAGTTTAGGTTACAAATGATTCAACCAGTACATCAAATTCAAAAGTTTATTCAAAGAATCAAGTTCAGTGGTTCAAGACTTGTCAGTTCAGAGATAAAGTTTGAAGAGTTCTAAAGGCTCTTAGGTTCAAAAACTTAAAATGGTTCAAAAGGTCCGATATGTTTCAAAAGGTTTCCAAGGTAAATGAAAGAGGAGACACTAAGTATAAAATTTGGTGTTATTTTCCATTAAATAACCAACAAATTTGATTAATCTATATTATGAGAAAATAATGTTTCTATGATTATCATTATTGTGGACTGCTTGATAGGGATAATTAGAAAAAGGTAATGATCTCAAGTTCATGAGATGACCTTTTATTCGAGACACCAAAAGATTCGTGACTCATACATGCACCCTCAGTTTAATATTGTTTTCATGAAGCCCTTTCAAATTGAGAAACTAATGGATCAATAAGTTGTCAATCTTTCTAGCGAAGAATTACAGAGAATGGCCTCGTGCTTATATCATGGAAAACCTCCAAACATTTATCTTATTGATGAGCCTAGTGCATACTTGTATTCTGAGCAGTGTAATGTTGTAATAAAGGTATCTATGGCAAGATGATGTGCAGATTAGGGAGTTTAAAACAAGGATATGTTATACACATGATGGAAACTTACTTCATCTTCAACTTGAGGTCAACATGGGTATTGACATAGATATCATCATTAACATTGGGATATCTATTTTAGTGACAAAAAATCTTGTTGGAAGCCATTATAATTGTGTAGAAGAAAATTTTAAGCAAATTCTATAATCATGAATTTTCCAAAGATAGAAAAAATTAGTCTCAATGCGAGGGGAATAACTTCCAATTGCACTATTGGATCGTGATCAAGTTTGGAAATATTTTTGAAAACCTAATTCTCCAGATTCTCACCGGAGAGATTTTCCAAATTATATTGGGTTTTTAATCTATGAATAAAAAAGTAAAGCCATGTCAAAGCTGCTAATGATAGTCACATTAGAGATAAAATGATGGAAGAAACACAATCTATTTCCATAAAGAATAGACCAATGTATGCCACCTGTCAAAGGGTAAATGTATATTTACTTTGATATGATAAACATATTCATTAGTAGCCTTATGGATATAATGTATATAGAATATTAAGCCTGAGAAAATAAACAAAGGTTGATTTTAAAAGATTTTAAAGAATCAGTTATAAATAACTGAAAATGCTACAAGAAAAAGAGGGAGACTATTAATTGTAAAAATGATTTACAGAGGGGGGATTATTTTTATTTTTTGAGGGAGGAGGAGGATCTGTTGGTCGTAGGAGTAAAGAGGAAGGCTTTTCTAAACAATTTGATGTGGTGGAGAATGAAAATCTTTGAATTTTTGTGTTGATATAAATGAAAGGAAAGACAATGTTTATAATCTTTGTATTATTAATATTATTTCTTCTGATTTCAATGAGATTTTGATCTTGTGTAATCACTCATTTATGTCTTTCTACCACAAATATTATGTACATTAATAGATTTCAAAATTTTGTTTCTGTAATTAAACATTATCAGAAGAATGGAAGCCTCCATTAATTCTTGGTTTGCATGATGTTCATGGGTGTAGATAGATACACTTTATTTTATTTACCTTCATCCATCTTATTTTGATCAGTCATTTGCATTTGTTCCATGGTTATAGGTAGATGTTCATTTATGTTTATTTCTTTTCAGTGAAAAGATATAAGTAGAAGTTGAGAGTTGTACCTTCACAAAATTCAGAGGGCACTTATGTATTTCAATTGCAAAGTGACCCAATTGTTAGTTTCAAATTGTGTCTTTGTGTTTGGGCGAATGAGAGTCATTCAAAAAAAGGGTTTTTTTGAAAGACAAATATGTTTGCTAATACACAATGTCAAAAATGAGAGGCATTGATGTCCTTTTATACTCATTTTGGGACTCAAAATTGTCAAGTTGACCACAAATGAGATCGGAAAATAAATCACCCCCAAATTGGGTCCAAAGCCCACTTAAAATTAATGCCTAAGGATAAGGATGATTTGGATTAGCCTAGGTCATCCTAGTCCTAGGATTGTTAATTTCAAAGCAATTTTGGGGCTTGAGCAGTGTGCAAAGTCTCAAGGAAAGAAAATCACAGATGTGAGAAATCAAGCATTAATGTAGTCAGATCTATAAATCACTAAAATGGGTCGAATAGGTCCTAAAGATTCCATTAATGGGTGATAACATTTTAGGATGGTACATTTATCCCCCAATTTAGCGGGAGTATGAGACAAGCTCATTCTAATGGTAAAGTAGATCAAATGCATAGGATGATCTCATCAAGGTCAAGGAGACAAGGAGACATCAAGCCCCCAAGTGACTTAAGTCCTCATCAATTCCATAACCAAGATAAGAGAGTCACCTCTTAAATGAGAGAAAGAGAGAGAAGAGTGTGATCACTTTAGCCCAATAATATTGTATGTCTTAATGTGAACCATACAAAGTGTGACCACTATGCACAGTAAGATTGTATGTCTTACTATGGACCACACAAAGAGAGCACTGTAAAAGATGGAATTAGAAGTTATAGCAATCTGTGTTATGCTAGTTCAATCCATCAAGGACCTTTCCTTAAGGAAAGTGTATCCAATAAGGGGGTTTGACAAAGAGTGACCTGTCCTAAGGGAAGGTGAGATTCCTTAGTGGTCAAAAAAGAAAAGGAGGATCTGTCCTTAAGGAAAGTGTGTCCATTAAGGGATCCAAAAGGTGACCTATTCTAAGAGAAGGTAAGCTTCCTTAGGGATCAAAAAGAAAGGGAGGATTAATCCTTAAGGAAAGTGTATCTATAAAGGGATCCAAAGGGCGATCTATCCTAAGAAAAGGTAAGCTTCCTTAGGGACCAAATGAAAAATAGAATTGAATTTGTGTGTGTGTGTGTGTGTGTGTGTGTGTGTGTGTGTGTGTGAAAAATGTGAAACATAGAATAGAGTGTATGCCCCCACATTAAAGTGATTAAAAAATGCCTCAATGGGAGAAATATATTTAATGAAGCGTACATGCATCCTCAAGAAATGTTTCCACTATGAAATGCCCCCAAGAAAGGACAAATCAAGGGAAATGAGCACATGACAAAAGAAAGCACAAAAGGGATCTACCAACTCTGGGGTCAATATGATCTTATAATAATATGTGAAATATTATATAAAAATGAAATGTCATCATCCCCCAAAGTTAGTTGAACTAAAAAAATAATGGAAGAAAAGAACATAAGAGCTATGAAGAATAGTCTGTTTGGGCTGACATCACAAAGACCAAAAATAATAGGGAGCTACCATTTTCCATCATCCCAAGCAGAAAACACAAAGGTACATTTACGAAAAGTGGCATAGGTACAACATAACATATAATGACATATAGAAGAAGAGAGATACAAATAGAAGAATTTTTGCAACATTGTGATTCCTTTATAACCTTGTGCCAATGGAGCAACAAGGTTCATTTAAAGAAATCTATAAAAAAATGTAACAAGTAGCACATCATGAGGGAATCACATTACAATAGGAAAACACATAGAATCCACCACACAAGAGGAGATAATCAAGCCTATCGCCTACCCCCCATCTTGGTATATCATGTTTAGGGAAGGTGAGAAATATTGGTTTGTGGTGTTTGATCAGGCAAGTAGTGTACACTTTTCATTTATCATGGGGTTTGGGGTGAGCTCGTCAAGCATTTTTGAGTTGACATGTCAATAATTTCCCTAGGTTGACTTGTCAAGTATTTGTTAGGGTTAACTTGTTAACCAATATACTTGTCTTATTATAATGGCCTAGGTTAGGGTTATCTCAATATATGATAATTTCATAGCTTCTTGCAATGGTATCGAGTTGCAAGAGATTGCAGATTGTAATAGGTGTAAATTACTAGATAATAAGATTGGACTCTCTTTTTGGTGGACGTAGCCCAAGATTGGGTGAACCATGTTAAATATTTGTGTATTTTTTTCTACTTATGTGTGATTTATTCCTTTGCATTATTGATTATATTTACATGTAACTATTAAATTTCTGTCTACTAATCCTAACACCTTGTTTATTTTGTGATAGTAAAAAAATGTCTATGTTTGAAGGGCATGACTCACAATAGAACCATTGGATTCTTCTAATATTTTGATATAATGTTTATAGCCAAGTTGTCCAGACTCTCACCGGAGAGATTGGCATAAAAAGGTTGGGTGTGAAAGTTATTAATAACAAATTTTTAGTTACATTTAGATGAATAAATTGTCCAAAACTGTCAATACAATGACATACAAATTTGTGATCAGTTCCTTGTTCTATTTGATAACTAATTGATCAGATCCTTATTGATATTTTATAATAGGAAGAAGGGAAAATGTGTTGGTAAGATTTATTTTTTCAATGGATTAGAAACAATAATAGTTTGAAACTGATTAGACAACACAAGATTGTGCAATTTGGTGGTTATTAGTTCAATGGTTTTGTGATTTAAGTACTATGGCTCTTTTCACAGAGGTTAAGTTGTTTTGGAAGATTGTGATCAAGCATGATGCGATTAATATGATAGTGGACACTAAGTTGTTAGATGATGAAAGGGCTAATGAATTATGTTGAGGACAGAGTATCGAGGGGACATAGTAAAATAAGCCAATGGTAAGTTCTTACAATGAGTTGTGTATGATCAGAAGATTTTGTTTCTTGTGGAGGAAAGATAATTATCCTGGTGATTATTGTTTGGTTATTGATGAAGTTATCTAATTTTGGTAAGGAATGATGTTGGGGTTGTTGACAAGGCCTAATAGTCCTTGAGGCCTAATTATGTGGTGAAAGGCTAAAGATGGGTTATGTTTCTTTAAAGAATAGAATGGTGCAAGTTTATGAATTTTTAGATATTTTGGAACCTAATGATGGATTGATGATTGTGGAGATGATTTGATGAAGATGATAGTTATGATGTTGAAGTTGTTGATTATGCCTCTAATTAAGTAAATGTGTGGATGAACATGTTGAAAGTATTGTTTGGATTAGTACGATCCTTGAAGTTGGTTGGATTTCCATGATGCTCTACATAAATTTGGTATCAGAGCTAGCAGAGTCTTAGAGTGCGAAGAGGGGAAAATGACACCAGAACCTAGCCCAAGAGGATTTGTTATTTTAATTTTTGTGATGATTTTTTGGTTGAAGGTTCTCATCCATCTAGATACAAGGAGAAAACAAGAAAGGTATTTCAAGGGCCAAATAAATGGTCCAGGAGCAAGGGATGGTTCATTGGTTGTCAAGAGACTAGATAGAGAGGAAAGGAAATGAGTCCTAGGTGAGGCACAAGTGGAGGTGATGCAACATGTGGAGGTGGACTTGAGGTTGGTAAAGCACCATGGGTAACAACCATTTCAAACTCCATTGGGAGGAGTCATGCAAGAATTTATTGAAGCCACATATAGAAGAGGCTTAAAAGAAGACAAGAAGAAAAATATCCATGAAGAGGCAAAGGTGAATACAAAGATGATGATTTCAGTCAAAAAAAATAATTGTAGGTCATTTTACCCATGTTTCCAAGGGACTTGGAAACTTTTCAAGGTCGAGAGTATGGTGCAGGAGAACCTAGCACAAAGGCATATCAAGAGGTTCTAGGAGATATCATGAGAAATTTCATCTATATTTGAGTTTATATGGTCATTTTGAATCTAATTAAATCAATGTATATGGCTATGCAAGCCAATTATAATGAAATGTCCAAGTTGTCTTTTTAAGGTCCTAATTAGTCAATATGGTCAATTCATGTAAATAAACCCATGGAAGGGTAAGAAGGTTGTAAATGGTCATTTATAGTCCATTTTGATGTTTTGAAAGTGTTGATGCAAGGTTTTGAGTTCATTTGTATTAAAAGGTTAAGAATGTCAAAAGTTGTAAGAGTGCAACTTTGCAAAAGTTGTTAATATGTTGTTTAAATGTTGCACAAAATATGTAATTTAAGGGAAGTTGGTTAGTTCCTAAGGTAGTCAAATAGTTGGGAACCATCAAATGCATTATAAAAGTCATGTTATGGTAAAATCCAAGGTGGTGGATTAGTTAGAGGAGAGTTATATTGGACAAATTCTTAATACTCCTGATTGCCCTCTTTATTCCTGTAGGTTGGTGGATAATAGGTCCTTTATTTATCAGTTTGAGTTCAAGAAAGGATTTTTGCAAAAATGGAGAAGGTAGAGAAATCCTTGTATGCCACCAAAGTTTTTAAATATACCAGAGATTAAAAAAAAATAGAAGATAATTTTTGTTGCATTTTCCTTGAAAGAATTAGTTTTGGCATGTGTATATGTTGTTTACATACATTTCTTTGTATGTCAATGGATTGAATAATTCTAAAATCATATTTAGAAATGTAGTATGATGAATGAACTTTATTTTGAGTCAATTTGGAATAGAAGTCACAGATCCTGGAGAGAGATCTAAAGGATTTTGTAAAGACTATTTGAAACCCTCAAGAATTAACCTATTTGTAAGGTTTTGTTTATATCCGATGGACAATTTTGTTTCTTGGCTCATTTCAAAGTAGATTCATGGTTATTTTAAATACAATTGGTTTCATATTGAATGGCTAAGTTTGGAGTGAGCAATTTGATGCCCTAGACGGATGTGTATGCATACCTTGTTTATTGTGTGATAGTAAAAAAATGTCTCTATTTGAAGGGCATAACTCACAATAGAACCATTGGATTCTTTTATAATTTTGATATGTTTTTTTATAAAAAAGTTGTCTAGACTCTCACTAGCGAGATTGGCATAATAAGGTTGGGTGTGAAATTTATTAACAATAGAGTTTGAGTTACATTTAGATGAATAAACTGTCCAAAACTATCAATACAATGACAAATAGATTTGTGATCAGTTCCTTGTTCTATTTGATAATTGATTGATCAAATCCTTGTTGATATTTTACAATAGGAAGAAGGGACAATGTGTTGGTAAGAGTTATTTGTTTAATGGCTCAGAAATAGTAATAGTTTAAAACTGATTAAAGACAACATGGGATTGTGCAATTTGGTGGTTATTAGTTCACTAGTTTTTTTATTTAAGTACTATGGATCTTTTGAAAGAGGTTAAGATGTGATGGAAGATTGTGATCAAGAATGATGTGATTAATATGAAAGTGGACACTAAGTTGTTAGATGATGAAAGGACTAATGAATTATGTTGAGGATAAAGTATGGAGGGGACATGGTGAAACAAGCCTTGATGGTAAGTTCTTGCAATGAGATGTGTATGATCAGAAGATTATGTTTCTTGTTGAGGAAAGGTAATGATCCTGGTGAGTATTGTTTGGTAATTGATGAAGTTATCTGAATTTGGTAAGGACTGATGTTGGGGTTGTTGACAAGGCTTAATAAGCCTTGAAGCCTAATTGTGTGGTCAAAGGCTAAATATGTGTTATGTTTCTTTAAAGAATTGAATGGTGTGAGTTTATGAATGTTTAGATGGTTTGGAACCTAATGATGGATTGATGGTTGTGGAGATGATTTAATGAAGATGATAGTTATGATGTTGAAGTTGTTGATTATGCCTCTAAATATGTAAATGTGTGGATGAACATGTTGAAAGTACTGTTTGGATCACTATGATCCTTGAAGTTGGTTGGATTTCCATGATGCTCTACATCAATTTCAAAGGGTTCAATCTAGATAGTTTTGATATAACCATCTTAGGTATCATCTTGAATGGAATGCATGGTTAAGACAAGGATATTGGATTAGAATATTCATTGGGTTTCATATCTAAGTAAATTGGATGATTAATTTTTTTTTGATACCATGGTTATTTCTTTTCTTATGTTCTCCCTTCTACCCATCTTACCTCTCAAGTTATATCTAGGATCACAATGTCTAAGTGTTGAATTAGTAGGATCTTGGCAATTTATCACTAGAGTTTGCAAGTGTCTCTTTTCCACAATATTGAGAATTGGTATTTTCAACCTTAGTTTAGAGGATGTAAGCAATGGTTGGGGTGAAAATTTTGATAGCTATAAGATAAATTGAAGCACTAAGGTAAAAATTCAAAGCTAGGAAAGGTTCAAACATCTTTCCTAGATCTGATTGATGAAAGTTCCTAATGGATGATGGAGGGCATTATCTCTCATCATAACAAGAGGCAAGTTGCAAAACATGCCCTTAATTTAGGTTGTGAGGATATATAATTTTTGGTTTTTCTACCTTTTGAGCTTACACTATTGGTTTTTTTGTTGATTTTATGATATATTTATAGTTGTGTTTATAATAGGCCTTTTCTTGTTTCTTTTGTTATCTTGATTTTTTTCTCTTCTTGAAATCTTGTTACTTTTAGTTTGGGAGAGGGACCATATAAAATGCCTCATCAAATTAATCTATACATTATATACACAAAAATATAAACTAAATGAATGCTAACTCTATCATTAAACTAAACGTTTTGTTACCTTAACTACTAGAGAGACTGATAACAACAGGAGTTTGTAAATAAGGATTTACAATAACTTGAAAAGATAACATGCAACACCATCTCATCTTATATGGGTAGGTCCTCATGCAGTTGTTGATCTTATTTCTGGAAACCACTATTCAACATATTTAAGAATTATTTGTAGAGCTAGTGGTCCCAAAGATTTATTTTTTTTCTCTTGCTTTCAAACAATCATCTTAAATTTGTATTAATAGTATCAATAATAGCTTTTGTGGTTATAAATTGGAAAAAAAATGGAGGCGAATGTTAGAAAAGTGAGAAGAAACTTGTCAAGGTATGCGACATTTATAACAATATGTAGTTAGTGCTTACTTCTAGCCCCTCATCTCATCTAAAAGTTATTTTCATTTCCTAAGCAATAGTTGTTCTATTAACACAAACAAAGAGAAAAATTCCAAATCCTCATTTTTTCATTAGTTAAAATACGGAAACACCCCAAATGCTCAAATTTAATAGAAAACACATTTAACCATCTGCTTGGAGACATTAGGTAAAACTGAAAAATGATAAAAAAAAATCTTTCCATTTTTATTAAGTTGATATATTTAACATTAGCAACTTGCTAAGGAAAATATTTTTGTTATGCTTTTAGATAGTTTATAGCTACTTTGACTAACAAGCCCTCCTAAAAATAAATGACATGTAATGGTAAATATTTGCCTTGAGATATCATATCTTCTTATTGTACATTTTATATCTTCCCTTGTGTTGAATATGGAGTGATCATTGAGATGTTTGATTGGAACATTCATTTGAAGACATAAATTATAATAAAATACATAAACTTCTAATGTGGTGTGAAAGGTGGAAAAAATAATTGATTTGTAGCGACAATTTTGACAAAAAAAAATAAAAAATTATGAAACTAATTTGTTTTCAAATATTAGATAATCAAAAATTATTGCCACAACTTGAATTATCCATAAAATATAAAACTGAAACCAATAATTTTGTCTAAATGCCTCTAATTTTTACTAGTATTTTAATTAAAAATTTCAGAACTTCGCATCTTATCATCCAAGATAAGGTGAGAAACAGTATTACAATGAAAATTCAGACCATTTGACACAAAAAAGTCGGTGTGAAGATTACAAATGCTCTTCAAGCGCATGTCATATTCCATGTAGGGTCAAATGGTTTCGAATAATTTTATAGTATTCTTTTCCATCGTTCTTCCTATTTTGAGGGAAATGGAAGCTTCTTGTTTTTTAACACATACTGAAATCCTAAGCATTATCCTGCCATTCTTGAAGGTTCACTTATATACCCTAGCAAGCAGCCATCACTGCAGTCTCTACTTTATACACATACAGAATCGTTCTCACCATTCAGGAGGAGGGCTCCCCACGACTTGCTAATTCTTTAAACGAGTTTTTCCGGGCAGAGGCCAAAATGGTCTTGTCCGCTACAATAAAGTATGCCGCTCCACTCACTGCGTCCGCCCCCCAAAACATACATGTTTAATAAGGTGTATTCAAATTCCATGCCCAAGAAGAGAGAAGAAAAAGAGCACTTAATATATAACGAGGTCCAACTTACCTAAAGAGATGATATGTGCCTGGGCTACATAGTTCAGATTCGCTCTTGCCCATGGAATGGCCCGTGCTCCCATCATCTGTTTTCATTCATTTCAATTACATTGCACAAATACTAAAATTCAGGACATGGCATGACCAAGAACAGTAATCACTAGTACTGACCACGGGAACTGCAGATGCCACGAATGCAATTGCAGCTGCCTTTGCCCCTGCTTTCACTCCATCTGTAATTGTATACACACATATATGTCAATACCCACATTCACCAAAAATATCTAACCCGATTTCCTAACAGTTACCTGGTTTATATTGCCTTCAACACAGATCTAATCTGATCAAATAAAAAGTGGAATCTTGGAAGGAAAGTATGAATAGTGTGAGTACCGTGTGCGCATTGCTTCGCTGTGAGTTGAGCGGTGGAATTGGGTTTAGTCAGACGAAAAGGCTTGGCTGCCATGGCCATGTCCTGCCTCCTCACTGCCCACCACTTGCGTGCATTATTTGCAATACCCATATCTCAAAAATTGAGGTTGAAAAGCTTAAAACTGTGTTCTGTTCTATGAATTTAACAGACAAGTTAAACGGTGTGAGGTGCAGAGATAATGAAGCATCCGGGTATATAAAGGAGTTTGGAGGAAGGAGAAGGGAAGTTGAAAGGGATGGAGCATAAACCGGGGTCCGCCGCGGAAAACAGCAGATTGGAAATCGAAAGAGATATTGAGTATTGTGGGTGCATCTGGTTTGGTGTCCACTCGAAGAAAATCGAGTCCATACGCTGAATACCGTCGCTTAACTGAAAAACCGCTATGCTTTTGTTTGTTTTGTAAACCCACATTGACAGATCGACGGCCTTTGCCTTCCCTCGGTTAAGCTGTATTTACAGACCCCGGTTTTCGTGCACTGTTAAAGGCTTTACACTTCCTCCTTCGGATTAGTTGAAATAAACATAGCACAGGAATTTGTTCTTATTTAATTTATCTCCCACAATTCTTCTCCTTTACGGCGGGAGTGTAGCTTAGTTTCTTTCGAAGGCCGTTTTTATTGATGAGTTTGAATTAGAAGTAGTAGGTATATTTCTAGCGATAGAAATGGGTCACGATAAAATAGACTTCCCCAATCAAATGAGTTATCTTGATTTTGTTCTCTTCTTGCTTTTAGTTTGGAAGAGAGGCCATATAAAATCGGCGGCCGTTAAGCTCCATCTAAAATGCACTAAAATAAAGAAAAGTCAATTTTATTTTTTCAGATTTGTAAAAATACAATGATTTTTTTTGTAAATTTTTAATTTTTTTTTATCACAAAATGTGCAGATCATGAAGAACAGATGCTAAAAATTTCGCAAAAATCTGTTGTGTTTTCTATTTTTTTAAAATTTGATCAAAGATACATTTTAGATGGAGCTTAGCCACGTCCTATAAAACCCTTTATTTAATTAATCTACAAATTATATATTAAAAAACAAAGTTAAAGACATAAAAATACAAACTGAATGAATGCTACTTCTATCATTAAACTAGATCTTTTGTTACATCAACTATTAGAGAGACTAATAGCAATAGGAGTTTCTAAATAAGAATTTATAATAACATGGAAAGATAATGTTTAACATCATCTCTCTTACAAGGGTAGGTCCTCATGCAATTGCTTAACTTATTTGTAGCAACCACTATTCCACTTCTTTAGAAATTATTTGTAGAGCTAGTGGTCCCAAAGAATAATTTTTTTCTCTTGGTTTTCAAATAACGATCATAAACTTATATTAATAGTTTTATAATAGTTTTGGTAGTTATAATTTGAAACAAAATGGCAGAAAATATTAAATAAGTGGGAGAGAAACTTGTCAAGACTCAATACTCAAGACATGAAAAGCATCAAAATGTTAAAGGAGATAAAAAGAACACTAAAAAGGACAAAGAAGGGAAGAAAGAAGACAAAATTGATACCTTCAAGAAGGATAACTCATCTCAACAAAGAAAATCAATTACTAAGAGAGTTAAATGTTCCTTTTGTAACAATTGGTCATGAAGAGCATCAATGCATGGAAAAACAAATTGAGCACCTCACTTTTCTACTCAAAAAGAATAATATTGAGGTAACTGATTCTCTCAAAGCATCTTCTTCAAATCAGGAAATTACTAAAGACAAAGAGAAATTGGAACGCAGGGTCTTATTTACTCAAGCGATTACAAATTCTGGTGCTACACACCATATGGGCTCTCATCCAGATTTTGATTCCAGCCCTCATAATTCAAATGATTTAGCAGATGACAGTCATATTCATGCAGATTCATCAACAACATCATCATCCTTTGAGGCGGCCTTATAGGCTTCTCTTCTTATCTTTTTTTTAGGATAGTTTTGTTCCCACTAGGTTTTCTATCTTCTTCTTTTATGAGAGATTGCATTGTACATGGGTACCTAACATGGCTAGTAACTAGGACCCATTTTTTTAATCTTGTCCTCCTAAGTTATGCTTAAATGGGGGTGTTAGTGTAATTATTTAATTTACACATAGTCTTTTAATCCTAATTTGTCATTTATTCACATTTGACACTTGTCTATACAAGTCATCATCCTTCAGGTTTCTACTAGAGATGTGTCGATTTCATTTCGACGTATCATCCTAGTTTCTTGGGTGGTTTTTCCACCACTCCAGTTCTTCCCTTCTTTCATGGTTGGAATTTGTTACACTTAGGTTCTATATGTACTCTCTTCATTTTCATTATTGATTAGCAGATTTACACCATTATGTTGTGGTTCTTTTTTATCTCTTAGTTCTTGTGAAATTCTTCATATAATTACAC
Organism: Chamaecyparis obtusa; assembly: GCA_027943335.1. Lineage (NCBI taxonomy): Eukaryota > Viridiplantae > Streptophyta > Pinopsida > Cupressales > Cupressaceae > Chamaecyparis > Chamaecyparis obtusa. Next base: position 18,114 of record BSBK01006294.1, on the reverse strand, counting down.
ATATATCTACACCCTTGATGAAGATTTGTACAAGTTTAAAGGGCTTTCCCAAATACTTTCTTATATTTAAGAGTTTTTAAAATATTTACTGGATTATCTCACATGTTACCTTTTTTTTTTAATCTTAAATACTATTTTATTTTTTATCTTCTTTTTTTTTTTATTATTTTTTATTTACAAGGGACTTTCTACGAATAATGATATGAATGAAAAAAATCATAATAATTCCTCCCTATAAATTAGCTTCTATCATCAATAGCATGAGGTGTAAATACATCACAACTCACAAAACATTTTTTCGACAAGTTTCATATCAATTATAAAAACATCTATTCTTTACTTTTGTAGCTTTATCAATGTCACAATGACACTATTTCACTTTACTTCATCTATAATTGTATTTTTAAAAGTTATAGATATTATTTTAAGAAATCATTTTTCTTTAAATTTAAATTCAAATGTAAATTCCATAAAAAATACTTTTTCCTCCAACAACATGATTTGAGCTCTAGTAAAGGAAGCATTTCCTCTAAGAGCTTTACTTCTTACTACACTTAGATAAACCAAATATTTCTAAATAATTTGATTTATTTCTTAGTAAAGTGTAGTGTCATTAATTGTATACACATTAGAATTTCACACTCTATTTGGCACTTAATTTAGCGTGTCTTTTCTTAGATCATTTAAAGCCCATTTTTATGATTCGTGCTACCGTATTATATGATTGTTAATCCCGCAACTTAATGATCATCAAATATTAATTCTGAGACTAGGTCCTATGTTTTGGACCCTAACACATCATTACCTCTTTGTTTGGTCCATGTTTAAAGGACTTGGGCACTTATCACCCTAGTCTCTCCAAAAGGTGTCTAAAATAAAATATTTGCAAGTGCTAGCCTCTATCATTTGTTATTTGGTCTCTATCTTTGCATTTAATTATTAGTTGTAGACCTACATTCAAAAATACCTTATGAACACTATATAAATCACATCTTATATCATTCATAATATATAATACATTCTAAGAGTCTTCAATATTATCAAGAAGACTTTCTATTTCAAAGTCATCAACATATCGAGCAACAAAATAAGGTATGTGCACAAAGATGGGGGAACCAAAAGTGGATAGTCTACTTTTTGGTCCCATCTAAGAGAACATGAGCATGCTATAATGTGCTTGTGTTATAGAGTAAGTACATTGTAGGACACTAGCATTATAACGCACTTGTCTTGTAACTTGGCAATTGTTAAGCCTATGCTTGGTCACTACAAGGCCATAACACAAGTGCATAATGACTTGGTACTAGTTAAGCATAAGATTGATCACTTTAAGGGCATACTCCAAGCACATTAAAATGCACTCTCATTTTGAAGAAGAACAAAATTTTCTAACTTTCTATCTTTGTCTACACCTCAAACATATTCTCTTCATTGGAATTATACACAAATATAAACTTTAAGTATAAGTGACAAATTTTAAGAGGAATCTATAAGAGTTATAATATATACTCTAGATTTTAGAATATCTTAAATGAAATTTATACAGTCAAATTTAGGTAAAAAATAGGCTTATGTCACCCTCTCTATCTCACTTATAAGTCTCACTTGATATCTAGACCCCCTCTCTCTCCAATTAACTCAAATCTAATTAATCTAATTAATTATTTATATTTATTAAAATAGATCTTTTTCATAGATATTTAATAGTTTGTATCTCACTATTATAAAATATAGTAACAATTGAATAATAACATAACACGCTATATATATGATAGCTTTCCACTCTTCGAGTGACAAATGTTATTAAAATCAAATGTAATAATTTGTCTTGCAACCACACATTAATTTAGTCTTTGCTGATTTAAGGCGAACTTTCCTACGTTTGAAAGGCAATGTTAAATAAATAACCATCGACCCTCTCAATTCAAACACACTCGTAAGCAGAGGACGTAAATGTTGGTCTCAGAGCGGGTAGAAGTAGGTAAGTTTGACGACGTTAAACAAAAATTCTTTCAAAGTGCGATCATTCACAAGAGACTTTACCGAGAACCTCAGATTTGCTATGTCCTTTGTTTCTACGGCGGAACCTGGTTTGTTTCCAATCCCATCTGCTCGCTGCCTCCATTTATACACCTCATTTGCTCCTTCATTTCTACATCTCATTCAAATATTTCGCAGCTTTAAGAGAATCTAGTTGAATTATAGAGCTGCGAGTATTGCAATGGATGCAAGGCAAGGCAAAGTAAACATAGCTGAAAACAGAGCAAAGCAATGCTCAAAAGGTAAACATAGCACGCATTTAGTATCTTCCGTTGCTTAGCTGATCTACTAATAATAAACATGATAATTTCTGGGTCTGTGAGAATTGTTTGAGAAAGCTTGTCAATGTAACTTTGTTGTCGAAGCTTCTGAAAATTGTTTGTAATCTTTGCGGCGTGCTAGTGCTATGTTATAATTCTTAGCCCACCTAAAATTGTTATTTGTTAAAGCTGGTGAATCGTATTATGAGTGAATTGCATATTTGCGTGTATACAATTACAGATGGAGTGAAAGCAGGGGCGAAGGCAGCGGCAGTTGCATGTATCGCATCTGCAATCCCTCTGGTGAGTGCTGCCGATTATTATTATTATACAATGTAATTGATATCAATCTATTTGCCATACAATGTATTTGAAATTGATATGAATTTATTATGATGTAACAGATGATGGGAGCACGGGCCATTCCCTGGGCAAGGGCTAATCTCAACTATGCTGCTCATGCACATATCATCTCTTTAGGTATAAATTACTCTTGTGGAAATCTGATACTATTAATAAATTACTCTGTTTCCTTTTCTTGTTATTTGGGAATGGAATTTGAGTTCACTTGAACAACATATGTGCTTGTTTATATGGATGCAGTCACTGGAGCAGCTTATTTCGTTGTAGCAGACAAAACCATTTTGGCCTCTGCACGGAAAAACTCTTTTGAAAAATTTGCAAGTCGCGTTGAATCTTTCCTGTGAATAATAGGATAAATTGGGGAGACAAGATTACAGAAAAAAAGAAGTGAGCCTGGAAGAATGGCTGGTTGTTATTTTAGAATTGTATCCTGAAAGATTATGTAAATTAAGCATTCCCAAATTAACTTCTCACCCTTTGTGAAACGGAATAAAAAATATTAGAATGAATGCGCTTCATACTTGGAAAGGAATTCATTGCTGGATTTGGATTTTATGTTATGTCACCCAAAAACAATCATTCCATGCACCAGAGTTGATAATCAAAGTTGTCAAGTGACACCAGATGTTAGTAGATGTTTTAAAAGGAAAGAAAAGAGTACTTAATAAATAGTTGCAAAAAATGATGAGAGGAACTAACCAAGAGAATCTCTTGATAAATTTGTTAAAAACATTTTTTTCCTTCTTAAGAATAAGCGTCAAATTATTATATAGAATAATATTGTATAAATTCACATGAAAAAATAGATATAGTTTAGAATAAAACTCTAACAAGAGCTCAAATGTTAGTGGGAGGTTGTGAGTTTTCATAATTCAATTTATCCTAGATACCAATAAGATCCAAAGTATCTACTGAAGGCTTCCAACCATCATTATCTTTTGTATCTTTATTAAGAGGTTGAGTGTCATGAAAAAACAATATAGCATGAGCAAGACGAGATTCTACTGATGTTTAGCCAACCACCAAACCCATGGCTAGGAATGTAAGAAGCAAACTAGTGGTAGGAAAGCTATGACTCTCCTTTGTAAGACCAATCTTTTTCACTTGTCATAGGAGGCTAAGAAGCATCAGAATGTGTAACTTGCTCACCTGAATAAAATTGGCTACATCCTTGATGATACCCACAAGATAGAGAAATTTGGCTAGAGGCAAGAGTTAAAGGGACTATGGAAATAGTGTATAAGGAATTGTCTTAATGATCTAAGAGCACATGAGCTTCACTTCAAGTACAAACTTGTTGGTTTGCACTCAAGCCTACATAAGCATATTCTCCAGCCTTTTTTTTAAGGCCCTCCTTCTAGTGCCACTTTTGTTGAGCCTTGTTTTTACACAAGTCAATTACTAGGAATTCGATATCAAAATTCCCCTCTTGAAAGAATACCAAAGTTATTCCCAAGGTTACATAAGACTATTTGTCAACTGCCTAGATAGTTTAATGCAAGGTAAATGTGATTGTTCATGAGGAGTCCTTTGCTGGTTCGATCTTTTGAAGGCTACAAAACACACTTTAACACTTTTTTTTTGTATTTTCTCAATTTTCAAAGTATGCAATTTTCTAACAATGCAAATTGTACTAATCTTAACATGAATCCTATACTTCACTAATTTTCCAAAAAATGCAAAAGAGTAAGGTAACGAGAATCTCAAGCGAGTTGCTGAATTAAAAACAAAACCTAATGGACATCAACCATCATTGTATCATTCCTACAAATTGAATTACTAGTGAAATGGAAAACTCACAAAATATAAATAAGAGATACTCACAATTAATATTATGCAAATGTAATCATCAATGGAATATGCTCAAGATATAGAATTTCTCAAAACTCATTAAATTGTGAAGCTGCTACAGATGCACGCACACACGAGACAAATTTATCTTTTGGTTCAAATAGAATACTTTCTCCAATAATTCATCACAACTAGAAGATCCAACAATAATTAACACCAAACTAAATGATCGCAAATACATTCATAATAACACGCAATTGGCTCTTTGAAATTAACGAACAAGCATTCAAAAATTCATGAATTTCTCATTGATAGTAGAAAATCACACCATCATTGAAGCACCAATTTCATATAGCTTTATTGCATTAAAATACCAACCCTAATTACATCAGTAATACGAATCTATATAGTGCTTACAACTAAGAAAATAGAAACTCATAACTAGGGTTTCTAGCCATGAGAGAATGATGAAACAAAATTAAAACTAAAGTTTAACTAAGAAAAACTACTCCTAAATTGATTACTAACATGTTTTCATGGATTCTCATCCATTATTACATCAAATTCATATAAAGAAAGGCTGGAAACAACCCCTAAAATACAGAAACTCGAACTGCAGTTCCACCATTTCCTCCCAAAATGTATACAGTTTGGAACTTGACTTTAGTGCTCATGCCAAAAATACATAGAGTTAACTTCCCTTTTGAATGCTAACTAATATTGAACAACTTGATCAACCAAAATGACCCATAACATGCATCAAACTCCTTCAAAAAAATTATTTTCTACAAAAAACGTGAAAAATATGCATGTTTAGGAATTTTGTAGTCTTTTGGAGTTATCAAACTCCTCCATTGCGTAATCTTTTGGAGTTATCTCTATACTGCTTTTACTAGGAGGAGCTACAACAACCTAATCCCTCCACTATCCTCTACCATCTTGTGTCACATATGACATTCTTTGTGCAATCTGGCTGGACTCCCCCTTGTGCAATGTTTATCCCAATGTGGACATATCAACATTATCTTCTTCAATATATTTTCTTATTTGGGGTTGAATCACCTTAGCCAACCAGGTGGACTTGGTGGAGGAATTCCATGGCTTATATGACATTATTGGTTCATTAGTTCTTTGAGTTTCTTCTTCTTCTTCTTAGATTCCTATTGCTCAAACTCTTGTTTGGGCTCTAAGGTCTTTTCTCTTTCTAGTGAATACTAAGGATTTTAAGGTTTTTCTTCCTGTTCATGTGTCTTCTCCTTATCATGATTTTTTTTTTCTTTCCTCACCAAATGATGTGCTAGCGAGTATGTTCTCCCATATCCCTATTGTTGGTTTCTATTATTTTTTGGATGGTCCTAGTTCTACATGTACCTGTGGAGCTAGTGGAGGTGGAGGAGTTTGTATTTGCAAATCCTCTTGGATTTATTAGGATCCATCTCTCCCTTCGCAAGCTCCACTACTCATTCCTATGCTTTGTCTCCCTATACATCCATCATTGTTTCTTTCTCCATTTTAGGTTCCACATCGAAGGATGGATGAATCAGAAGCTACATCTCTATCTGTTCATCTAGTAACTGATCTCCACTACCCTTCACACTGAGACTCTTCTCTATTGTGAATAGTGTGGGAGGGGTGATTGCTAATGTATCTATACTAGTTCCTTCTCCTGTAGTGAGCACATCAAGAGAATCTTCCTTGAATCTAAGAATATTTTTAAAATTGGAAACAGAAAATTCATCGAGCCCTAGTGCATTTTAGGGTCCTAAGACTCCTTCAACATCCATCTCAATATCAATGGTCTCCTTCTTAGCCTCAGGTTGCACAGTCTACTTCTATTCCTTCTTTCTTTCTACAATGATGGACTATTGTGTCTTTCTTACCAATGGTACCTCTTCTTTTGCCTCCACCACTTCATCTTCTAGGAGTGTCTTTAACTATGGATATATTGAGGCTCCCTTTCATTTGTACACTTTACCCTTTAATAGGGGTTTTGTGCTCTTTGTCCTTTGAATTTTGAAGGCAAGAACCTGCCTCTCCTCAAAAGTGGTTGGTACCTCATTAGTTTGTGGCTCATCAGCTTGTTCATTAAGAGAAGATGCAACATCCTTTCTTTTCCTCTTCTTGGCTCTTTGTCTTTCTTGAGGACCATAGGTAGCAAGCCTTGCATGCATGTAAACTATTTTTGGCCTTATGGGAGCTGTCTCCTTGAAGACTAGAATATTTACCTTGTTTCCTTTTCCTTTCTCCACCTGAGAAGGTGGATTTGACTATGGCTTCATTGGTATAGGATAAAACTTACATGGCTTATGGATCCAGTCCTTTGTCAATTTGAGCATATGCTGGGCTTGGTGTTGGACGTTATCATCTTCATCACGAGCTACTTCGACATTCACAATTGAGTTATTATGTAACACATTTTCGTTGTTGTACAATGGATCGAGGATGTTCTCTGAATCCTTCTCCCAACTCCTGGGATGGACATGTATTGAGAGGGTTTCTACTACCAATTGGAGGTCCATTCTACAATAATCTTGGATCCTCACTTCATAATCATCCACACAATTTATCCAATGATCTTCTGTCTAGTTCATGCATGTCTAACTTCCTTTCTATTTTGTTGAAGGTCCCAATTGGGTCAAATCTTGACCTTATCAATTTAAATTCCTGTAGGGGACACTCATCCCATTCCATCTCTATTGACTTGAAAACTTTGATAGCTTGCACTAAATGGTCCCCAATAGAGATAGGGAAATCCCAACAATGCTTCTTCCTGGTTCTGATCACCTCATAGGCATTTCAGAGTTGTCTTACTATTTTCATAAGCACTATCCTCTCTGATGGGTACCTTGGGAGCTTCTTAGGGTTTATGTTGCTTCCTGCCACCCGAATGTAAGTAAAGGTCCTGAATTGGACGTAATAAGCCCCTAGGGACCATACCTTAGCAACAGATTCCTTAGACAATCTCTTTGCAAAATCCCCTTCAATTGACCTGATTATTGCAAAGAGAAAGGCATCATTGGCAATCCTATATTTGGGGCTATCTTTTTTCATCTTCTCCTTCCTCACCAACTGAGGATATGCAAACCATACATTTTGATCCTTGAAGGATAATCTTTTGGTGAGATCAAGGTACTTTTCCCTTGCAGCTAAGAGATGTACTATATATGAGATCATAAAGAATCTTGGATTGTGTTTAACCTGCCTAAGCTGCTCATCTAAGTTGTCACTCAATATTGTTCACCAGTCAATTATTTCTCTCCTCCCTTTGATCTTTTCTATCATGTGAATCATCTAGGGCTCTAATTGGTGTACTTGGGGAAGGCCATATACCTAACTTAGCAATGTTACAATGTAGCCCTCATGTCGTCATTGAGGTAGCCTCTCCTCATGTCAATTTTGTCCAGTTTGTTCTTGTTCAGAGGCTTGATGAGGTATTCCTTGTTGACAATGTTATATGCTTGATCAGTTTTATCTTGGAACCACCTCATATTTCTCTCCTTCGAGAAAGGGTACAAGTGATCAACCCTTTGTAAGTGGAAGAATTCTTCAATCACATCAAACCTATGGTCCAATACAATGTCTCTAGCTTTGTTTCTGACTATCTTTTCATCAGGTATGTAATAGTCCACCAAAGTCAATCAAATATGAGGATATGATGGAGACTGGATGCACAGCGGCATTCACCAACCCTTCTAGTACCATCGTTGTGCAATATGAGGACCTACTAGCAGGATTCACATAGTGTCTCAAGAATGAGTCCCAATCCATGTGGCCAATATCTATATTTATTATTTAACTGTACAAATTCCCCATCCTTGTGGGAGCGTAGTAACCCTTGTATTGGTACTTCATTTGCAAAACACTAGTCTTTTATGATATTTTGTATGCAAACACAATTGTCAATAATAACTTATTGAAAGCATGAACTAATCTAACCATCTAACCCAATTATGAAAAAAAACAACTAAAAAAAGTGAAGAAAAAATCCTTAATTGCCATAAAAAACCAGTAAAACTGAGACTTTTTAAGTCTCTGGAATCTTCGCAATGTCGAACCTTCGTAGTCCGACAAACTCATCATAGTGCGAAGTCTCAAAGCCAGTAGAAGTAGGTAAGTTTGACGACGTTAAACAAATATTCTTTCAAAGTGTGATCATTCACAAGAGACTTTACCGACAACCACTCAGATTTGCTATGTACTTATAATTTCTACGGCAGAACCTGGTTTGTTTCCAATCCCATCTGCTCGCTGCCTCCATTTATACACCTCATTTGCTTCTTCATTTCTACATCATACAAATATTGCGCAACTTTAAGAGCATCTAGTTGAATTATAGAGCTACGAGTATTGCAATGGATGCAAGGCAAGGCAAAGTAAACATAGCTGAAAACAGAGAAAAGCAACGCTCAAAAGATAAACATAGCACGCATTTAGTATCTTCCGTTGCTTAGCTGTTCTAATAATAAACACGATAATTTCGCAGCTTTAAGAGCATCTAGTTCAATTATAGAGCAATTAGTAAGCATTATCAAATTAACTTTTCACCATTTGTGAGATGGAATGCAAAATATTAAAATGAATGTGGTTTACTAAGCATGCTTGGAAAAGGAATTCATTCTAGAAAGAAAGAGCTGATAATGAAAGCTTTCGAGTGACATCAGATGTTAGTAGACGTTTTAAAAGAAAGAGCATAATGACATATTTACTTAATAATAAATAGTTGCAATTAAAAAATATGAGACCGAGGAACTGACTTCAAGAGACAAACGTTTTTTTACTTATTATGAATAAGTGTCAAATTTATTTTTTATAGAACAATATTGTATAAATTCATATTAAAAAAATTAGATATAATTTAGGATAAAATATCACAACAAGAGCTAAAATGTTAGTGGGAGGTAGTGGGTTTTAAAAATTCAATGTATCCAAGACATCAATAATGTCCATAGTATCTACTAGAGATTCCCAACCATCATTACATTATCTTTTGTATCTTTATCAAGAGATTTAGTGTTATGAAGAAACAATATAGCATGAGCAAGACAAGAGATTCTACCAATGTTTAGCCAACCACCAAACACATGGCTAGGAATATAAGAATAAGTACAATGGTGGTAGGAAAGATAAGACCCTCCATTATAAGACCAATCTTTTTCTCTTTTTATAGGAGGCTAAGAAGCATGAGAATGTGTAACTTGTTCACCAGAATTAGATTGGCTACATCCTTAATGACACCCACAAGATAGAGAATGTTGGCTAGAGGCAAGAGTTAAAGGGACTTTGGAAATAGTGTAAAAGGCATTATCCTAATGATCTAAGAGCACATGAGATCCACTTCAAGTAGAACCTTGTTGGCTTACACTCAAGGCTACTTAAGCATATTAGAACAAAGTATAGCCTTAGTGTAAAGTGAGAAATTCATATCAACTTTAAAACAAATAGAATTTAAATTATGGACTTCTATATGCTAAAAATAATTCTCACCCTCAAAGCATGCCAAATCTAGGTACATTTAGAGGGGATTTTGGGATGATTTCTTAATAGAGTTATATTATATGAGAGTGGTTTATGTAACATGGATCTAAAGAAATCATAAATCCAAGCATGCATAGCCTAAGATCTAGGAACAACTAGAAAATATGCTTACGAGTTTCGTGATCACCACAAAATGGGCATTGAAGAACCCTTACTCCCAACATGAATTAATATAGAGTGAACTAAAGGCCTTAGAAAGGAATATAATAGGAAAAATAAGAAATCTTTGACTCCAAAATAGTTGATCAAATAGTATTAAAACCATAATACTAAGTGCTCAAATATGGTTGCAATGACTATTTTTGGTTTGAAATAGGAACCTTGAAAAATGTAAAGAGAGATAAGAATATTACTAATGAGGAATGTAAGTACACAATAGTGTGTCAGCCTACCATTTTCAATCTTTCCACTAGAGAACTTGAAAAAGAAAACCCAATTTTGTGAATTATATCTAATGGCAGTAAGTCAATAATTATCTAGAAGGTTTGAAGATCCTAGTTAGACAATTAAAACTTATCTTTGGATTCAATCCACGCAATAAAATTCTTAATTCTTTTGAAAATAATTTACAAGGTTCTTGATTTATTTCTTGAAAAAACCTCAAAGAATGAACCATGGAGCCTTGGCTAGAGGAAGATCTTGAAAAAAGATAATAGGAAATGATAATAAACAATATTTATTAATAGAAAGCCCTAATATAAAATTCTTTGTCATTTTAGATCAACTAAGGTTTGAAAGCTTCCCTAGCTCTGCAAACTATTTTCATCACAAAGGCACCTTGAATATAGATGAATTCTTTAATGATAAGAAGGTCTTGTATAATGCTCTATCAAGATTTCTTCTCATAACAAAAAAATATTTTGAAAAACTTATAAGTCATATTAATCTTCCTTGTGAATTCAATGGGATTAATTGTGGATGTAACTATGCAAAAATAAGGAAGTGACCCTAGAAGAATGGATGGACATTGTTTTAGAATTGTGGCTTGAAAGATTGATTTAAATGAAAGATTGCCAAGTTAACTTCTCACATATTATGTGATGGAATACAAAATGTTATAATGATGGTGATTTTTTAAGCATTCTTTGCAAACATGCTCATAGGTAGAATTGTATTTTAAGTTATGTTTGAAAAAATAATTATTCAATGCACCAAAGTTGGTAATGAAGTTACCAAGTTAATTGACTTACGATATTGCTATCAAGATTCAACTATGTATTTTTTTAGTCAAACTCATTGACACATGTTTCATGAGTAGTGGTTCACAAGAACCCATCTCTCATTATAATGAATGGAATACTTAAAACTATTTGCATCTAGGTGATGCTTATAGGCTTTAAGTATAAAGTCTTCCCAAGAGATCACACATCCCAGTATTGCTCCAACTCAAATAGGCTTAACCATGGAGTTTCCTTGAAAGTTAAAACCACTTAGCTTTCTACCCCATTTGCAAAACCTCAAGTCATGAGTACATTATGCCTTGTGAAGAATTCACTATAAAGATCCTTTGAAACATTGGGTATTCTGGAAGCATCCTTCCAGGATGATAATGGCAATCACGTATATATATTTAGTCCATTCATGGGTAATGGCTACTGTACAAACAGGTAGATCATAGAGAATGGTAGGATGGTTTTTAGGACTCAAAATTCACAGCTTCCTATTTTCCTTCTAATAGTAAGAATGATGCAGTAAATGAGTTATTGTTGTGTTATTGTTTAGGAACAATTCATCACTAATTTTTTAATATTATTTTGGAAGTATTGTTTTCAACTAGAAAGATTTCAATGGAGCCTTGATATTTGGCTTCCAAGTAAATGAAAAAGGACAAAAATTTCCATGAAAATTAATTTAAAAATAAATAAATCACATGTTGATCAGGATTTAAACAATCAATTTTTTCTTTAATTTATATTTTTATTCTCCTCCTTCTCCTCCTCCTCTTCTTATTTTTCTTAGATCATTCATTTCCTTTCCCTTTTTCTCATTCTCCTTCTTTTTCTTCTTCTTATCCTCCTCTTCCTTTTTTTTCTTGGTCATTTTCGTCTCCATCTTCTTCTTTTTTCTTATCCTTCACCTTCTTCTCCTTTCCATTTTTCTTCATCTTCTCCTCATCCTTCTACTCTTCCTTATCCTTCTCCACCTCCTCCTCCTCCTCCTTCTTTCTCACCTTCTTCTTCTACTTCTCCTCCTACTCAGGTCTTATTCTTCTTTTTCTACTTCTCCTTATTTTCCTTTTCCTTTTACTCCTTCTCCTTCTTGTCCTTCATTCTCTTTAGGTTTTTATCCTTCTTCTTCTTCTCTGCTCCCTCCTTTTCTTCTTTGTCATCTCCTTCTGCTTCTTCTTCTTTTTAAACAATCTTTTGTAATAAAAGTTACATCTTTAAACAATTGTTTAAAATAAGAAGAATATATTGTATATGATGGGATGATATGTGTATAGATAATTTGGAAAATGGAAGACTTTTCCACATCCCATGTCTACATATTGAACATTAGCTTGTAGGGACAAATATTTGAAGTTAAATTATTTGATAATTGATAAGTAGGAGGTACTTTCCACAACAAGTCAAATTATTCCAATGCTTCATCTTTGTGAACAACACCTGGATACAATGAGTGTTGAATGTACCATTCATTCCCATGAGATATGGGTTCTTATGAACCACTACTCATTAAACACAGGTCAATGAATTTGACTCGAAAACTACACAATTGAATTTGGGTAACAATATCATACTTATCTGATAATTATTTGTATTTCCTTAAAATATTTTTTCACTCTTGGTGAGATTCTTGACACCATCAAGCCAATGTCATTAAATAATTTAGAAGTGATTTACGGACACTAACAAAACACATTTATGTACCCCACATATTCTTTCACTTTTTGCGTATATATTTACCATATATTTCTCCACCAAATGAAGATTCAATGATTATGTCGATAGTAATATATACATGCTAAATAATGTGTTAGAGAGTACAATTCAAAGACATAGTGATAAAAATTCAATGGCCAATTGTTTTTTGTAGATTGCCTCTCATCTCATAATAATTCAACCAAAAACAAACTAATAATTTTAATACATACCATATTTTTATATATAATAATATAATATCCAATATTGATATAAACCCATTATTTCAACTAAAAATATTAATGTTTCCTTATTCATAATTTATTTTATTATTCCCACTATATAAATATTAATTTTTGTCTAGGGTAAATTCCTCAAGATCCATTGGTGCTTAATAAGTGGTGCTTTTTCTTGTCAATTAAGTGTTAATAACTTATCAAACCAATCTATATGCACAAGAAATGTTCAATATTTCACCAAATTAGAAACCCTGATTTAAGGGCACATTCTCTTCGCATAAACAACGAAAAGGTCCAAAATAAGAGAATTGAATAAATTTCATTATAAATGTTTAATTATTTATATCATTACTAGTCAAAATAAGTCATTTCATGTTCAATGAATGAATGAAAAATGATTCCTCTATTAACATCTAACATTAATATAATAAGCATGTAGGAGTAAAATTGATTAATTCTATCAAAAAGAGATTTTATCATTTTGGGATAAGGTTAGAAATAAAAATGCATTAACCACATAAGACTAAGGTAGGAACAAAAATCTTAATCTAACACATAATGTATCTAAGTGGTGTGTGCCAACCAAATCTTCTAACCCATCACTGTCGAGGAGCTAGCTTCCTCTACCTCAACCACACTCTCGTCTTCTTCTTGCAAAACTCTTAGACACACTCGAGACCACATCAGTAGGTCGGTTTTTGTAAAATCATAAACAAATAAAATGACATCACATTTCATTGCAATGTACATCATATTCCCCCATATATGCATGTTAAAAATAAAGTAACTCATAAAAATGCTATTTCATTCAAATAACATCATCATAAATATAATAGTGCTATCATAGATGATCAAATATTAGGACATGTTGCATAAGAATAATAAGTGGAAATGATAATTCATCGCCATATAGTTGAATGTATCAAAACCAAGTCGACTAGTGTCTAAGTCTTAAAGGAAAGCACATGACTAAGAAAAATATAGCAACTAAAGTCTAAGATCATCTGACAAGGCCAGAAAAAGTCAAAGTGTCTCATGCAGATCCTAAAAAGTAGGAGTATAACATGTTAGTTCGTGACATCCCTCCCCACTAGGAAGAGACATCAACCCAATGTCATTAGAAAATACATCAAAATAATCATACCACACGCATAAATATATAGATAGATGAGATAAAATATAAAATATCTATGAAAATAACTGAGAGAAAGATCTATGCATGTCCTCCATGTCCTCCCAGATGGTGTTGTCAATAGAGAATTGGTCCCAATGGACCTTTTACTGCAAAACATCTCTATTGCATACCTGAATAGTATGTTGATCAATGAGATGGGTAGGCTCCACTAGCACTAACCCTAGATCCTACACCTACAAATATTGCCAATTCAAGATGTGAGATGTATCCAGATGATAAGGCTTAAGAAAGGAAACATATAATACATTATGGCTTTGGGATAGAATGGGTGGTAGAGAAAGTCAATAAGCAAGTGGTTTGATAACCTCCAACACATCAAAGCGCTCCACATATCTTGGCACAAGTTTTGAAGACTTTCCAAATGAAATTGAGATTTTGTGAGGTCTCACATGCAAGAACACCTTGTCCCCTTCCTGAAACTATCTAAAAGTGTGGTTCTTATCTGCATAATTATTTTTCTGATCAGCTACTTCCTTCAACCAACTAGGAATCAAATGCATTTGTTCCTCCATCTCTCTCAACATGTCGGGATCAATCACAATCATATCCTCAATTCAGTCTGAGCTAATAGGTGTGCGACACTTATGCCCATAAAGAACCTCGAATAGTTCCATACCCAAGGAAGCATGAAAAGAGTTTTTATACACAAACTCTAGCAAGGGAAGGTACTCTTCCCACTTTTAGTGATGATCCATGTAGCACATTCAGAGTAAATCCTCTAATACCTAGTTTACTCTCTCTATTTTCCCATCCTTTTGAGGATGATAGGTTATGTTGAAGTTTAGTTGTGTACCCAAGGAATAATTCATGGTTTTCCAAAACCTTGATGTCATATGAGTATCCCTAAACTAGATATAATAGTTTCTAGCACTCCATGCAATCTAAATATCTCTTGCACAAATTTCTTGGCTAAAGCAAATGATCCATCTCTCAAACTCCCTAGAATAAAGTGATCCAATTTGGTTCTAGTTTATTAACTACAACCAAAATGTTATCATCTCTATGCCTAGTCATGGGTAAACCCTGGATAAAATCCATACTGATGACTTTCCATGTATATTTTGGAATTTTATGTCAGTATAATAGTCCATCTAGGTGGACATGCTTGACCTTGACTCACTAGCATTCTAAATAAGTGCTAGGCTACATAAGATATAAACATCATGATTGTTAAGGTTTTAGGATCATTGCAAATGTAATAGTACTATCTCATTGTACGTGTTTTCCAAATGCAACAATCTCTTGCATTTATATTGAGAATGAGCCAAAGAAAAGACATGTCCCTTCATGGGACATGTCTATTCATTAATATCTAATTAATATAATGACA